>JANBPO010004458.1:2830487-2932696 GCA_024336825.1 Amorphophallus titanum | reverse complement strand
GACTTAAGGGCCGTAATGGCGGTATTGTGTAAAAGTCGGCTTGGGCACGAGGCCTTGTGCCAAGAAAGTGGTTTATTCATTGGCAAGAAGGTAATGCTAATGCCAAGGAAGAGTTTTCATCGATTTGGATATAAGGCCCGTAATGGCGGCATCGTGTAAATGCGTTAGCTAGGGTATAAGGCCTTGCACCGAGAAAGTGGTGTGTTCGTTAGTACGGCGATAATGCTAACACAAGGAAGAATTTTCACCAATTCAGACGTAAGGCCCATAATGGCGATATTGTGTAAAAGTCGACTAGGGCATGAGGCCTTGCACCAAGAAAGTGGTTTATTCGTTAGCACGGAGGTAATGCTAACACAAGGAAGAGTTTTCGCCAATTCGGACGTAAGGCCCGTAATGATGGTATTGTGTAAAAGTCAGCTAGGGCGTGAGGCCTTACACCGAGAAAGTGGTTTATTCATTAGCAAGAAGGTAATGCTAGCATAAGGAAGAGTTTTTGCCAATTCAGACGTAAGGCCCATAATGACGGTATTGTGTAAAGTGGCAACCTATTGGGACTATGCGGGGCTCTTAACGGATCCCAAAATTAGTGTGTACCAGGGATGCTTCTGGAATTGTGGACCAACGATCTTGGAATTAGTCTAAGCTGACTAGATATTTTAGAGAGCTTGGCCAGGGCAGAGTGCCACTAGGCCAAGGTGAACTTCAGTCATTTTGTGGATGCCAGTGGGGCTGTATGGTACAGCTTCAGATGTTTCCCATTAAAAGGGAGAATTGGACCACACCTCTGTGATTTACAAGGACGTAGGCACCCCCTTCATAGTCTCCAGGATGAAAGAGGGGATTTGACAGCCCGGGTGGGACATATGAATCAAATCTGTAAGCCGATAGGCAAATAGGGTTGGCAGCCTGAGAAAGCATATATAGGCCAAGCCCGTGGAGACAAAAGAATGAACTTGACAATCCTAGTGGGATGGACGAGTCAAGTTTGAAGCCAAGAGGCGAGATGGGTCGGCAGCCCGAAAGGGCATGCATAGGCCAGACCTAGAAGAAGGAACATGGTGGGTTTGACAGCCCTAGTGGGACGTAAGAGTCAAGTCCGAAAGCCGATAGGCGAGATGGGTTGACAGCCCGAAAGGGGCATGCATAGGCCAGACCCAAGAGGAAGGGAAAGATGGGTTTGATAGCCCTAGTGGGACGCGAGAGTCAAACCCGAAAGCCGATAGGTAAGGGATGGGTTGGCGGCCCGAAAAGGACATGCTGAGGCCAATCCCTAGAAGGGAAAGATGGGTAAAAATGAGTCGAACGACATGGTGGGTTGGCAGCCAGAGAAGGCATGCTGAGGCCAGACCCGGAGGAAAGGAAAGACGGATTTGACAGCCCTAGTGGGACGTAAGGGTCAAACTCGAAAGCCGATAGGCAAGATGAGTTGGCAGCCCGAAAGGGACATACAGAGGCTGAACTCGGTGAGACAAAAGAGGATGGATTTGGCAGCCCTAGTGGGACGTGAGAGTCAAACCCGAAAATCGATAGGCAAGGGATGGGTTGGCGGCCCGAAAGGGACATGCTGAGGTCAATCCCTAGAAGGAAAAGATGGGTTTGACAGTCTTAATGGGACGTGTGAGTCAAACCCGAAAGTCGATAGGCAAGGGATGGGTTGGCAACCCGAAAGGGACGTGCATAGGCCAGATCCCGTGGGACGAAAGAGGGTGGATTTGATAGCCCTAGTGGGACGTGAGAGTCAAACCCGAAAGCCAATAGGTAAAAGATGGGTCGGCAGCTCGAGAGAGCCATGCATAGGTCAAGCCCGACAGGACTAGAGGGGCGGACTGGATATGCCAGAAAGACATGGGATCCAAACCCCTGGGAGATCCGAAGGATGAGTGGAGCTGACATGCCAAGGGGGTGTATGAGTCAACTCTTGAAAAGAGATGGATAGACTTGGCAGCCTGAAGGGGCATAAGAGTCAAATCCATTCCAAATGGTGGTGTTGATGGTCCCGGTGGGACGGAGTGTAACAACGTCAGGACATCCCGGTGGGGCTGAGTGTTATAGAATGACGTAGGAGGCATAGCCATGACATCAATACGGTGGAGCCACCCAGAGAGCAAACTGAGAGAGGATTTTTTTTTTCACATTACCAACCTCACTGCCCTTTCGGATTTTCGCCGAGGTTGGCCCCCTTTAGCTTTTTCCGGCGCGCCCTTATGGGTTTCCACCCTGAGGGGTTGCCCATTTTTTAAAATTTTACTTTTATATTTTATCATTTAACCAGGGTGTTACATCACCCTTTGACCAACTTGTCGAAAGCACGGGCCATGCGAGCCTGGTATAGTTGAATGTTTTGTTGCACCCGGAGTCGTCTTCCTTCGAGCTTAGCAAGCTCTTCTAGTCTTCTTTCTATGTTTGTCTGTTCACCGTTTGTCAAGCCGTGTTGTATAGTGACCCGCAGTGACGGTACTTCCGATTCTATTGGCACCATTACCTTCTACCCATAAACTAGGGAGAATGGTGAACAACTTGTTGGAGTTTTATAGACTGTACGATATGCCCATAGCGCTTTGTACATCTTTTCTTCCTAGTCTCTCTTACTAGAGTTGATGGTCTTAGCTAGCAGGGTGCAGAGAGTCTTGTTGAATGCCTCTACAAGTCCGTTGGCCTGTGGATTGTTGGGGGATGATGTCCTCCAAGCAATCTTATATTTGTTGGCTAACCTATACACATTTTGGTTTCTGAAATGGCTGCCATTGTCGGAAATAATTTGGCTGGGGACCTCGAACCCAGATATTATGTTCTGACGGAAGAACCTGGTGACCAACTCTCCTGTCACTTCTCTTAGTGCCACGGCCTCCGCCCATCTGGAGAAGTAGTCTGTGGCTGCCAAAATATATTTGCACCCTGAAGAGGATGCGGGCAAAGGGCCACCACATCCGTGCCCCATTGGGTGAATGACCAACTAGGGATGGTGGGGTGCAGTGGCGCCGGTGACCTTCTAGGCACGGTGGCGTGTTCTTAGCACTTCTGGCATGACTTGGCAAATTTGTAGCAGTCATCGAATATAGTGGGCCAATAATAGCCCAATTTCTTTAATTCAATCTTTATCTTCAGATTGGCCTGGTGTGCCCTGGCTGACTCGACATGAACTTCTTTCATTACCTGCCATGCTTCCTCTACAGATAGGCAATGGAGTAGAATCTTCTTTTGAGTGTCTACCATTATTCGGAACAAAGTTTTGTTCCTCATCTCATAGGAATCTTTGATTCTGAGCAATTTCATTTTGTTCTTTCTCCTTCGGTAGCTGCCGGTGCTGGAACCAATGTAGGAGGTGCTCTCGCCAATCAAGCTGTTAGATTTCTTCCACAATCATTATTTCATTCTTTTCTTCATTGGCCAGGACTTCTATCATGCTAAGGACCTGACGTCTGTTGATGATGGTCATATTCAGGCTCGCGTCTGGCGAGACTGCCAAGGAACTGGCCAACTTTGCCAGGGCATCCGCCTGAGTGTTTTATCCTCAATTGATGTACTACACTTCAATGAAGTAGAATATTACAATCAGGCATAGCACCAACTGGTGGTATGGAAAGAGCTCCGGCTTCCGCACATTGAATTGCCCTTGTCACGTCCCCAGATATGCAGTAAAAATTCATATGCGTATAACACCACTTTCAACGTACTGACAAGAGTATTTGTTCATGAAGAAAAAACTGATAAGAAGAGATTGACTGTTGATAATTATCCAATGCAAAAGGATAGGACGCAAGACATGAACTCATTAATTAAACAAACACAGTGTGCCCTTTTTGAGCGAATTTGTCACTTTTTAATCGGGGAACAGGATTTCCATTTCTGTATTAGTTCACACTTATGCCCATGTACGACAGGTCAGGTGAACGGTTCTTGGGGACAAAAACTGGGACCCAACCAGTGACAGGAGTAGATTTTGACACGGAGATGGAGAACATATACCAAAAGGCGCCTCGCTGTAGAAGAAACACAGACGAGACTCGAGTGGATACCCACCCACAATAACTGCTTTAAGATGCAGGAGACTGGCCGTAATGCGCTGGTACCATCCCAAAATGACTAGCCACTTGGGAGGCCCATACCACATTATTATTAGGCCTTCGCCCCTCAGCTAATATCCAATATGGGACTAACTGAGTGTTCTCACACAACACTGGCTTCCTAGGATTCATGTTGAAATTGGCAGCAAAATAACAACAAACACATTGCAGACACTATTCACTTGGTCCACCCAGCCTTCACCATGATTTCAACGTCTACTCAACCCCGGCAACCACCATTCAAAACACAAGTAAACAACAACGGGAACGCACCAACAAGAGCACGCAGATTAACATAGAGAGAAACAAAAGGATCAGCAAGAAGAGAGCGAGACCAGCAGGTAGTCCAGGCCACCATTGCGAGGGTCCCACAAAGAGAAGGCCTTCCACTCCTTGACGGCGCCCACGAACACCTGCAGCAAGATGTCATCAGAGAAAAAGGGATAGCAGGAAGTTGGAGGAGGAGAGAAGACGGAACTGAACTGTGCTTGGGAGAAAGAAGGGGAGGAATGTTACCGCGGGGACGTTGGTGGGTTCGATGGCGGACGAGAAGTGCTCTGGGGAGGGGAACCCCTCGAATCGCCGGATGCGCAGTGCGTCTTCCACCGCTGCCCCTACTTCCGCCGGCGGCGGTTCTCTTGCTGCATCCATGGTGGTGATGGCGAACGCGAACGGGCACCCAAGGGAAGCCGCGTCCAGGTGAGCGCGAATCAGACAGGGAAAGCAGAAAAAAAAGGCGCGCTGGGTTCGGCTCAGGTCAGACCGGTCCAAATTCATGACAGGTCTTATTTCTACTATTCTTGTTTTACGGACCACGCATAAGGGACACTTCGATAGAGGGTTAGCTAAAATCAACGTGATTAAGTTATTTTTAAGTTACTTCGTCTACTGATATTTCTTCTATTCTCGAGTGTTGGGACCAATTGCCTGAGAGGTCTTGTTCTGGTTTTTGGTTAGATTGAATTTGGGGTGATCTATTCAACCCCTCCCCTTCTAGCTCACCTTCCGCGTAGTTTGTTAGGAAAGGATCCTTCTAGATGCCACCTAGGATGTTGACCAGTCCCACATGGGTCGTAGGGCATAGGTGGACCAATGGGAAGGAGGGTGCGGGGGCCCCTACTGGACCTACAGACTTTTTGCAAGAAAACCCAAGGACTACTATAGACTGACACATTGGCTTATAAAGCCTTATAATTTCACATATGTTTTCCCAATGATATAAAAATAAATAAAAAGACACAAATGTAAAATAAAAATGCCAGTGCTCGATGTTGATTCCCATCAAGGGGGTATCGGGGTGCTAGTGACCCGAGGCCTTGAGCCTAGATTGGGAGCTGGCGAGACCGGAAGGCGTGATAGGAGGCCCTCGGTCCATGCCGGGGTCGCCGTGTCCCATAGAGGCATACCAGTGTTGGGAATCGGCATTGTCAGGTTGTGGGAGTAGTGCCCCTGAGATAAAGCCGAGAGATCCAGAGCCTAACGCGGATCGGTCGTGCCAGACGTCATCCGCCGGAGACCCCAGGATTATACGCCCGGTCTGGATGCTGAAACGCTGTGGACGTCAAAAAATGATGACGATGATCATACGGCATGCACGTCTTGACACTCGAGAGTGAGTCAAAGATGAAAATACTGAGTAAATCTCATGCCTCGCCCGATCGGGTCGAGAGCTCACTTGGTGGCCCGCCACACGATAAGGAAGCCCCTCAAGCAGAATAAATGGCCGCGACTTTGAAAAGAATCCATTCGATGCTTAAAATGGCACGGCGAGGCCTTAAACCGGCGTGCCTTAAACCGGCGTACCCCTCCTTGCTTTGTTAATGCGGCGCACCCTCCTTTTGGTGCTTAAAATGGCGCGCCTCCTTTGCTTTGGTTAAAACAGTGCCACACTTGCTTTTCTTAACACGGCGCGCTCCATTGCCATGACCCCCTTACAAGGCTTTAATCCACCACGCCCTCGGCTGCGCTGTTTTAACCGAAGGACCAATCATGCCATTTTTAAAGCCTTTCCTGCAAATGCTAAAACGGCATGGTCACTATTCCACCGCACCATTTTAACCTCAAATGCCATCCCATCTCCACTCCGATGCTCTGTTCTGCACCATATGCTACGCAGAGAACATTTAATGTTCGAAGCCGTGCCTTCACCTCCATTCGTGATGGGGTCATCCCTTGCCCCTCTACATTTTTTCGAGGCTCAGATTGTTCGTCGGTATGTGCCATTGTGTTTGTCATATTTTTATGAGTCTAGTCATGTAATTTTTATTTTATTTGAGTCATGTATGTGTCATAGCCAGCCAGTGTCGGTGGGGTCTTTTGTGTACTTTTGACCGGGGTATGCCCCGAGTAGTTGTACATTCAGACTTTTTATAGTTGTGGACTTGTTCTTTTGGAAATTCTAGACTATTGTATATTGACTATCACTCTGATATAATTAAATTACTTTCACATTTCAGTTTAAATTACTGATCTAATTAATATTGCGCGTGGTGTAATTCCAATTCATTATACGCTCCCTCGACAAACTCCTCCAACCCTTCAGTGGCCTCATCAGTCTCTTGGGTGACTTCCCCAGTTCCTGGTAGCGGTAATCCGATGCTACACTGGGTTATCGATATTCGGAGCTCTGGGTCGTTACACGGTTTCTCAACCGTGCAAGTCTGACGCTTCCCTCGTTAAGGGATGAACACGAGCTTGCTAGAGTCCCAGGTTGCATATCCAACTTCGCATCGAGTCCGCATTTCATCCCGCATCAGGAGGTCTGGAAGGCAGATGTTTGGACGTTCTCTGAACGCGAAACTCGACGGGGACGTAGGTGGGGATGTCCCAGAGACACCCGTGGAAGGAGAGTCGCAGAAGATAACCGTGGTAGCCGGGGTGAATTTGTGAGTAGTCCCCTGTGCATTCTGGCCAATTTGCAGGCAGCGGGACAGGAGGTGGAAGATGGGGTTGGTACCATGACTTCCGGGTGACTTTTGAGGCTGGGTTTTGTCTGGTGGACAGGTGAGGGTCGTGGGATGGTTGGGTAGTAGTGGCAGGGCAGCATGTAGTGGGGGTTTTAGGCGTGGGAGGTGAAGGCAGATGGGGCACAGTTCTGCAGTTCAGTGCAATCAGAACTGAGGGCTATAATGAAGGATGGGGTAAGCGGGGAAAAAGGGCTCATAAAAATACAAGAAAATTTTGTAGGAAGGGGTTGGATGTGGATAAGAAGTGTTCAAAATTTCAGGGCATTTGGAGACATTTTTGGGGACGTCCCTTTGGAGGGGTTTGGGCTCTATCCCAGAAGATCTGCACAGAGACAGTCTGCATGGGTAAAAGGCCTCTGAAGGAAATTTTGGCCATAGGATGAATTAGAGCGTGAATTTTTGTGGAGACATGGGGGACATGTGGGGGAAGAAAAGTCCAGAAGGGGTGGATGTGATCAGAGGACGGAAAAGGGGCGTGCCAACCTGATCTTCACAGCTCTGTCCTGCAGGTAGACACACAGGGCACTCTTGGGACAACAAGGTACCAAGTCGCCTCCACGCTGCAACACGGCCACCATGGAGAACACTGGGCTCCGCTAGACATTTAGGAGGTCTCCTCCTATCAGCACCAGTAGCAGGAACTCTGAGGAAGATGCTTTGGGAGTCACACCCAAGGAGAAGAGAAGAAGAGGAAGAAGGTGGGAGTCACACCCACAAGAGAGAGAGGAAGAAGGTGGGAGTAACAACATGGGTTTATTGGCAAGGATATAGTATGTAGAGGTGAAACATAGGCTTGTGGCCTACGCTTAGTGCTTAGGTTTTGATCTTGCCATAGCAAGATTGAGGTTCATTCATCAACGTGGGGTAAGCGTCGAAGTGATAGCATTAGTTTTGATGTCAAGGAGGGTCGAAGCATGTAATGAATGATTAAGCATTGGCCTTTAATGATGGGGAACCAATGGTAGTTTGTTCACCAATGTCAGGCGAATGCCAATGGTGAGGAAAAGCTTCTTTTAGCAGTATAGGTGCAAGGCCTATACTTGGGGGGTTTAGCATCAATCTCGACGATGATGCCGAGGAGTCGATGGTACTTTATCCATCAGCATGGGATAAATGCCGAAGCAAGGACAAGTTTGTTTTAGCGGCGTAGGCGTAAGGCCTATATCGGAGGGTTTTAGCATCGACCCTGATGATGACGTCAAGGAATTGACAGTAGTTTGTTCATCAACATGGGATAAATGTCGAAGTAAGGAAAAGTTTGTTTTAGCGGCGTAGGCATAAGACCTATACCGGAGGGTTTTAGCATCGATCCTGACGATGATGTCGAGGAATGGATGGTAGTTTGTTCATCGACATGGGATAAATGCCAAAGCAAGGGAATGTTTATTTTAGCGGTGTAGGTGTAAGGCCTATATTGAAGGGTTTTAGCATCGATCGTAAAGATGATGTAGAGGAATTGATGGTAGTTTGTTTGTCGACATGGGGTAAATGCTGAAGCAAGGAAAAGTTTGTTTTAGAGGTGTAGGCGTAAAGCCTATACTGGAGGGTTTTAGCATCGATCCTGATGATGATGTCGAGGAATCGACGGTAGTTTGTTCATCGGCATGGGGTAAATATTGAAGTAAGGAAATGTTTATTTTAGCAGCATAGGTGTAAGGCCTATACCAGAGAGTTTTAGCATCGATCTTGATGATGACGTCGAGGAATCGATGGTAGTTTGTTCATCGGCATGGGGTAAATGTCGAAGCAAGGAAAGTTTGTTTTAGCGCCATAGGCGTAAGGCCTACACTGAAGGGTTTTAGCATCGATCATGATGATGATGCCGAGGAATCTATGGTAGTTTGTTCATCGGCATGGGGTAAATGTTGAAGCAAGGGAATGTTTGTTTTAGCGATGTAGACATAAGGCCTATACCGGAGGATTTTAGTATCGATCCTGATGATGATGTCAAGGAATTGAGAGTAGTTTGTTCATCGGCATGGGGTAAATGCCTAATCAAGGAAATCTTTGTTTTAGCAGCATAGGCATGAGGCCTATACTGGAGGGTTTTAGCATCGATCCGGACGATGATGTCGAGGAATCGACTGTAGTTTCGAACTTCCCGGTGGGACATAGGGTGAAGATCATGCTTGGAATTTTCGTGCGTGCCAGCGAAGGTGTTGAATAGGAGCGTGCCGGCGAAGGTGTTGGATAGGCGTGTCGGCGAAGGTGTGGGAAAGGTGCACCGGTGAAGGTCCAAGGAGCATACCGGCGAAGGATAAGGTCCATGCAGGTTTCTCAACAAAGGATCAAAGTCCATGCATGCCAGGGGCAAGGTCAGTGCGAGGTCTGTGCATATGCAGGGGATGAAAGTCTAGTCGGTGCATGGGCAGGCAAGGTCCGTGCACATGAGGCTAGGGACTGAAAGGAGGTTAGTGTACATGGGGGTAAGGTCGATGCACATGCTGGGAAAGTCAGTGCACCTGGGTAATATGCCAAGGACAAGGTCAGTGTATGTGCTGACGAAGTCAGTGCACATGCAGACTAAGGTCAGTGCACATGGGCTAAAGTCAGTGCATATGCGGGCTAAGGTCAGTGCACGTGCAGACTAAGGTCGGTGCACATGGGCTAAAGTTAGTGCACATGCGGGCTAAGGTCAGTGCACATGCAGGGGAAGTCAGTGCACATGGGCTAATGTCAGTGCACGTGCAGACTAAGGTCAGTGCACATGCAGGGGAAGTCACTGCACATGGGCTAAAGTCAGTGCACATGCAGACTAAGGTCAGTGTACGTGCAGACTAAGGTCAGTGTACGTGCAAACTAAGGTCAGCGCACGTGCAAACTAAGGTCAATGCATGTGGGCTAAAGTCAGTGCAAGGCTGATGCAAGGCTTATGCATGCGAAGGGGTGAGGTCTGTGCAGGGCCCGTGCAGGTACAGACGAGGTCCGTGCAACTATAGGCCAAGTCGGTGGACATGCGAGCAGGGTCCGTGCAGGGCGAAGTCAGTGCATGTTCTGAATGAAGTCCGTGCAATGCAAGGTGAGGTCAGTGCATGGTCCGTGCACATAGGGCCAAGGGCTATGCAAGGTCCATGCAGGGCTTGTTCAAGGCTTATGCATGCAGGAGGACCAAGTCCGTGCAGGCTTGCACGGGGTTGGGGTTACAAAGGGGGACGAAGTCCGTGCATGGGTTGCACGGGGTTGAAGTTGCACGGAGTTGAGGCCAGGAGGGGATGAGTGCACCGGGGAAGGTTATGGCTATGCCTGTGAATGACGGGAGAGAGCGTGTCGGCGAAGAGGTGTACCGGCGAAGGGCTCAGCAACAACAAGAAGGAGGGTTGCACCACTCAAGGAGTGTGCCGACGAAGGAGAACAAAGAGTGTACCAGTGCAGGGACCCAAGGGCATGCTATGGAAGAGTCTAGGAGTGTGCCGGCGAAGGAAGTTTCAGAGTGTGCCGAAAAAGGGGATTTTGAAAGCGTGCCAGCGAAGGGGGTTTGAGGGCGGTATGCACCGATGAAGGGCTCACTCCTCCTTCATTCTTTTAAGGCATTTCTTTTCTTCTTTTATCCTTAGGGGGGTTGAATTGTTCCCTTGTCGAGAAGGCGGATTTTAAAAAACTTTCCTAAGTAAACATAGTGGAATTAAAATAAATAATGTTGATTAGCCTAAGCAGACGTGAGATCTAAAGGTTCTCTCAATCTTACCGATCCCACACGGCTTGACAATGCTAATAACGATTCAGTTCAAACCAAACACGGATAGTAGAGGTAGTAGTGTGTAATAGTGTAGTGAATTAAAAACCTATACAGTGAACCTGTGAATGGAGATAGAAGACAAGGACAATCACACAGGCAATCACACAAGGCACAATAGTTTTTAGGTGGTTTGGGACCACGACGGGCTCCCTACGTCCACCCCTCACCAAATCGGGTGAGGCTTCACTCCACGCTACGAAGCGTAGCAACACGAGGATGAACCCCAACCACACACACGCTACTTCTGCAGCAATACACACACGGGGACAAGCCCCAACATGCTGCCACTGCAATAGGCACACACACACATTCGGAGATCACACCCCGGACACTTAGACCATGTAGAGACGCAGCTCCGCCCACACACAATGATATTTTGAGTTTAAGACAACACAAAGGATATACACAATGTGCTCACAACAAGGTATAATCCAGGAATAAGCAAGCCTTTGTACAGAATTCAAAGTATGAATCAATTTAAATGAGTTAGGATCCCCCTGACAACTCCTCTTAAGGAGTTTTAGCTTCTCTTCGTAAAGTCAGAGATGACAGTTCGTATTTCTAGCAGGATGATGAGTTCTCGTCGAGTCTCCTTCATCAAACCACGTAGATCTAAGCTTGAACAGATATTAGACGATGTTTTCTTCCTCCAAGGATTGGCCTTTAGCAATCCAGTCGATTGGGGATCAGCAGGGTCACTGTCTCGTATTCCGTGTGCACAATAAGCAAATAACACATTATAGCCCAAAAAACCCCTTGTCATTCGATCTGTAAATTGCAGAACACATATATATATATTGCAGGTATTGAATGACTAGTCCAAACTTTAAGCTATGCTCAAACAAAAGCATGGAAATGAAGGATCTAGATATCCCCCTTAGATCTACAGTGAATCTCATCCACAGAATAGGTAGGGTCCACTGGAGTTGATCCCCGGAGTGGAAGCTAGCCAAGCTTGTAGGAGACACCCAAGGTAAAGGATTCAGATGGGCATGGTTTGCAGACGGCGGTCTTCTGATCTTCTTCTTTCTCCTCCTTTAGATGAGCATGCCTCCTCCACGTTCTTCTTCACCTACAAGAACAGATAGAAAAATAAGCCCTTTCCCTTGATCTTCAAGAGAGAAAATCACAATGCATATATAGGGTGGAGAATAGATAGACAAATGACAAGAAACCCCATGTTAAAACCCTTCAAAACAATACCCAACCCATAGGAGAAACCCTACAACCTCTCACGCCCCAGCCACTTCCAGCTCCCTTCCCACTGCTTCCCCCACATCCCCATCTCTCAAGTTCATCCACAGCCGCCCGGAGGTTCCCACGTCGTCGTCCTCGTCCTCACATTGAAGATCCCTCGGCTCTGCTACCTGCAGATCCAGGACAGATTCTGAGGCCCGGTTTGCAGACTCTGCCTTGACCTCCTACGGATTGAATCAGCGAGAACTCACTTCTGTGGGATTGTTCTACTCCAAGCCTGCTTTGCTCCAGAAGTGGTTTCGCCTTGTTTTGATCTCAGTAAAGATCGCGTCATCCATTCTCGTATGACTGCACAAGATCCAAGCCTGCACCTGAACCCCCAATTTGCAGAGGCTGCACAGACTTCCGCGGCATGGTTCAGCCCAAACTCTCTTCTGAGGGTTGGTTCTTCCCCAAGTCCTATGCATTCCAGAGGTGGTTTTGCCCCATTCCAACATCGGCACGGCTCATGGTTCCCATTCTCGTACAACTGCATGAAGCTGGTGCAAATCAGTCCGCCCAGGGTGTATAGCAGGCTTGTAGATCATGCCATGCCTTCCCTGCTAGTTTTATGGATGAGCTTCCTTCTTCGGAGTTGTACCTCTCGATGTCCTAAAACCAACCCAGGTGGTTTCGTCACGTTCCGCATTTGATGCTGCTCGTGCCACCTTGCGCAACTCGACTGCATCTGAGTGCTCGCCCAGAATTCAGAACCCCACCAAAGTGCCAACCACACCCAACTTGTTGCTCCATTGGTGCTCATATTTTGAGGGTACGTAGATCTATCTGTTAGTCATCCGACCCCACTAGTCTTGCATCGTTCGGAGTCCTATGGAGAGCGCACCGTCCTCTGCACGTCGACTACGCAGATCTGTCCTGCAGTACAGATTCGCACAGGCTATCTTCCATGACCTGCCCCGCCCTCCTGCGACCTCAGAACAATGTCAACCTTTCAGGAGTGCCTCTACACTTCTCAAGCTTCGTCTGGGTGCAAGAGGCATCCTTATCTGATCCCTATGTGCAGCGTACCGCTCAGATCAATTTGGTTCTGTCCAGTAGGACAGGCATAGGGCAGCAGGCCCATCTACCCTTCCCCGTGTTCCCCCCTCCTGCATGAGGGTAGTGCTGTATCATGTGCCCCTCCCCGAGTTCCCCCTCCCTGCATGAAGTTCATTTCATTTGCTTGTACTAGCAGGGTCGACTGGAAGCTCCATCGACGCAGCATGCTTATCGGGTGCGCATGCTCCCCGACACGCCCACGTCTCCGACCGGAGCCGATCCTTCGGGCGGCTAGGTACGTTCGGTTGCCACTCCTTTCTTGCTTTTCTAGTATTAGTTCCTATGTCGCGCCGGTGAGACGAGTGCCCATTCCCAAATGATCCACCTAAATGAGTGATCAGGGAAATGGACAGCAAAGAAATATAATCAGGGGCTCCACTATCATAATGATAAGATTCTACATTGTAGCCTTGTCTCCCCCGTGACCCGGTGCTGAAGGAACAATAATGCCATCTCTGTAAGCCAGGCTTGAGTCTCGGGAATTTGCCCAAAATGGCCACGACCCGGCCTTACCTCGGGCCGACATTCTGATTAAACTGGACCCGTTTGCCAAACTGTACTCTCCTCGGGTCATCATTGAAATTGTCGTGCACTTAGTGGATATTTGAACGGATTTCTCTCGGCTTTCACCGCATTCTCGCCACAGACTCCCGTCCGAATACGAAAGGGTCTATGAATGAGTGATATGCCCGGTTGCCCGTGTCTCGGCATAGGCTCATGTGTGATTTATTCCTGCTTCTTTCCTTCATAATTAGCATTATTTCTTTTGGTCACAGGGCCCCTAATTTTGACAATTAATCAAGGGTGTTCCCTCATATGGGGGATGTAAATGATGTCGTGACTTTTATGGCACGATGGGATTTGGTCCCGACCCGAGCCACACAATCACTTGACGAAGTCATATCAAGCGCACCATGGGTTTCCGTAAAACCCGAATAAATTGTCACCTCGGTGACTGACACGCCCTCGCACTAAATAGACAAATAAACACCCTAACAAACGAGCGGAATATCCGAACGAATCTTTAGTGCGTCCACAAGTCTGGCACGCTTGGTGGGACCAATCCACCCTTCATCTCTTTGCCGAAATTAGGGGCCCTACAGCCCCCCTTCTTGTAATGCTGATTGTTTCATCTTTGCAAATGCAGGAAAATCACATTTCAACTTTGAGGATGGCGGTCTCCTTTGGCCCGCAAGTCATGGAGAGCCACATCCGGGAAGGCTATCTCACCGCCGCACTCTGCTTCGGGAGCTTCCCTCCGGTCGTGGGCTTCCCTAACTTCCTGGGGGTAGCCTTCGTTAACATCCTGGATGTGGAGGCGTCCAACGAGCCTGAGCCCAACGCTCCCACCCAGGGAGTCACTGAAGCTGCCACTGGCCGAGCTGTGGCCGAGAACAACAACAGCATCCCACCAAGGACGTTGGGCTGCAACGTGCACCATGTGCACCAGACTTCTGGACCATCGCACCAGGGGTCGGCATCCCATCGGAGGAGGCTTTGAAGGAATCATGCTGGCGCTGCCACAGGGCGCCGAATCTCTAGCTCCGGCAAGTCCATGACCGTCGAAACCATCCGAGTCCATCTAAATGGACAGAGGTCCGAAGTAATCCCGGACCATATCGTGTCGACCATTCCAGTCCACAACTCCTTCCAAGGACTGGAGAAGAAGAAAGAAAAGATGGCGCCCGCCGTTCTGGTCGCAGCGCCAAAAGACACACCGGCTCACAAGCCGGTAAAGCTGAAGCAAGTAAAAGAAAATTACATCAAGCTAAGTAGAAATAAATATTAGAACCATGGTTGGATTCCGTCTCGATGGGCCGACGTCAAAGCCGGGGCAGGGAGGGTCGCTGATGTCCCCATCAGTTGACAGTTGAAAAGGTCGGCTCTGAAGAAAGAGAAGCGTGGTGTTGTAGCCACACCTTGTGGGATATGAGCATGCTATGAAGATCCTCCATGGAAAAATCATCAAGTCTAGCAGTGATAGTAGGGATGAATGATTCAAAAGAAGGGCCAAGGCCAGAAAGTAAATGCATAATAATGGCAGATGTAGAGAATGGGTCACCAATGGCTTGGAGAGAGTCCGCCTAAGACTTTACATGTCGAAAGTATTCAGTGACCGACGGCGTTTCCCTTTTGATGGATTGAAGCTGGGTACGTAGTTGTAGGGAGCGCACCTGAGAGTGAGCAGCGAAGGCCCTTGCAAGTGACTCCCATACCTCATGAGATGTACTTAAGCCGATGACGAGAGGAAGGATCGGCTCGGTGATGGAGGAGATAAGCCAACTAAGAATCAACTGGTCTTTCTAAATCCACGTATCATAAGCCAGGTTTGGAGTTGAGGAATCACTAGTCGAATCTGGTAGGAATTGTGGTGGACAAATGTCAGAGCCATCAACGATACCAAGGAGTCGCTGGCTACTAAGGCGAGGGAGAAAAGTCTCCCTGACCACACCAGAGAAGATAGTTGATCGTGGTCAGCTTCGAAGGGAGATAATGAAAAATATTATCGAGAGGAAGGGAAGGTGAGAGGGACGGGGCTGTGACTGACGGTGAAGCATTAACGGAGGGAGAAGTAGCTGACGTGCTAGTCATTGTACGTGGTAGAGTGGAAGGTGGTGAAAGGGGAAAAAAAGCAAGATCAGAGAAAGGGCGATGAGCCATAGGCTCTGATACCATGAGAAGGAGCCTAGATACTCAATATAATTTGGAAAGCTACACCCTATTCATCCTTTTATAGGTGTGCGTAGGATGTATATTTATATGGTGTTGATACAAGTTGTACATATAAGAGACTCAAAGTGACACAGAACTCTTTTTGTACACCCACATCACTGAGAATCCTATCACCGTGACAACCAACAACAAGGATAAGATAACATGTGCAGAGTCCTACACAATAGAATCCTGGAACAACCCTCTTGGATAATATACAACACTTCGGTAATCAACCTTTATCTCTTACAACCATATCCATCGCACATCCTGTGCCAATACTCCCCCACAAGCATAACGGGAAGGGATGGACGTTGAGCTTAGTGCGCAAAAATTGAAATCTAGAAGAGGACAGAGGCTTGGTAAAGATATCCGCAAGTTGGTAGAGACCATTACGGAACCGCCCGTTGAGAAGAGTCTTCCCCGAAGTTCGATCCTTAACCACGACCACACTTGAAAAGTAGTGGTGAGCCTCGTGTCACTGGCTCAGTAGGGGTCACGCAGATCCCCACTGGAAACAACGCAGTAACACACAAGATAACTACACTAAATAGTAAAGCAGGAAGAACAAAAAGAGCAGGAGTAACAGTAGTGCTAAGCTACAATAGTAAAGCTGTAAAAATAGGAGTAAGGGTAGCTAAAAGAAAGAGCAAACTCGTAAGGATGGAAACACGACTACGGAACTGCGGCTCTCTAAGCTACTCCAGATAGTAATAGAAAGGCAAACCCTGATCTTACAAAGTTAGGAGTTACCGATCCATCGACAGAGCATTATCTCCAAAGCTAAGGCCTACTAAAACAAGCAAAAACCCTACAAAAGACCTACACAGTCAAGAAACACTAACGCATACACAACTAGATCGTCGTGCACGCTGCATTAAGCTAATCTCAAGTGAAGCAAAGAATAGACTACCCAGAAAAGCCACAAAGTACGAGAATCACTAGAGACATGCGTCATGTGACAGAAGTACCTCCTCACTAGAAGAACAGCCATATGAGTCCACTGACGTCTTACACTACGCCATAGGTATCTCCTACACATCTAGAATGGCGGTAATTGAGACACTCACAGAACCAAGTACAAGGAACAACTGTAATGAGTGACTAGTCAGGGTTACGCCCTTCGGTGCTCGTCCAAACACCTGTAACCATGTGTGCACACACAAGCTCAATTCCTTGAGCCAGGTCTCTAGCTAGTTTTCCCCCCCAGTAGGACGCTACTGCAAGGCAAGGGAGCCCACAGAAACTAGCCTAAAAATCGTATATCAGGAAATCACCCCGCCACCACTCCCAGGTGGGTTGACACACAGGAAAGTGTCATCAAGCTACGACTAGTGGAGGCTCACAAGACACAGAGACTCTAAAACATCAGTGCTGAAGTACGGACAGGCTAAGCACGCACTATCGCACATACCTCAGAACACTAAGCACAAGCCACCAAAATATAAGGCCACATACTAAACTGCCTTCAGACTCAGGACAACGACTAGACCTGCTGACACAACGATCCTTGAGTCTCACGACTCGGGGTCAAGATCATCACACAAAAGTAGTAACATCCGCCAATCAGCCTAATCCCTAAGTCAAAGTCATGATAAAATACCAATAAAGGAAAAACATCTGCATAATATGAATCACGGGGACCTAATGTAAGGCCCGTTCGTTAACGGATCCTAACCGGTATCAAAATATAAATTAATTAATGAATTTAGAAATTTTAAATGGGCTTAATGGGCCATCGTATGTCTCCTAGTTGATTAAAATGCCCCCTAGATGGAGAGCTCACATTCCAAGGGAGGAGAGTGGTACCTCGCCTCCTCTAGTGAATGTTCCAGGGCCGGTCCGTGTTGATCCGAATGGCCTCATGAAAAGGAACAAGCCAAGCAAGGTTGAATTCAAGATAAAAATCTCAAGGAGCAAGCCAACCAAGGTTTATAGTCACTCAAGGGGTCAGTGCACAGAAAACGAGGCAACTGGACGCACATAAATCAAGGTAAGTACATGCAATCTCAGGAGAGCATTCAATATCTCAAGAGAGTATTCAAGGTCTCAGGAGAGCATCCTTGGTGTCTGGGGAGCATGCAGTCAAGGATTGAAGGTAATGAGATGTCAGCCCTTTGGGGGAGCACATGCAATCTCAGGAGAGCATTCAAGGTATCAGGAGAGCATCGTTGGTGTCCGGGGAGCATGCAGTCAAGGGTTGAAGTGTTTTGATGATGTCAAAGAATAGGGAGTACAAGCAATCTCAAGAGAGCGTTCAAGGCCTCAAGAGAGTATCCTTGGTGTCTGGGGAGCATGCAGTCAAGGATTGAACGTAATGTGATGTCAACCCTTTGGCGGAGCACATGTAATCTCAGGAGAGCATTCAAGGCCTCAGGAGATCATCCCTGGTGTCTGGGGAGCATGCAGTCTGAGCTCAAGGCTATTTGATGTCAAAGATCAGGGAGCACATGTGATTCTGGATATTACAAGCAAAGTATAAACGAGGCAACTGGATGCACATAAATCAAGGCAGATAATAATACTGATAGGTGCATGAAAATCAAGGCAACTAGTTTCACAGAAGGTCAATGCAGCAGAAGAAGTTCAAGAACTAAGGTCGATGCACATGCTGAAGGCTATGCAACTAAGGTCGATGCACATGCTGAAGACTATGCAACTAAGGTCGATGCACATACTGAAGATATGCAACTAAGGTCGGTGCACAAATGTAGCTAAGGTTGATGAACATGCTGAAGACTATGCACCTAAGGTCGATGCACATATTGAAGATATGCAACTAAGGTCAGTGCACATATGCAACTAAAGTCGATGCACATACTGAAGACTAGGACTAAGGTCGACGCACATTCCACAGCATTCAACACTAAGGTCGATGCACATCCCACAACATTGAACAAGAAGGTCGATGCACATACTGAAGACATGCAACTGAGATCGGTGCATATGCTTAAGATCTGCAACAAAGGTCAATGCACATTTCAGTGTAAAGCATAACAGGTCGATGCATATGTAGACAACGTGTGCCAAAAGGTTGATGCATAAGCTAAGGTTGATGCACATCTAACAACATTGAACAATCAGCTCGATGTTGCTCAGACTTATAGGCTAAATGCTATAACATCATGTCGATGCACCCTTAGACAGTCGATGATTATGAAGCCAGCAATAGCTGTACAAGGTCGGTGCAATAGAGGTTATCTGTATTAAGGTCGGTGCACAGTTTTAAACTGCCCTGAAGTAAGGTCGATGCAGCAGAAGAACTCTCAGGTAAAAAAAAATGAAACAATAGGGTTAAAAATAGAGATACCCCACTAGACCTAGTCGTCCCCATCGTAAGGAGGTGACTGGGGGCAAAAAGGCCAAGAAAACCTGGCTAAGGTGAAAACCTGTAAGGGTACCTCAGGCAAAATCGGGAAACCCCTCGTTGTGAAAACTCGTAAGGGTGCATCAGAAGAAGCTAAAGGGGGTCAGCTCTGGCAAAAACCCGAAAGGCTGGCAGAGCTGATAACGAGAAAATACGTCTCTCCTCACCAGTCAGGGTGGTCTTCCTCCCATTCTTTAGCAGATCACGGGCCTATCCTATTATTGGCCTTCGATCCTTCTACATTCCCATGGCGTTAGCCCGGCCCTTCCCAGCAAAGCCCCATACCACTCTACCTAGCTCACCCTACCACCCCCCCCCCCGTCGTGGTGGGTCGACATGTTCCATTGTCCATGCTGCATTCTAGTTACCATCCCAACAAGTCCCAGTCTTAGTTCACCTTAGATTTCTGTAACTTTGCACCCCCCCATTCTATACGCCCTTAACCCAGAATCCCCAGTTGCCAGCTAACCCTTGTTCACTCATTATGATCCTAGTCATAATCTTCCTTCCTCCTATGATCCCTGACTCGCCAGATATGACCTCAGGTACATTCTGCCACAACCAAGTAGCCCCCGGCACCATAGTTCGATAATTTATGAGAGCCCTTATTAAAGGGGGGGGGCAATATCCAGTCATCTGCATCTCCCAACTCCAGATTGCGTCCCCTAACAACAACATGCTATGAACAACACTACCCAGATTTTAAAAAAAAAGAGCAAAAGAAACAATCACAACAATGGGGTTAAAAATAGAGATGCCTCGGTGACCTCAGGGAACTCCCTCCATGGGATCACTGAGGGCAAAAATTGTCACAAACCCAGCTAAGGTGAAAACCTGAAAGGACACCTCTGGCAAAATCGGGTAACCCCTTGGTGTGAAAACCTGTAAGGGCGCACTGAAAAAAGTAAAAGAGGGCCAGCTCTGGCAAAAACCTGCAAGGGCAGTAGAGCTAGTAAAGAGAAAAAAAACTTTCTCTCACTTCACTCTTCACTCCTTCAAGGTCGTCGACCATAACATCTCACCGACGATAGCCTCAACAGCATTCCACAACGTTAGTGGCCAACACACCCTCGAGGGTCGGCCATCACTTGCTCCAGCTCCAGTGTTCCGGCTAGAATGCTTTCACATGCTAGCCGGCCAGTTCCAGTTCTAGTTTTCAGCCCCAACATTCCAGCTACAACGCCTTCATAGGCTAGCTGACTAGTTCCAGTTCCAGCCTCCAGTCCCAGAATTCCAGCTACAACACCTTCACAGGCCAGTCGGCCAGCTCCAGTTCCAGCCTCCAATCCTAGTATTCTAGCTACAATGCCTTCACAGGCCAGCCGGCTTACTCCAGTTCCAGACTCCAGCTCTAGTATTCTAGCTGCAACGCCTTCACAGGCTAGCCGGCTAGTTCCAGTTTCCAGCTCCAGTATTCTGACTACAACGCCTTCATAGGCTAGCTGGCCAGTTCCAGTTCTAGCCTCCAGTCCCAATATTCTGGCTACAATGCCTGTATAGGCCAGCCGACCAGCTCCAGTTCTAGTCTCTAGCTCCAGTATTTCAGCTGCAACACCTTCACAGGCTAGTCGGCCAGCTCCAGTTCCAATCTCCAGCTCCAGTATTCCAGCTACAATGCCTTCGCATGCTAGCTGCCCAGCGCCAGTTCTAGTTCGAGCCCTAGTATCCCAGCTACAATGCCTTCGATAGCCAGCTAACCGGCGTCGGCTCTAGTCCCCATCCCTAGCTACAATCCTAGTCCCAATACCAGTTTCGGCCCCAGACCCAGTTCCAACCTCCAGTCCTAGTCCCAATTCACGATTGCGACTCCTTCCTAGGCCGCCGAGCCAGCTCAGCTCCACTTTCCTAGGCTAATGTAAAATACATTTCTAGCTAACAACATGACAATAGCCGATACTCTCTTGCTCGGTCTACAACTGACATACTCCCTGACCCCCTCAACAGTCCTAACCACGTAGACCATCACATCCCCATTGGTCTGCGCCGACCCCATACAACGTAGGCTTCTATCCTTTAGAGGACTAGCCCCAACACCTAGTTATTTTCCCCACTTCCCAGTACTCAACCTCCAGTTTCCAGTGCCCTATCCCAATATCCAGTGCTTAGCTCTCAGTATGTAGCTTCTAGTTACGTCGTTCTCCAAGATCAGCCCCCTACGCCTACACCCAAAATTAGGTAAACCCAACCCTCCCTCCCCTGTGCCAGTACCCAGTAGATGAATCAAGCACGACTAACAGTAAGTGGTCGTCAGTCCATACACATAATATTGTGCCGCGAGAAGAAAAGTCGGGCAACTCAGCAAATAACAAAATTCTACCATGTTGTTATTAATACTCTGTAAAGGAGCCCAAGACATGCCCTTGGGGTAAAAAAATGCATACAATCTGGATGACACAATGAAAAGGTGAAAGGGGGAGTACAATCAAATCTTGGGCTTGTTGCCCTCCAGTGCCACCAGATGATACTTGACAGCCCTGAGCTCTGCCTCCAAGGTCGACAAGAGCTGAACATTAGCCTCGACCGTAGTCTCGATAGCATGCCAGTCAGCTCTGGCATGCTCCATGGCTCGCGACTGCTCCTCTAAGGCCTTCCTCAAGGCCTCAACTCGGCTCTCCGCCTCGCCCAACTGCATAGCGCGATCTCGGGAAAGTAACACGACTGCCTCAGCATGGCCGCTCTACTCTACTACGGCTGACACAATCTGGGCCCGCTGCTCCTGCACCACTCGGATGGCCACCTCCCTCTGAGCCATCTGCTCCTCAAACTCACAGAGTCGCAAGTACTCCGCCCAGATCTCAGCCAGCCCGGACATCCAGAACTCGCGGAGGAAACCAAGGGTGTGATAGCCCTGGGTGCTCTGTAGAATGGAGAGGATAACCCGACAGGTAGCCTCGAGCTCGCTGGAGCAAGGTAGCGCCCACGCTCGCTTCCAGCAATGTCTCTGGTGGGGAGGCAGACGTAGGCCACTCGATCCCCGAGCTCAGGGAAGCATCACCCATCTGGGCCAACACACCAGTGAAGTCTACATAATCCCACCAAACACAAAGGGAAATAAGCAATGCATTCAAAATTTCTCGTAACAAAACAAGGTGGAAAACCTGATAAAAGTCCCAACTCTTACCCAGTGCGGCTCCTGCCACGCCTGTGGCATCTCCCGCTAGGGTCGGTGAAGGCAACCTCTCCTCCACACCTACGATGTACCCGCCAGGGTCGGAGAAGGCAATGACTCCTCCACGACACTCTCTTCCCCAACAATCATGGGCAGAACAGGAGGCTCTTTCCGACCACTCTTGCCAGGGGACCATATGCACTCCCCCTTTGACTCCAGTCCTGTTCGTAACATAGAAGCATCAGTACCCGACCATAAAGCTTGGACAAGGACCAAGTCGGGAAGGGGAGAACCCACATACCTTCTAAAGCAACCTCCATCTTAGCTTCCCCAGTAGAAGATGCCTCGGAAGAGGAAGAGGAAGAGCTTGAACTCTCTTCCATCTCCATCGCCAAGCTGCCACCACTCAAATAGCTAGATGAGGTCTCTGACAAGCCCCAAAACGCAATCGAGCCAAAGGCCCCTGCAAATCAATAAACCAAGCGAGGTCACTGTGCAATCCAACCTTGTGCGGAGACAACTCCCCTATCAAGGGTTACCGAAGTATTTATAGGTTTATTCGTTAATGAGGATGAAAGGTCCAAGTTGAGGGAAAGCCGATTGATCTTTCCGATGATGTTAAGGGTCTAAACTAGTTTTTTCATCGACATTGGCTAAATGGCGAAGCAAAGATAGGTTTATTCGTTAACGCGGACGAAAGGTCCAAGTTAAGGAAATGCTGATCGATCTTGCCGATGACGACAAGGGTCAGAACTTGTTTGTTTGTCGACATTGGTTAAATGCCGAAGCAAAGATATCGCTATGCATTAACGAGTATGAAGGGTCCAGGTTAAGGGAATGCTGACTGATCTTGTCGATGATGATAAGGGCCAATAGTGGTTTGTTCATCGACATTAGTTAAATGCCAAAGCAAAGACAGGTTTGCTCATTAATGAGGACGAAAGGTCCAAGTTAAGGGAATGCTAACCGATCTTGCCGATGATAACAAGGGCCAGTGCTGGTTTGTTCATTGACATTGGCTAAATGCCGAATCAAAGATAGGTTTATTCGTTAACGCGGAAGAAAGATCCAAGTTAAGGGAATGCTGACTGGTCTTGCGGATGATGACAAGGGTCAAGACTGGTTTTTTCGTCAACATTGGCTAAATGTTGAAGCAGAGATAAGTTTGTTCATTAACGAGGACGAAAGGTCCAAGTTAAGGGAATGCTAACCAGTCTTGGCGATGATGACAAGGGTCAGAACTGGTTTGTTCGTCGACATTGGTTAAATGCCAAAGCAGAGATAGGTTTGTTCATTAACGAGGACGAAAGGTCCAAGTTAAGGGAATGCTGACTGATCTTGCTGATGATGACAAGGGTTAATAGTGATTTGTTCATCGACATTGGTTAAATGCCAAAGCAAAGATAGGTTTGTTCATTAACGAGGATGAAAGGTCCAAGTTAAGAGAATGCTGACCGGTCTTGGCGATGATGACAAGGGTCAGAACTTGGTTTGTTCGTCGACATTGGTTAAATGCCAAAGCAGAGATAAGTTTATTCATTAACGAGGATGAAAGGTCTAAGTTAAGGGAATGCTGACCGATCTTACCGATGATGACAAGGGTCAATAGCGGTTTGTTCATCGACATTGGTTAAATGTCGAAGCAAAGATAGGTTTGTTCATTAATGAGGACGAAAGGTCCAAGTTAAGGGAATGCTGACCGATCTTGCCTATAATGACAAGGGTCAATAGCAGTTTGTTCATTGACTTTGGTTAAATGCCGAAGCAAAGGTATGTTTATGCATTAACGAGGACGAAGGGTCCCAGTTAAGGGAAAGCTGACCGATCTTGCCGATGATGACAAGGGTCAATAGCGGTTTGTTCATTGACATTGGTTAAATGCCGAAGCAAAGATAGGTTTATTCATTAATGAGGATGAAAGGTCCAAGTTAAGGGAATGTTGACCGATGTTTCTTCGTCGGAGGAGACGGGCTTTCATACTCCCGGTGGCGGGAGCCTTCGAACGCGAATGATGGATGCGGGAGCGTGAAGGCATTAACGGGGATTTGACTTGGGCGTCCTTAGTGGCTGGAGGTAGGCAACGTGCCTTCATCCCCAGTCGACACCTCAGCTAACCCGTTGTGCGCCAAGAATCCGTAGGGGATGGCATGAGATCTCTTCTTCCGGACGCACCACTGGAGGGAGGTCACGGTGTGCCGCTGAAGAGCTGGAGTAGTGTGCTGCTGGGAGACACAAAGAGTGTGCCGCTGAAGGAGCTTGCCCCGGGAGCGTGCTAGTGGAGAGACCACGGGCGGGTGTGCCGTTGGAAGGGCCCTTGTAGGTGTGCCGGTGAAGGCGCCATGGTGGGTGTGCCGGTGAAGGCGCCATGGTGGGTGTGCCAGTGAAGATGCGATGGCGAGTATGTCAGTGAAGGCTTCAGGAGTGTGCCGACGAAGACCCAAGCAGGGCGTGCCGGGGAAGAGCTGCAAGAGCGTGCCGGCAAAGACCCACGCAGGGTGTGCCGGGGAAGACTTCAAAAGTGTGTCAGTAAAGACCCATGCAGGGCGTGCCGGGGAAGACTTCAGGAGTGTGCTAGCGAAGACCCACGCAGGGCGTGCGAGGGAAGACTTCAGGAGTGTGCCGGTGAAGACCCACGCAGGGCGTGCCAGGGAAGACTTCAGGAGTGTGCCGTTGAGCTCGCGCCAGCGGGTGTGCCAGGCAAGGAGCGTGCCGTTGAAGGCACTATTGAGCGCGTTGTTTGAAGGCACTAGGGAGTGTGCCTTTTAAGGCACTAGGGAGTGTGCCGTTGAAGGCAGCAGGAGTGTGCCGTTGAGATAGACTTGAGCCCATTTTGAGCCCAATCAACGGTCCACTTAGTTCTCTTTGGGGCCCACGGATTGTGAGCTTCCTGGTAGTTGATTTCTCTTCGCTGTCGTGACTCCGAAAATGGCTTCACGGCAGCGTGTGTTTGTTCGGAGCGTCCGGGTGGGACATCTTCTCCGCAGTCTCTTCATTTGAATTTGTTGTTGACGTCGGGCTGGTCGGGACATGCAAACGTGTAATTTTACACGTCCACAAATACCCCCCACCCACGGGTAGCGCAGGCAAAAGATGAGTCGGGCAGTGCCTGTGGGTGTACTGATTATTCGGGGTTGCAGTCGGGACCTCGACGTTCAGAGAAGACGACGATCTCGGCCCGGTCCTTATTGCTCGTTCTTGCGTACACATATAGTGACGCCCGTCGACGTGAGAAAATGTGTGGGCGGAACATTTCCGTGTATACATTCTTGCCATTATATAATATTGTTATTATTATTATTATATATATTCGTGTTATCATATATTTACATATGCATATTTATATATTTTTTTCTCTCTGTCCAAGGCTGTTTGGCATTCTTCATCCCAATAAAAGGGGACATCCTTCATCATCAACTTGTGAAATGGGTGGCATCGTCACGACAAGTTGGATATAAATTGTCGGATATACGCAGACGACCTTGTAGAGATCTCAGCTCGGAGAGGTTCCTCGGTGAGGACAGCTCCTAAATTACCTTGATCTTTGTGGGGTCTATTTCAATTCCCCGATATATGACGATGAAGCCCAAGAACTTTCCGCTCGATACTCCGAATGCACACTTCATGGGGTTCATCTTTAGTTCATACTGCCTGAGCCTCTGAAATACAACTCGGAGATCCTGCAGATGGTCTTCTTTCTTTCTGGTCTTGACTACCAGGTCATCTATATAGCACTCGATCTTATGGTTGAGTAGCTCATCAAATATTCTGGTCATTGCTCGCTGATGAGTTACGCCAACGTTCTTTAGTTCGAATGGCATCCTCTTGTAGTGATAAATGCCCTTGGGGGTTCGGAAGGTAGTGTGGATCCGGTCGTGTTTCGCGATCCATATCTGGTTGTAGCCGGACGACCCATCCATAAATGATAGGGCTTCGTGGCCGATTGTAGTGTCAACCATGACCTCCGTTATTGGTACCGAAAAGTCATCCTTGGGGCAGGCCTTGTTCAGATCTCGAAAATCAACACATATCCGGATCTACCCATTCTTCTTCTTCACGGGCACTATATTGGCCAGCCATGTGGTATATTGATTTTCTTCGACAAAACCCACGTCAATGAGCTTGTCCACTTCTTTACATATTTGAGTGATGAGCTCTGGCCTCATACGAACGGGGCGGCTGCTTCACCGGCTCGGCTTCAGGATTTATGGCCAACTCATGTTGAGAAACTGCAGGGCTGAGTCCCGGCATTTCCTTGTAGGTCCAGGTGAAACAATCCTGGTATTCTCGTAGCAGCTGGACATACAGTTCCTGTTCTTCAGTAGATAACTGAGCACTGAGGAAGGTCAGCCTAGGGTCGTCTTCATCTCCGAGGTTGATTTCTATCAGCTCATCGACTGTGGCTTGTCCTCCGTCCTCTATTTCCAGAGGCGCAGGCTGAAGGTTGACAAAGTCTAGCACATCATCTTCAAGCTCGAGCACCTCGACCTCTTCATTCTGCTTGGCCTGGGTCTCGTCAGAGACTTTTGATTCGGCTAGTGGCGGCTGTATACATTGTTCTGTTAGCAGATCTGCCGCCGTTGTAGTTTCAAGAGATGAACCAGCAGCTTCAGCCCTTGCAGATGTGTTTGCAGTCTTGAAGGACTGATGGTTGTTTGTTGCTGAGCTGGAACAGCATTGCAGCTTTATGGCAAAAGGTGAGAGTGCCCTGTCTTCTTGGATCACCATGTGATGGGAATCGAGTCCATGTATCCACATTTTATTTTTACGACAAAGCATAGAGAAAGGGTCAGAACACGAGTAAAACACCAAGCACAGTAAACATCAAGGCAAATGAAGTGTCAAAATAGACCCACGATAGCCCGGAACAGGAGTCTCATGGGCCGTACATCCCCGTCTTCGCCTCTGACGCACGACCCGTGGGGGGCATTAGTTGCACCCGAACTATTTCCCTGTAAAATCACAAGAACTAAGGGTTTGGGCATTTCACCGAACACCCTCCAAGCACTGGCTAACCAACCCTTTCTACAATACCATAGGTCCCTACAAGGGCCCTGACCGGCCTGCCGTGATGCACGGCGATAAAAGCAAATCCCCGGAGTCAACTCTCGCCACTCACATATGGGCCTTGCCCGTATCCTACATCACTACCTGGGCCAACCCGGGGGCGCCCCGACGTCGAGCCACGCCACATGGAACCCAGTAAAAAGAGCCAACGGTCCTGCCCAAAAGTACGTCTTTCAACCCTCCAAGGTCAAAGGGAGACCTAAGTAGGTCAACCATAGGCTTTGGAGGCCTGTCACGCGCACGTACGGCTCACACAGGCATGCTCGGCATTTTATCGAACACCTTGTGGGCGCGTATGTTCCCGCCCTTCTACACCAAGCCATGGGCCGACTCATGGTTCCAGCACCTCAATTGGGTCCCACAATGACCCCCCAGCATGTCGGGCCCAACCCTGACACTCAGACATATGGCGATAAGCCATTTAACTCTAGCACTCAGGTCAACCCGAAGCTACCTGGTTAACCCACCGTACAACATGGCACACAGCCCGAGGCATAGCACACGTCCACAAAATGCCTCCCCTTAACTCTCACGAGCTACCCTCATCAATCCAAGGCCCGCCGTGTAGCCCCTCAGCCACCTACTCAAGCCGTTCGACAATCCGGGGTATGTCGGGCATTCACCCAAACACCTTGCGGGGATAATGACAACCCAAAGAACGACACCCCCATAGGCCCGTACCAGCCTCCCGAAGATCATAGTCCATCAAAGGACAGCCCCGAAGGATGCAAGAAGACCCTCGAGGGCCATCCCCTAGGGTTACGACCTCCCCCGAGGCCAGTTCGCCCCAGGGGCAGCCGCGCGCCCTAGGGAGGGTGAACCCCCTAGGGGCCACGCCCCTTCCTCCCACCTAGTGGTCCCATGACCCCACTCAGTCTCGGTTCATCTGATTTACAGTCCTACGATGTGGTTCGGGTGCCGTACCAGTTCGAGAAGTGGACACGTGGGTGCAAGAGCATAAAGCAGTAGCACAGGGGAGTTCCTCAAGTCTGACATACTCGTAAGCCTCCACGTATCCTCCCAATCAAAGCGTTATTTTCTTCTTAGTTAATTTAGGAAGAAAATTAAGCAAAAAATTAAATTTTATAGGGTGGGACTGCCCCTCTCTCTCTCCATCACAAGGAAAGAGAAAGCTACCCTATCGGGATCTAAAATAATGCCACAGTTTTATAAAATAACTTAAACATGCCGCATATGCAATATGGAATGCATTAGGGATTGAACATGCTACATTTGATATACCAGAAGATGTAACGATCGAAGAACACCATGTCACATGCTGTGACGGACTAGGGTAGGGGCGTTACACCTATGGAGACGCGCCTCCCCTGATCCGTTAAGCTTACCCAAACTATTTAAAGAGCATAGGGCACGCGGGCTGTAACGCACCAATAGTGGGGCGTTACACTGAGTGTGACGCGCCTCCCATGGGCCGTTACACTCACCCAAACACTCAGAAATCCACAGCTTATGCAGAACAGAACGGACCCATGTCGATCCGACACAATAAGTGACGGTCTAAGGAAGGGGTGTTACATGATTGTGATGCGCCTCCTTAGGGTCGTTAAATCTATCCGAACGGTTTAAAACACACACAGAGAATACAGACTGCAATGCACCTAGAGTAGTGCGTTACACCAATGAGACGTGCCTCCCATGGTCCGTTAAAAGGACCAGAAGGGGCAGATGTAACACACGACTTACACAGACTGTAACGCACCAGGGTAGGTGCGCCACAAGCTCTAACGTGCAGGTCGGGGACCGTTAAAGGCACCCAAACACCTAAAAATGACACAGTTTAATCAGAAATGTAACGCACCTAAAGTGGCGCATTACTCAACTACGCCGAACCTGGGCTGGGCCGTCAGACTAACCACCTATCTCAGTCAACGATCAAATGGCTAGTCAATGGTCATGTAACAGTCACATGTTGGGCCGTTACAAGTCAGGTGACGCACCGTCACTGGGCCGTCAGGGACTGTAACGCATCCACATAGGCACGTTACACCATCTGGGTTGCGAACTGACGGAGTCCAAAACTAGACCCCCTCCCAATCGACCAAAATCGATGGGAATCGTGGGGAAACACACTTCTAAGCCAAACTAGCATGCCATAACAACATTCTATAACTAAACATGCTATTAAAATTGAAAGACAATGGCCATGGAGACAATTTCATGATTTTAGGGCTAAATAACACTAACATGAAGGATTACATAAAAATCGAGAAAATTGGCATCGGACCATGGCGCATGTGGTACCAGCGGATTCCTAGTGAGGAGAGGATTCCATCCCCCTACCTCTTGCGTGATGAAAACGTCGTTTCGGTGCCGAATGGACGAAGGGATGCCGCGGCTCCTCTCGATTCGTCTCGCCTCCACGCTCCGCAATCCAAGGGAAGAATGGCGTCACCGTGATCCTCGCATCGAGCCCATCCCGTCGGTACCTCCCACGCCTCGATCGAAGTCCAAACGGACCGAAATCGAGAGAGAAAGAGAGAGGAGGAGAGAGAACGTGTGCATTTCTTCTTTCTGTCGAAGAAAGTCCCCAAAACCTTTTTCAAGGTTCTGATTGGCCCTTTTCCTTTTACAGGAAGGGAAGAGGAGGGTGCAGACATCTCTCTGTTTGCTCGAGAGCTCTTCGTGCATTGCACGCTCCCTCATTCGTGCTACGCACCACCCCCACCACCAACAGCAGCGATGGCCGCTGCTGCCTACGGCCCTCAGATCATCGCCAATCACTTCAAGTTCCGATACTTGGCGACCCCGCTTGTCTTCGGTGACTTTCTTGCGGTCGTCGGTTCGCCCTTCTTCTTGGGCGTGGTACTTGTGGCTGAAGCCAGTTCAGCCACGCCTGCAGCAGCAACCGTTGGGGGTGTCAGGCCCTCGGCCCCAGCAATTGACCGGGCTCGCCCGGCTAAGAAGTAACTACCGAGGGTGTCAGGCCCTCCGCTTCATCAACCGGCCGGGTCCGCCCGGCCAACAAGCCAGCCGTCGGGGGTGTTAGGCCCTCGGCTTCAACAATCGGCCGAGTCCCCTCTGCCAACAGGTCAGCTCTTGGGGGCGTTAGGCCCTCTACTGCAGCAGCAAGCCGGCTTCGCCCGGTCGACTCCTCGCGGACTAGGGGCATCAGGCCCTTCGTCCCAGCAACTGGCCGAGATTGCTCGGCTGCCACGACAACGGCCGAAGGTGTCAAACCTTTTGCCTCAGCAAATGGCTGGGTTTTCTCGGTCAATCAGATTACAGTTGGCGCCGCTCCTGCTCAACGGGGGCAACGTCGCCGCCGCAACGGCTCAAGCTCTACGGCGGCCACCCTCAGAGGTGCTGCCCCTGCTCAACGGGGGCAGCGACGCCGCCACGATGACGTCAGGCCTATGGCAGGCGTCGCCATTGCTGCTCTTGCTCAACGGGGGCAGCGCCATAGCTGTAAGGGTACAATGCCTGCAGCGGCGACATCTCGCTCTGGCAAAACCGTAATTGTCGGAGACATTCGCATCTGGCTCGATGGAGGCGAGCCGATCTTGCCACGGGACCGTCATGTCCCGACTATCCCCACCTCCAATCGCTTCGAACTCCTCCGGCGCGTCCGGGAGGATGAAGCGAAAATGAAATAGCCCGTCATGCCAGCGGCAACTCAGGGTCCCCTGCAGCGGCCCAAGTCACGAGCTCCTCGCCCTAGGACGGGGGGCAACCCAATTGAGGAGCGTCAACTCCACCTGAAGAAGATATGGGTCACCAAGGAGGAGACCCGAATTATAAGACGCACAAGGATGGAGGAGCCCTTCCGCATGTCAGATTTGTAACATACGCGGAGTCCGACAAACACTGAGACCTCAACATCTCCGAGGTCCACAACTCAGCCCCACGGGGGAAAAAGCGCCGAGGAACCGACAAGAAGGTGCGGCCAATTTTTGGATGAGATGTCTAAATGACTAAATCAGCGCATTTCTTGCCAATAAAGAGCCGATGGTCGGTAGATGTACTTGCCGCTCTATATACAAAAGAGGCCGCCGTTCTCGTGGTCGGGTTGGGGTTGTGGTCCTTCCGAGAACCACTAACCCCTTCCTGGCAGCCCTCAGGGGGCTGCCAGGTGATTTTGAAATGTCGGTTGGGCTTAGCGGTCCGCCTGGGACCGCCAAGCCAAGTTTGCGGTCTGGCGATAGACTGCTAACCTTGGGGTAACGGCTGGCTGGTGACCGTTTCCCTTGTCTGGTCAGTGCACTCTCAGGGTGCGTGTTTTTGACCATTGAAAGTCATGTACTGGGTTGCGATCGGGGCACAACCATTTTTCGGTGTTTTGCGGTCAGTAGGTGACCGCATGGTAGGGGAAGTGGTCTGGCGATAGACTGCTAGTCAACCCCGTGGCTTGCTCGCTTGTGGCAGTGGCATGGCAGCCTGGCTGAGCCTGGCGGTCTCTATGAGACCGCTAGGCCTATTTTGCGGTCCTGGGGTGACCGCCAAGGGAATGGTAGTCTTAGGAGAACCGTCACTCCATTTCCTGTCGATCGGTGATTCCCGTGAGTTGAGTCTTACCTCCAGTGAGCTATCCACTAGTCGTAACTTTCCTGCGCATGCAAGTGCGGACCACTTGGGAGTGGTGAAGAGTGTGACCTGGAGAGACGGTTGTTAGGCTGGTTACCGTAGGGCCCCCACGCGCAGCTTGAGTCCGGGCTTCGGGGGAAGAACCAGCTAAAGGGCCTGACCTAGGGCACATAGTTTGTATGTGCACACGTGGTTGGGGGCGTCGGACTTGCGCTGATGAGCGCAACCCCAACTAGTCCTTATTCGTGATACTTATTGTGTGTCTCAGTTTTCGCCTGGGGCGTGTAGGGAGACACTTGGACACGGTGTAAGACGTCAGGGGATGCATCCGATCTTGCTTCTAGTGGGTAGTGCTCCTGTCTTCTGGTAGGTACGACTTGTTTCCTTGTCAGACCGTGGTTGGTTTGTCCAGTACGATTAGTTGTAGTGTGTTTTTCTATTTATTTATTGTTGCTTGCTGCTTCTGTCGTACTTTTTGACTTGGTAGCATCACTTTCTGCGTACATGTGTACATGTGGCCTTATTTGTCTCGTTACGAGGTGGGGGTCTGCGGGATCCCTACTGTTCCTATGAAATGAGACTCATCCCTGTGTTTTCAGGTGAGGCGGGTTCGTTGAGAGACGCGTCCGAGGTTCCCCGTGGTTCGTTCGGTCAGAGTTAGTCGCCAGTTGCCAGAACCGGGGTATGTCCCGTTGTACTTGTACTTTTCTTTCTGTTGACTGTACTTATTTTAGACATGCGACACACTAGACCTTGTAACTTTTAGTGAGTAGTTATTTATTTATTTATTTCCTTACCGGAGTCACGACAGCGAAGAGAAATCAACCCCCGGGAAGCTCACAACCCACGAGCCCCGAAGAGAATCAAATGGACCGCAACTTGTGCTGAAAAAGCCCTTAAATGTGCTTCCAAAGGCACGCCAGGCCAACCTCCAGTGGCACACCCCTTTAGAGCCTCCAACGACACGCTCGGGTGGCCCTCAGTGGCACACCCGCTGGTATGCTCTACTCGACACGCTCCCTAGCCAGCACACCCTTAGTGTCTTCCATCTGGCACACCCCAAAGGCCCTCTCCGGCACACCATCTATGCCCCCTACCTGGCACGCCCCCAGGGCCGTCCAACGGCACACCCTAAAAGTGCCCCAGCAGCACACACCGTGCCCCCCCTTTAGCGACACACCGGCAAAGCCTCCTCCACTGGCACACCCGTCCAAGGCCTTCAACGGCATGCCAGCCTGTGGCCTCTCAACGGTACACGCCTCCAGCACCCCCAGTGGCACACTTGTCGGCCCTCCCAGTAGCACGTTCCTTGGGTCTTCCAGTGGTACAGCCTTCTGGCCTCTCAGCAGCACACCTTGCCATCCGGTGCAACCGGCAGACCAAATCTAATGCCCATTCCCTATAGATCTTTGGCGCGTAGCGAGCTGGCTAACGTGTCAACCAGAGACGAAGGCATGCAGGCTACCTTCTACCACCAAGGATGGGAAAAGTCAAATCCCCATTCAATGGCAGTCACTTCCCGCCGCAGGCACTCGTGCTCGAGCGCTCCCACCACTAGGGGTATAAAAAACCCCTCTTCTCCAGCGAACAGCACAATAACACAGACACAGAGAGCCACCACTGCGACATTGCCAAGCAGAAGAGAAGAGAAGAAGGAGAATAGAGGAAGAAGAAGGGCTCTCCGATGGCCACCGAAGGAGAGAGAGAGAGAGTAAGGGAGAGATAGAGAGAGAGAGATCATGTAGTGGGAGGTGTTGGGGGAGCAGGGAGCCATCACCCCCGCTCAACTCCGACACTTCCTTCCCCCATTCTTTCTTCTCTCCGCCCTCAAGTGCTTCTTCTTCCTCCCACTATCTGTAGCCTTAGCTCCGATGTGTTGTAATGTACAAGGCCGTTTATGGTCGTCCCTCCTTGTGAATGAAATGGTCATTCTTGGATCTCATTGCCCCCCATTGGTTTATGCTGTCCTGTTGTTTGTTTATTTGCTTCTTCTTCTTCCCCTCCAGCAGTTCGGCCTCTTGTATCGGTCTCCTCTCCTTATCGTGGCCTCCCCGTAGGGCCCCTGACCCTCCTTTTTTTTTGTCCATTTGCTTAGGGAGAGATGCCCTTCTCTTGCCCCTTTAACATACAGTCTCCAACGTGCCAATCCTAGTGCCTCCCAGAGCCCTTACCCCTCTTGCTAAGTCCCCCTTTGTGTTTGGTTCAGTCAGAACCACCTTAAAATCCATTGTGTCATGGTTTGTTTGTGTGATTACTTCACTCTAGATGCACGCTTAGGTTCGAATCGATATACTACTTGTTCATCTTGCCAAATAAATTGTAGTGTCATCCATTAAGCTAGTTGTATTCCGCTGTAATACATTTTAACTAGTTTTAAAGAGGGTTGCATTGCGAAAAGAGGGGCAGATCTATTCACCCATCCCCTTTAGATCCGCCATCCACTACTCAACAGATGGCAGCCTTTTCTGGGGGCAAGTGCCAGTCGAAGAAAAGAAGAAAAAATAAAAGAAGAAGAGAAAGGCTAGTAAAGCTAAGAAAGGTCTGGTCCTCTCGTACAATACCCTCTCATCTCTCTTCAATTTGCCTAGCGAAGAGGAGCAAGAGGGGATATGCTTCACACCTTCTGCCAGGAGAAGCCGGGCTGAGGCAGCAACCACTACTGATGCAACCAGGTCAGGCTGAAAATGGGGGCGCCAGTCGCCCGCTAACCATAATATTATATTCAGGGGTGAGAAGCCCTAGAAGATGCCTCCCCCGGAGGTCAAGGGAGCCCAAATCCCTCCTCCGTCAGGCCTTTATAGCCAGAATGGGGGTAGCACTACCACCCCTTCCTTCCTGGAATTTCTAAAAATGTCAAAAGGAAAGCAGCTATGTCAGGATGCCGACCCTGCAATCAGGGGCACCCACCCGCAGCCCCAGCAACCTTCCGGAGTTCCGAATGAAAATGAATCTTTCCCGACAGCAACTAATGAAGGGCAACAAGAGCATGACGCCAAGTCGAAGGATGCCGAGTCAGAGCCCGATGAGGCAGGTCCATCAGAGGCCGCAACTCAAAACCCTTCTAAGCCCAAGTGGGCAGAAGAAACGAAGCTTTCTAATGTCCGTGCTAGAAGCGGGATAATGAAGCTACTCAAGAAGCTCTTGGCAAGGTTTACAATCTGGGAGATCCTTTCTCTGAGTGAAGAGACCCGACAGGTGATCATCACTACTTTGCAGACGCCTGCTCAATATGAAACATGCTTGGCTGAAGCATTGCTAGAGGCCAGCATGACCTTCACTCAAGATGACATGCTACTTCCTACTATCAGCCACAATAGGCCATTGTACATGAAAGGACACTTGAATGGACGGGAGCTGAACAGAATCCTAGTCGATCCCGACAGAGCTGTCAACATCCTGCCATACAGGATACATCTGAGGCACTACTTCAATGTGCGCCTCAAAAAAGTCAGAGATATGGGTAATGCCGGCTTCAACCAAAAGTGTGAAGTATCACTAGGAGTAGCAGAATTCACACTCACTCTGGCAGACTTCACTATCAGGGTTCAGTTTCATGTCATTGACTCCCGCACCTCATATAAAGCATTGCTTGGCCATCCTTGGCTACATGAAAACATGGTGGTGCCCTCCATGCTTCACCAGTGCATCAAGTACAGTCTGGAAGGGAAGGAGGAGAGGATATTTACTGACCTCCACACATTTGAAGTGTTCGAGTGTCACCTGGCAGACGCTCATTTATACGCAGAACGGTCACAAAGGACCTCTAAAGCCAAGACCCCTACTGGGGCATTGAAAAGCACCTCCGGCGGAGACTGGTTCCCTTCGCCACCACGCAGATATATCAAACCCAAGATGGTCTCTCACATCACCACCACTGGAGACGTAGGCAGGATAGCACCTCCCGCCATATACCCCGAAGCCAATGAAGCCAAGGTCGATTAGTAGAACGACCACATCGGGATCCCAGAAGGCCTCACCAAGCCAATTCTTGACATCGATAATGTCACTGTCGAGCCTTTCAAAGCTTGGGAAGTGATGCAGATAGACGGCCCCAGTAGCTTGTTTTATACGCCTGAGGAGCACCCTACACAGGAAGACACTAATTGTCATTTGCCCGAAGATATAGACAACCCGTCAGTCCCCATTCAGGGTCTGACATTCACAACAAATCGAATGGCCAAGATGTTCCAAAAGCAGCACATCCCTTTCGGCCAGCCGTGCAAAGAGAAGGAAGCATTCCAGAAGATGTGGTATCCTGCAAGTCTGGACAAAGAACTGAGATGTGTCTCTCAGCATCTAAGGTTGGCTTCACCCTTGAAGAATACTATTATAGTGGGCGTCATGAAGTGGACACCATCTCCACTTTCTACCCAATTGAAGGCAACTCACTGGGGGCAACTTTCGATGAGTACCCAGCAGAAGCTGAACATATTGAGCCAGCTCAACCAAGAGACTCGGAGATAGAGGCCATGACTCCGTGCCGATGCTGGGAGCAAGTCTATCCCGAAGAAGCGGCCCTTCAAGCCAGATTTGACACGGCCAGCAGTAGCGAGGCAGAAGATACTGAAGAAGTTGGGTTGTCTCCCTCCAATGGCCCTCTCCCAATGATGATGTCAGCGTCTCTCGCACCGATCAAGGAAGCTTCTACCGAAGCTAATCAAGGGGTGCATGCTGCTAAAAGAAAAGAGGCTACCTCCACCAAGGATATGCTGGTCTAGGAGGGCGAGATCTACTCACCTTCTACTGTAAAGCTGTAATGCCGTTTCGGCTCAACGGTAAGCAACCACCAGTCCCTTATTACTGCAGACCCATTGGCAGGGGATGAAGCTGCTAACTTTCCCCTTGAAACTACAATGGCGGTGGATTCCTTGACAAAGCAATCCGCACAGCTGCTACTGGCCAGGTTAGGAATCCCTGATAAAGTCCAAATGAAACTAAATGAATAGATCAAAGTTCTCGACCTTGAAAATGATATTCTAGACTTTGTCGACCTTCAGTCGGCACTCTTGAAAATAGAAGATGGAGGCCAAGCTACATTCGATGAGCTGATAGAAGTCAACCTGGGAAATGAAGATGACCCTAGGCCGACCTTCCGTAGTGCCCAGTTATCTACTGAAGAATAGAAGCTCTATGTCCAGCTGTTACAAGAATACTAGGATTGCTTCACCTGGACCTACAAGGAAATGTCGGGACTCTGCCCCGCAATCTCACAATATAAGCTAGCCATAAGCCCTAAAGCTGAGCCAGTGAAGTAGTCACCACGATGCATGAGGCCAGAGCTCATCACTCAAATATGCAAAGAAGTCGACAAGCTCATCGATGTGGGTTTTGTTGAAGAAAATTAATACACCACGTGGCTGGCTAACAATGTGCCTGTGAAGAAGAAGAATGGGTAGATCCGGATATGTGTTGACTTTCGAGATCTGAATAAAGCTTGCCCTAAAGATGACTTTTCGGTACCAATAACGGAGGTCATGATTGATGCCACAACCGGCCATGAAGCTCTGTCATTTATGGATGGATCGTCCGACTACAACCAAGTATGGATCGCGGAGCATGACCGGGTCCACACTACCTTCCGGACTCCCAAGGGCATTTATCACTACAAGAGGATGCCGTTCGTATTAAAGAATGCCGACGCAACTTATCAGCGAGCGATGACCAGAATATTTGATGAGTTTCTCTACCACAAGGTCGAGTGCTATATAGATGAACTGGTAGTCAAGACCAGAAAGAAAGAAGACCATCTGCAAGACCTCCGAGTTGTGTTTCAGAGGCTAAGGCAGTATGAACTAAAGATGAACCCTACGAAGTGCGCGTTCGGAGTGTCGAGCGGAAAATTCTTGGGATTCATTGTCAGATATTAGGGAATTGAAATAGAGTCCTCAAAGATCAAGAAAATTTAGGAGCTGCCCTCACCAAGGAACTTCTCCGAGCTGAGACCTCTACAAGGCCGCACCGGTAAGCCCGAAATGCGGTGAAAAGCCCACAAGTCTAGGGATGTCTCTCCCTCAGCAGTAACAAGAGTATTCCAACGCCTGTTCCATCTTTCTACCAGTGCCTGGAGTAACCTCGTATGACAGGGGTAGGAGTACAGGGCTGCAGTAATGGCGTGACGAATACCTGCCCTATCCAAAGTGGCGCTGGGAACAGTCAATATTCCCCACAACCACTCGGTGGCACCTCAGTGGAAGCAGTGGGAAGAAACAACTGACCAGCTCCCATACCAGCTGGGAGTCTTCAATGAGATAATCCCCTCCAACATGCAGGGGTGATCATATCCATCATGAGCAAAATGAGTCCCGGAGGGAGTCAAGTACATCCCGTCCACGACCACATCGGCAGCCTTGTGATGACCAGACAAATGCCAAATTGCAGGAGAAGAAGGCGTCGCTCGTACAATAGAGCTACCTAGCTCCTTGAAAAATCCCAGGCACTTTGCATCAGGAAACTGCGGTCGCTGCACAAACCCCTCAGGAATGCTGGGGTACGAAAAGGAACAGGTGCCCTTCATGCTGTCCTTGCCTGCCAAGACTGCCCGTTCCAACCGTCGCCGCTCCTCGAGCAGCAAAGGGTCGTCACTGTCCATCCCCAGCGGAATAAAGTTTTGTATTAAGGCAATGAGGTGTTGATCTAGCGGATGATGGGGTGGATACCCCCCAGAGCGGTCATATCTGTAAAGTCCACCTCAGCAACTGATCCGGGTAGCATCAACTTCACCCTCTTCACGGGTGACATCCTCAGTTGGGCCCTCAGCGACCCAGGAGAAGCCTCGATCAATCGTGTCGGAGCTGCTCAAAGCAATTCGACGAGGAGGCAGAGGAGGCAAAGGCCGGTCGGTCCTCCGCACACAATGGTCGTTAGCCCCGACCACTCTCGGCCCCCGCCTAGCGCCTTTGCTCGGGCTTTGACAGGCCATGTCTGTAAAGTCCAAAAATAATGGTGGGTGGGACAACATCAGAAAAAAAGTATGGTTCACACAATGAAACCCACAATTAAATACAGGAGCTATACCCCAGATGTGAGTCCCTCAGCGGACACAGCAGAAAGGCGCATATTAAAGCGCACGGGTCATCCGCCCCCGCCTCCGGCCATCACGTATGTCCCGTGGGGGGCACTTGTTGCAACCAAAAATATCCCTACAATAATTGGGATGGAACACAAAAAGAAAAACCCATTCCCAACCCAACGCGGATAATTATTTTCATGTGATGGGAGGTTGTAGAACTGGCATAGCGCCACCACATAGAGGATTTCTACTTCATGTGGGCTCCATAGCCCGAGCATTGGTTCCGCCAAACGCGCTTTGCAGTGAGGAAGTAAAGACAACTCGGGATAAATCCATGGAGACCATCAGAGTCATATGATGCTAGCATCTAGGGGCGTAGTTCTCACCAAGGGCCCAACTCCTGTCGTGGATCGCAATATGCCTCTTCTGCCCATCCACGCAAAGAAGTCACCACGGACGATCTCACTGAGATATGTCAGCAGATCTAGGCCCTGACGGGACTATGTCAGGAACTCTTAAACTGACCCGCAGACCCCCAGTATGCTCCGCCCAAACGACATCAGAACGAGGGGGTCCAGACCGTGGAGAATTCTTGCCAAGTGTGGGAACCCTCCCACGTCTCCATCGCGAGGACCTGACTATCGCGCAGCTCACCCGCACCAAGGGTGCGTAGCCCACTGCACTCCAACCCGGAGATGGATCGCCGGCTTCAACGCATCGATGAGATCGAAGACAAAGTCAAATATCTGGATGACATCCTCCTCACCGCCAAGACTCGCGGCCTCATCGATGACAACCAAGACTTCTACACACCCTTTTCCAGGGAGATCATGGAAGCACCCATCCCGCTGAAGCTCCAGTTGTCGTCCTTCACCCTATACGACGGCACCACCGACCCAGCTGACCACATGCACAGTTTTGAGTCCCACCTAGTCTTCCACCGGGCCTCGAAAGCTGTGAAATGCTTGGTGTTCATCATGACCCTCCAGGAGAATGCTCGGGCATGGTTTGAGTCCCTGTCAGTCGGGACTATTTTCTCCTTCCAGCAATTGACGAAGCTATTTAAGGAGAACTTCATTGGCTGCCGAAAGATAGCCAAGTCTGCGATAAGTCTGCTCGCCCTCAGGCAGGGACACGAGGAGATGCTTTGGAATTACGTCTCCTATTTTCGAGAAGAGGAGCTTCAAATTTCGCACCTCGACATCAGCATCACCACCACTGCACTCACTCAGGGGATGTGGGAGTCCATCCTTTGACGCGCGCTTGGAGTCGAAGCCCCGAGAACCCTCACCGACCTCCTTGCCCTGGCGCAGAAACATGCGTGGTGTGAGGAAAACACCACGGCCCTGGGCTACATGGACGGAACCAATCAGTCCGTCTGGAAGAGATCCACCGACTCACCTCAAGAGGGGCAGAATAAGCGGGAGTGACGAGACCGAGATCGCCGTGACTACCCAGAAAAAGAAAGGGGCTAATATCACAACTATATGCCCTTGGCTGCTCCTCCCGACCAAATCCTGATGGAGATCCGCGAGGAAACTTTCCTCAAATGGCCTCCCAAGATGAAGTCAGATCCGAACACGAGGAATAAGAGGAAGTACTGCTGCTTCCATCACTACCATAGTCATGACACGGCCAACTACATCAACCTGAAGGATGCCATCGAGGACCTCATCCAATGAGGTCTCCTTGACAAGTTCATCGCCAAGGTTGCAGAGAAGCGACAGCATGAACAGACCACTCCGCCCCTTGACAACCGACCCAACGAAGCAAGAGAAGAATCGTAAGAAGAACTTGAAAAGGAGGTTAAAGAAGCAAGCTGAGCAAGCAGCAGCTATGGAGGTCCCTAAGGAGCCGACTCCTCTCCAGCGACTATAAAAGCTCATAGATGAGCTGGAGAAGTACATTCCCCCTCGTCCCTCCAAGGTCGTCACTCTCGACGAATATATCTCTTGGGACAAGCTTGGGCGGAAAGCCCGCCTTTTGCAATGGCTCCGGGAGATGACTCACCGTCTTGAAGAGGGAGAGGACTTCCCAATCCCAGAAGAGCTTTCCTTATTCTACAAAGATGAGGAGCTCATTGTGGAAATGATTGAGGAAATACTGCAAGAGCTCTCTTGCAACATGGTGGCGATCCCGCAACTCGACAACATTAATACACCTTCGGCTGATAACACCGGAGGCAAGGCTCCCATGGCGACATATCAACGTCGCTCGGCGAGAAATGGCCGGGGACGCGGTCGGGGATGAGGACGCGGGCGCGAAGGTCCCCTAACTCTTGACTGGGTCATAATATTCAGAGGGGAGAAGCCGGGTCCTGTCTCGGAAACCCAGGTTCGGGGAATCCCTTTTATCCCCAGCCCCTCAGAGGGTTCAAGCCCCATCTCAGCGGCTAAATCGGGTGGCGTCCCTTTCATAATCGCCTCTTCTGATGAAGAAGAAGAGCCAGCTAAGCTGCCGATGCACGAGGAGGCATCAGACAAGGCTGGCCCCTCTAACAAGGTCGAGCCTGTAAGCCAAGCAAGTCCTTCTAACGAGGGCCAACATGATGAACCTTTGCCACCTCCGGAAGAGTCTCTGGCACCGCTGTTCCAAGAAAATGCAGAGGGCCAGAATGGGGAGCAACGCCCCTCTGAACGGGAGAAGCCTTGCCAGGCACCGAAGACCCTGGTGGAGATCATCCCGCCATTTGACAGAACCCGCGCCCGGGCGGACCGCAAGATCATCCATCATATGAAGTGGTTCCCAACAAATGTCACCATTTGGGAGGCCATCGCCTGGAGCAAGGATCTCAGGGAGGCTCTTGTCAAGATATTTCAAGACCCGGAGGCCTATGAAGCCCATGTTGCAGAGTTGCAAGCCTAGGTCTACGAGGCACTCACAACCAACATCTCCTTCACGGACAAAGACATGTTGCTGTCCTCTCCGTGCCATAATCGCCCCTTATATATGCGAGGGACAATCAATGGGCATGATGTAAATCAAATTTTGATTGACGCTGGAGCGGCCATCAATATCATGCCTCTGAAGACTTTCAAGTCTTTATATTTGGCACCTTATTTACAAAAGGTGAGCGCCGTTAAAATTTGGGGGTTTAATCAGGATTTTGAAGAGGCACTAGGTCGGGTTGAAGTCAAGCTAGCTTTGGGCGAGTTTGTCACCCAAGTGACATTTTTTGCCTTGTTTAAGTTCCTTGTTCTTCGCTCAGTAGATGTTTGATGAGAATCGTGTGAGATCCAGGTTATAGAACCTATTCAGACTTAGTTCTCTTTGAGTGGTAGGGGACTGTCCTACAGTAGCTAGCTCTTATTCTGCATTTGATTCTGCTGTAGTTAAATTTTTAAATGGGTGACTGATCCATTCAATCCCCCCTTTCTGGATCATCTACAGGCACTCCATCTGTAGGAATTGGTCTCTAGGCATCCATATAGACTTATCACAAGAAGTAGAACGAGTTTTTGGACCCCAGAGTCTGGAGTTCTAGATTTTCTCCCCAAGGTGCTCAGGGTCAGTCCCCCCTGAGCCTGATTTGACACCGTTCCACTATTCTAGTCTTCGTGGTCAACTCTGACCTCCTCCAATGGCCCCGTCAGTCTCCGTTCGAAGAAGACTTGACCACAATCGCAACGGCTCTAGTCATGCCTTTGTTACAGCACGGGAGTGATCGTGATGGCCTCTTCTTTCAGTAGCAGCGATCCAAGGACAGTCAGAACCAGAGTGGATTAGTCCTGGTCCCGATCAGCCCAGGCCATCATCGTCGTCATAAAAATCCCCAAAAATTCAGGCATCCTCCTGGGCCAACCCAGGAAGTTTCAGCACTAATGTCGTCCTCACCTGTGCTCGGCAGAGTCCATGGCCGCACTATATTCAAGCCCATGTTAGACTATTCTAGAAGCAGGTAGAATCGACAGAGTTCATTAATTCGGCTTCTAACTTAGCTTCCCCCACCCCGCCTGGCCAGCTTAAAGCCCCTCCCTGCAAGAGGTAGTATTTTCTTGTAATTCTACAGTCCCCCACCCCTAGTCCACCCCTCCTGTGTGAGGTGTAGTGAGTGTAAGCTTTTATCACAGGTTGAAGCTTCACCGGCACAGTGTGTGGGGAACCCACGCTTCCCCGCTCGTCCACGTCTCCAATCGAGACCGATTTCTTCAAACCGGTCGAGTAAGCCCTCATCTCTTGCTCCCTCATAGTGCTTGTTTATTCAATATCAATTCATAGCTCTGCTAGTTAGAGAGTGAGCACTTGGTCCCGCAAGGTCCCTTGCTTTCGAGTGACCGCCGTGGGAAGAGAGTGAGACCCGTGCCCTCAGCACCCGGTCGGCCCCTTGATTTGGGCCTTCGTACCCTTGGGAAGAAACCTTGGCCTTGCTGGCCCTCTACCAGCAAGGGTCCATCCCTCACATCTTTGGCTCAGCATCGTCGAGTCACCCCCCCAGGTTTTAGGTGAGCATCGGGTGAGTGGCCACCGACGTCGGTCCGTTATTCTCGCAAATTGTGATTGCTTGCTAGGTCCAAGGGGTTGTTGGGTAGTTGCTGCATTCCTAAGGCTTCATCATACCCATTGTGGTCCCTTCATCAAAGTGGTTAGGGGATGCAGCAACTAATCTAACGACCCCTCGGACCTAGCAAGCAAACACAATTCACGGACCGGCAACTTCACTCGAGCAAACTCACCCGCTAGCACACACTCGTGCCCGTAGGCAACTCGGTGATGGTGGTGAGGGTCTGGGACCTCGCTGCTCTGGGGATTGGCTAGCTTGTGGTGGATAAGGGTCCTGGGATGCCCACTCTCGCGGGCGACCAGCACACCGAGGGCGTGGGATGTATTGGCTCTCTCACAAGTCACCCGCGGTAGTCACTCAAATTTTAGCAATTCATGATCAGACACTCATCTCACCGTCCGACGGCACTAGTGGAGATACTAAACCAGCAAAGGAAAGATCAGCAAGGGGGTGACCAAGGCTCACCTGATCGGTGTGAAGACACTGATCCCGACCGGAGATGAAGGCGAGCGAGGAAGTGTGGGCTTACCCGCATGCTGCGCCCAAGAAGCTTCAACCTATGATAGAATTTTACATTCACTACGCCTCGCATAGGAGGGGCGGACTAGGGATGGGGGACTGTCGAATTACTAGAAAATAGTATCTCCCGCAGGGAGGGGCTTTAAGCTGGCCAAGCGGGGTGGGGAATATATGGTAGAAGCCGAATTGACGAGCTCCGCTGGTTCTACCTACTTCTAGAACAATCTAACAGGGGGTTGAAGATGGCACTGCCACAGACTCTGTTGAGCTCAGATGAGGCTGAAACCGGTGCCAAAACTTCCTGGTTGGCCCAAGAGGATGTCTGAATTTTTGGGGAATTTCTTGATGTCGTCGGTGGCTGGGGCAAGGTCTAGACCAGGGCCAAACTACTCTAGCTGTGACTGTTCCTAGATTACTGCTGCTAGAGGATGAAGGCGCCACGAACACTCCTGGGGTCTGAATAATGCGGGATTAGAACCATTGTAATTGTGGATGAGTTCTCTTTGATCCAGGACCAACAGGGCCATTGGCGGATGTCAGAGTTGACCGCGGAGACTGGAATAGTGGAAGGGTGTCGGATCAAGCTTAGGAGGAACTGACCTTGCGCACCTTGGGGAGAAAATCTGGAACTCTTCACTCTGGGGTCCAAAAATTACTCTGCTTCTTGGAGATGGTAGGGGACTTGTAGAAGAGGCCTCCAGACAAACTCCACACCAACAAACTTAGAGCTCTGGTCGTGGGAGCCTCCGCAAGTCGTTGCTGGTTGTCTACTTGGGAGGAAATGCACAGTCTGGCGAAGATGACTCCTCCGAGCAGTAGGAACCTCGGATGACGGCGAGACCACCTCTCTTACGAAGCTATTTTGGAGAGCTTTCCAGCAGTGTATACACCACCAGAAGATGCGGGGTGGAGACATGGCAGCCTCTGCAACTCGGGCCTCAACTGCTGCCTGTGAACTGGCATGTGCAGAGTGAGTTGAAGTGCTCGATTGGACCAGTTTGGCTGAGAAGCTGTTCGAGCGAACTAGGCTCTTCCCTTCTTGGTGAGCTTTTGTTACTAAGCTCGATGCTTCCCATGTTGTTTGGTGGATCTCTTTGTGAGGTTGGCCTTGGGATTGCTATTTTAGTACCGCCTTGTCCTGTGTCTGCTCAAGTGTGGACAACTTAATTTGAGCCTGATCATCTCCCTGTTTTACGGCTGCGTGGCTTTGGACCTAATTTCGGTGTTGAGAGCTGTTGTGTACCATATTTTCATCATGCCGTGTCCAACGGCCATTGTAATGTGAGGCTCATTTGTCATCTATAGGACGCAAAGGTAGGCCGAGAGTAGTGTTTTTCCTTGGGCTGTGTGCTAAAGCTGGTGCTCTTCTCTGTCACACTTAGGCTTTCTCTGTTCGGTTGCACGCTGGATCAGTGCATGAGGCGTGTTACATTGCAATTTTCTGGGATTGCGATGACGCCTAATGGGTACTGAGATGCAAAGGCCGAGGTTCTTTCTGATGCCTTCGTGTGTTGTTGAGTGCGCAGTGGAAGCGTGTGGGCTGATGACCCACGAGTCGAGGATTCTCTTCGTATAATTCTGCCTGGTCGAGAGAATTATTCCTTCTCGATGTGACTCGGTCTTAGCTACATGTGCCTAGACGTTATCGTGACCATGCCGTTGTCGATCGTTTCTCTGGTTTTAGTGTGGCATTTGTGAGTGTTGGGGAAATCGTCGACTTCCCTGCTGATAAAGTACCCTCTACTCTGCATTCCTTCTCATGGGTGTTGTGCTCTCGAGACATGCTCATAGTCCTTGAGATTGTGGTGTCTCTTGTTGTTTTACGATCGATTCCAATTATTGTAGATCTTTCCTTGGTAGATGGCCTGATGCATGACTCGCTCTCTGTAGTTGTGTGCTCAGCTGCCGCGTGCCTTGATATGACCCTGCTTGCAGTGTGTTCCGTGGCTCTGGGTACTGTGCAGAGCTAGAATCCTGCAGGTGTTGTTGTCGTTGGTTGTTGTTTTTACCAGTGCTATTTTCGTATAATTCTGTGTTTATGTGCTGGACCATTATCTCATCAGTAGCTTGCCGTGCTCCTTTTTCCCGGTGGAGTAGCTCGCAACCCGATTAGATGTTATATCTGAGTGAGGACTAACTCAATGCTGTGTGTGGTCCCGTGTTGTTGATTTTACTATCATTCTTCCGTGTAACCGTCATTGGCGTTCTGTGTGCCTGGTGTTCTCTGTTTCTTTTGGCACTGGAGCCGATGATGTCATCAGGCTGTCAGCTGAGAGGACTATGTTTCCTTGCGTAAGCTGATGTTGGTTGTGCCGGTCGCTTCTGTCGATTCATTTTTCGGTGTTGTTTACTCTGGCAGTCGTGTCTCTTACCTTGCGAGACACGGGGACCATCCCGCGTACCAGCACCTGCACACGGTGACCACAGTCAGAGAAGAAATGGGACTGTAAACCACCCGGTGTAGTCCAGAGCTTGGCGGTCCTACCCAGGCGCGCCACAAGCTTAGACGGTCTACCACTGGGCCGTCACAGCGGTCTGATGGCCCAACAAAGGGGCATCAGGCCAATGGTGCAAAATGCACTGTGACGTGCCAAACCTGGTGCGTCACAGTCCCTAACCCACCTAACCCAGGGCGTCAGGAGACAAGTAGAAACAAGCTGTGACGCGCATCGCTCGGGGCGTCACAGCCTCTGACGGACCACCTCAGGCGCGTCAGACACTCGGTGTGAAATGAACTGCAATGCACCTACGCTGATGCGTCACAGCACCTGAAGGATCAACGCAGGTGCTTCACGGACACGAGCAAACACAGAATGTAACGTGCTCCTACAGGGGCGTTACGTCACCTAACAGACCACGCTGGTGCGTTAGGCCACGGGACCAAGTTGGCAGTAACGCGCTCCTTCAGGGGCGTTATAGTCCCTAACGGACCATCTCAGGTGCGTTAGGTGGAAGGTTGGATGCGTTAACTCTAACGCGCCTTCCTAGGGGCCTCACACTACCCTGACACCCCACCCCGGGTGCGTCAGGCGACTATGACCCCCAACGGTCAAAAACCAACAGCCGAATCACTGTGATGGACCAACCCAGGGGCGTCACAGTCACATGGCAGTCTATCATGGGACCGTCAGGCCCACGAACGCTAAAGCCCAAAACAAAGGGAGTGTAACGCACCTGCTCAGACGCGTTACACATTGTGGCAGTCACTGGAACGACCGTCACAGCGTCCCGACAGTGAAACGACGAACTCAACACAAAAATTGTAACCACACCCCCATACCTCCACGGGAGGGGGGGAAATCAAAGGGGAAGCCCCCCGGGGACCCCTAGAATGATTCTAGGCCATCAAAATATCGAATCGTGACTCCAATCCATAGATCGGGCGAACTCTCCCCAAAATATGATTTTACCCTAACCCGCTCAAAAACACCCCTCTCGGCTCCCATTCGGCCTACAAATCATGGGGGATGACGGGATGAGCATAGGGATTCGTCCCCCTACCTCGATGGAGCGAAAGCTCCACTGAATCGGTGCTGAAATTACGAAGAACGCTTTTAGAACCCTCGAACCTTCACAAGACCCCACGAGTTCTACGCTGCCTCGATCGTCACACCGTCGCCGTCGTCGCCACGCCGCCGCCCCGCGCCGTTTGCAGCCGGAGGGGACGAGCCGCTGTCGTCACCGGTCGAAGGGAGAGAGGAGGGGGCGCTCACAGTGGAGGAGAAGGAAGAAAGAGGAAGAAGAAGAGAAAGGTGAAAAGGATTAAAGAAATGTCCCTATTTATAGAAAATGGAAACTAAGTCTAGGGTTTTGTTATCATCAAAAACACTCGGAGAGACTCAATAATCTCCCACTTTATGATGATGACAAAACTCTAGAAAGAAAAAAACATTGGCGTGCCATTAGAATCGAATTAAGGATAGTAACCAAAATAATCCGTCAAGCAGATTAAATTCATTTCATTCATCCAAACTATGTTATTCATCAAAACCGTTTCATTCATCCATATGTGACCAATTTGTTTGAAAAGAAATAAGACCAATATGTGTGCCAATACCATGTACATTTCATTCATTGAAGTTCGGATTACATATTGACATTGACACATGAACACTAAATGACTAACACGTAGTGACTAGACTGACTAGAGGGAAGATGACTTCTTGACCCATGGATGCAAGACTCACATATGAAATGCAAATGCCAATGAAAAACACACATGCAGACATACATCAAGCATAAGATATATAATTCTAACTAGCTACTTCTCCCCCTTTGGCATCATCAAAAGAGGGAATGGGATACAAAAGGAGTGGACAAAAGAGACACTAGGGGAAGTAAGAATAACTACTGAGCAGGGTGATCTGGAGTCCCATCGTCACCATCATCATTAGAGGCATCCTCCCCATCCTCGAATTCATCAGTATCAACATCATCAGGAGTAGGAGGTGGAAGTGGAGGCAGAGGAAGACGACTCTCAAAGGAGTGCAGAAGATGGTCCTGATGTGCCAATTGACGATTAATGTAGACAAGCATCTGGTTGGTGGTCCGGAAGGCCTCGTGGGTGTCCTCATAGCCGAAGGTGATAGAGGCCATGTGGGTAGAAGGAGTGTCCAAGGCGTGGGAGAAGGAATCCATCTGTCCAGTCATGGTGTCCATGAATGTATCAAGCTGTCCAAGGGATGTGTCCATGCTTGTTTCTAAACCTGAAAGACGCCTATCAATGGCCTCATAATAATCCACCCAAGAAGGCTGTCCAGCACCCTGAGTAGAGGACTCCCCAGGATAAAATTGTGGAGGTGGTGGCATATCTGGATCAATATGTGGAGGAGAAGGTGCCTGCTCCTCGGGCTGAACTGGAGGAGGGGCTTGCCCTTGAGCTTCTTACTGCCCTTCCTCTTCTTCTCCATCTTTAGAGTCTTCTCCATATTGTCTTACATTTCTCTTGAGTTCTCCATCTGGACCCCAATAATACCCAAAATCAATGAACATTTTGTGCTTGTTGTAAATATCACTTTGTCTCACTTCAATGAATACCTCAGCAGCCAATGAAATTCCAGCATAAATAAATACTCCTGTCAGTTGGGATGCATAGGGTAAAGACCTTCTCCTTTGTGTGCGGCATGATCCAATTAAATCTCTCATAAGACTGCCCATATTGATAGTCACCCCATTCATCACATGATAAAATAGAAATCTATCGGGCTTCCTTGAGGTAGGGGGACGGATCCTTGCCTTCTTTCCCGCATTCCTTGTGATTTCTAGGTTAAGGGGAGCTCGAGAGGGGCGTATTTTATGCCGGGATGGGAATTCCATGATTTGGGGTTTGAGTGCCGGATCTAGCATTTTCTGAGATTTTTGGTCATTTGTTAGGCTTCATTCGATGCTAGAGGGCCAGGGGAAGGGTTCCCCTTTGTATTCCCCTTCACCTGGGGGTGAATGGGGGGTGGATTGGGCTTTCCCCGCGGGTGTACGCCGTTTCGGCTCGATTTTATATCGTGGTAATAACAGGGGTCGCGTTCTTGAGGAACGCAACGCGTCATATGGTCGTGTTCATTGGGGAACATGAACAGTGTGGCGATGGAGATCACGCATGGTCGACCGGTCGCGTACATCGATTATTGCGCCCATCAACTCGGGCCCTTTCTGCTCAGATCGTGCCGCCCTCGGAGGGCGCATTCTATTGAACGTGCCTCCCCTAGGGGTCGCATTCCGACTGGATCATGCCGTCCAGGGAGGTCGCGTTCCCACAGGATCACGACACCCCTGGGGGCACGTTCATGATCGCACCGCTTCTGAGGGGCGCGTTCGCAGTGTCTTACTTGAGACGGTTTATGCCCCAATGAACCCCAGACTCACCCCTCTGTTGGTCTTACCATGCACCACCGAGAGTTGGAGTGGTACGGCGGGTCATTTTCAGCCCCTCGTCAGTGTGACGAGCAGTGATTTCTGTGAGTTAGAGCCTTACCTCCAATGATCCGTCCACTAGTCGCAGCTTTCCTGCGCATGCATGTGCGGACCCACTTGGGAGTGGTGGAGAACGTGACCCGGAGAGACGATTTTTAGGCTGGTTACCGTAGGGCCCCTTCACGTAGCTTGAGTCCGGGCTTTGGGGAAGAACCAGGAAGAGGGCCTGACCTGGGACGCATAGTCTGTGTGTGCACACGTGGTTGGGGGAGTCAGACCCACGCTGACAAGTGCGACCCTAGCTAATCCTTGTTCGTGGTACTTGGTGTGTGTCTCAGTCTCCGCCTGGGACGTGTAGGGAGACACTTGGGCGCGGTGTAAGACGTTAGGGGAGGCTTCCGGTCTTGCTTCCGGTGGGTGGTGCTCCTGTCTTCTGGTAGGTACGGACTTATTTTCCCGTCAGATCGGGGTCGGTTTGTTCAGTGTGACACGTGGTCGGTACGGTTAGCTGTAGTGAGATTTTTCATTTATTTATTGTTCCTACTATTGTACTTCTATCCTGTAGTGTTACTTTCCGTGCTCGTGCATACCTTGCTGTCTTGTTTCTCTCGTTGCGAGGTGAGGGTCTGTAACGTCCCAGAGTACATAATACCGATAACCCGATACTAGGTATCGAATTACCGCCATTATGAACTGAGAGCCCCATCATAAAGTCCCTCCTTGCAGGAGGTAGTGTTGTATGTAATCTTTCACTTCCCCACCCTAGTCCACCCCTCATGTGTGAGGTGTAGTAAATGTAATTAACTATTATAGGTCAAAGCTTCATCGGCGCGGCGTGCGGGTTAGCCCACGCTTCCTCCCTCGCCCTCATCTCCGACCGGGGTTGGCACCTTTACGCCAACTAGGTGAGATTCAGGCCCCATCCTCTGCAAATTTCAATTCTTTTGCTTGAATACTATTGCCTCTAAATGCCCGGCGGTTGCTAGGTGAGTGCTCAGTCTCAAATTGTCATCATATGAGTGACTATCACGGGTGAGCTGCGAGAGACACATGACATCCCACACCCTCAGCGTGCTGGCCACCCGCAAGATTGGGCATCCAAGGTCCCTTTTGGGTTCAACCTCAAGCTATCCAAACCCTGGAGCAGCGAGGTCCCACTTCAGACCCTATCCACAATCATCGGTCCGTCTACAGACCCGAGTGTGTGCTGTGTGAGTGAACTCGATCGAGTGAAGTTTTCGATCCGTTGCACTACTTGCGGGTCTAGGTCCAAGACTCCTAATCGACCCCCCCATCGTATGAGTCCACGATAGCAAAGAGGTATACCAAAAGACGCCACTAGAAGGTCCGGTTATGCCGGTCCAGAACGTGGCCTTTCTTGCATCGAGGAAACCTTCAGGCCTTTCCTTCACCTCGTACCCTTTGCCGTCTTGGAATCACAATTCGGGCATCCATTTGGGCTCATCGCCCATTCCCCCTTGGTCGTCTCATGTCAAATGTCTCCGACCGGGGTCGGTGTCTTCACGTTGACTAGGTGAGATCCGGGCCCCATCCTCTATTGGTTTCAATTCCCTTGCTTGAATATTATTGCCTCTAAATGCCCAGCGGTCGGTGAGTGAGTGCCCAGTCTCAAATTGTCATCACATGAGTGACTACAGCGGGTGAGTTGTGAGAGAGACATTACATCCCACGCCCTCAGCATGGCAGCCGCCCACGAGATTGGGCCTCCCAGGTCTCTTTGGGGTTCAACCTCAACCTAGCCAAACCCCGAAGTAGCGAGGTCCCACTTCAGACACTCTCCACTATCGCTAGTACGTCTGCGGACCTGTGTGTGCGCTACACGAGTGAACTCACTCGAGTGAAGTTACCGGTCCATTGCACTACTTGCGGGTCTAGGTCCGAGGGTCCTAATCAACCCCCCCATCACGTGAGTCCATAGTAGCAAAGAGGTTTATCAAAAGACATCACTGGAATGTCCAATTTTGCCAGTCTGGAATGCAGCTTTTCTTGCATCGAGCAAACCTTGGGGCCATTCCTTCGCCTTGTACCCTTTGCCATCTTGGAATCACAATTTGGCCATCCATTTGGGCTCATCGCCCATTCCCCCTAGGGAGCAGCTCTCAGAATTCTCTTTCTCTCTCAATGGATGTTCACCCTATCTTCGATCCACCTTTTGAGTTTGCACGTGTGATACCTTTTATCTAGTGAGGATGATTCTTATGGTTCCCATAAGATTCCTTGTGGGCATGTGGAGGGAACACTCCTGCCAAAATGGTTTTTGGAAGGTGCTTGACCATGTGTCCGACGAATAGATGAAAGCTCTCTAAGATGCAGCCACGTGGAAGATTCTTTTGTTAGGAATCTTCACTTGGATGATCATCTATCTCGAATCACGTGCCAAGTGGATTCACTTAAGAACCCACATGATCATCTAAGTTCTTCAGCTTCTAGCTAATCATATAGCTTGATTCATAGCAAAGAGTCCCATCTAGGCTTGAAAGAGAACTTCTGGTCAGGGTTGACTTGATTTCTTCAACTTCATGAGTTGTGCAATCAAGGTGTTTGAATAGGTTTCTGAGCTATTTCTGAATGCTCTTCATACTGATATTCCTACCAAAGTACATATGGAAATTTGTGATCATATTGTTCATGAAATAATATGATTAGTGCAATAAAGATCTTGACTCATGCAGTTCTAGGTTAATATGCAAACACATAACTGAATGCATAGGATTATTCAGATGCGTCAATGCACTATCAAGATGCATCGACCTATTATGCCGGATGATGAATGGATGCAATATGATAGCACACATGCATCGACCTGTGCAAGACACAGGTTGACTTGGTATCCAGAAAATAAGAACTGAACACTCAACAATGTGTAGATGCATCGATGCATAAACTAGGAGCATCGACCTATTTATCCAACCAGATGAGAGCATGCAGTAAGACTCTAATACTGCATCGACCTATTCAACAAGAAAACCATAAAGATCTCTTGAAGCATCGAGGCAGGACATTGCTGCTTCGACCTCTTTATGAAAAATGCACTAGATGCATTGACCTAATGATTCTAACCAATATGGATGCATCGACTGTCAAACCAGATCTAGTATATCTGATATTGCTACATCGATGCACAGACGTAGTGCATTGACATAACTTAGCAAATATATGATCTATAGCATCGACACATGTGAAAGTGCATCGACCTTTCTATGCAGTAGCTTATTCAGCAACGTCGATGCACCGCTAGAGTGGATCGACCTGATGGACATGAAGACTTTTTATGCATCTACCTTATAGCCTTGAAAAGTGCAGATTGAGAACACATACTAATGATGAATCATGAAGACTCATAGTTTTGATAGAATAACACAAATGGTTTGACAACAGCAAAACCTAGAGACACAACAAGTTCATGGTTCTAAGATTAGAGGTAGGCATAGATATGGAGCGTGTGGCAGTGGGTAGCTCAACCGTTATGTCAGAGTGTAGCTGGCGATCAGCAGAGTCAGTGCTCGAAACGTGGCATGTTACAGTTCGAGGAATTGCAACAAAGGAGCATCGGGAGATGCTGTACATGTGGTCCAGTGGGACACTTGGCAAGTGTTGTCGGAGGAGCTGACCTAATGAAAGCGATGGTTTTGCTAGTGGTGGAAGGTGTGGTTCCCAGCGTGCATGTGATTCGAGATCAGGTCAAGCGTGGAGATCTCTTGTTTCGTAAGAGGTATGCTGGTTACTACTTGGTCAGAGAGAATCATGCTTTGCTAAGCTCCATCATCTTGCATTGTGTGTCTAGATTGGTTGGCCTCCTTGTGAATGCCATGAAGTCTGTGCGAGACGCATTCTATGTTTTGGCAGGTGGTTGCCTGTGAGAAGGGTTGCCCATTCCCTTGATGTATAAGGGTGCGTTGGTACTATTCTGGAAGGATGAGTGCCAGTTGGGCGGTGGTTGTGAAGAATCATGACTGATATTTGATTTTTGATGTGTTGTAGACCGAAGCCTATGGAGTTGCAAAGGATTGTCTAATTAAGAGAGAGAATCTATGCTTTGGGTTCGAGGTAATGGAGCTTTCCTCACCCTATTTCTGGAGTTAGCCAGCCGAGTTGAGGTTTGTCGGGATGGCGGATCCCGAGTCGTGTGTGATGGTTGTGCACATGGGATTAAAGTGCACAGTGGAAGCATTGTCGACCCATATTCTGTTGGCCTAGAACATAGCGTTGGTTGCTACAGGTGGATTTTTGACAATGAATAGAGCATTGGAGGATTGGTTCCTTAGTATGAGATTGTCTCTAGCTGAGCGAGCCGTGTCGGTTGCCGTGTCATTGCTTGTGGCATTATGGTTCGTGGCACTGGCAGGATGGAGAATTGGGAAAATATGATGACAGGGTTATAGCATGAGTACCCTATTCATTTGGTCAGAAGTTGTGTCAGGTGTTGGTGCTAGACTTGAATGGAGTTGCCAAGGAAGTCACTTGATAGAGGACGGGGGCGTTTTGGTCAGAGTCGGTAAGCTATGTGCTCGACTCCTGTTGGAAGCCGTGTCCTCAGATGAGATCATGGTTTCCGAAATGTGATCTTCGAGATATGATTATGGATCCTAGTTGGTAGCTTCAAGCACCTGGTAAGGATAGCTGAGTGGTTGGCTATGGCAAGGTCTGTGTTGTCTGGGGACTCGTGTGCACTGGTTGTGGCATTATCGACCAGGATGCTGTGGTAGCAAATGGCACTTGTTTGTTCTGGAGATATGTGCTGTGAACTTCTAAGATAATGTCCAGTGGATCTATGGTGAGAGCGGAGTTGAGAATTGGTAGGCATCCATTTGGAATAATGGGGATGTAGCTAGGGTGAGACTATGTCATGGATGATGCCTGTGTATGATGGTCCCTGGTGTGACATTTTCGTCAGATGGTGATCCTTGGTCTTGGGGCCACCATGAGAGGATTTCTCTGTAAGCCTATGTCTAGTATTGTGGTGGACCAAGGATTGTGAGATCCCGTCGTATGGTTTCGTTGTGCTCCCCTGAGAGGGTAGAGTTGGCGTGAGGATTAGGATTGGATAACGTGTCCCAGTGAGGATCGACTAAAGTTGTAGCAGTGACCAGTGAGAGTCAACGGATGACCTATTGAGTGTTGGAATATGCTTATCGGATCTAGTGAAAGACAAGGAAAGAAGGAAGAAGCTGAGCAATTCAAGGTTTCCCATTGATGAATTGCTAGTGACTGGTGAATGGTCTTTCATAGATAGAAGATGCTAATTGTAGTAAGTTGAGACTGGCGAGAGTCGGGTGCAAGCGAGACCTTGGATGGCCGATTGTAAGATATGCCTTTTCCCAGATTGGATCTGAGATTTTTTGAAGGATTGTGTTGGACTGGAGTTGGTCCAGTGCCATTATTGGCATTTGGCTTGCTAGATATGATATGGTTCGTGTCGTGGAGCCTACGGATTTGTCACAATCATTTGGGTTGACTGTGTAAGCTGATTGGAGGCTCAGTAATGGTTGTCCCTACTGCAGGGTGTGAGATCAATCAGCTGGCAGAGAGGCTGATGTTTGGTTAGTCCACTGAGCATGGGATTGATCGGTGGCTATTTCTCGTAGCAGGGATTGCATCTCCTAGGTGAGCGAGATGGTGGTAGCAATGACATGATTGGATTTCGTTGTGGCTGAGGCGATGCCAGCCTAACACTTTTGTGTGCTATGTCTACTTTGATGGTCGATGTGGGTTGTGTGTGGAACGAGGTTGTTGTTCATGATCAAGGTCAGGTGTGTCCTTTTGGATCAATGTTTTATTTGTGCCGAGGTTCTGGCTGGAGGTCTGGGAGTGTTACTAGCTGGGTGTGTTGATCTTCCCCTTGTCGTCTCCTAGGGGCAATTCCCATTTCATCTCCTACTTCAATCCTTTGTTTGATTCTTCACCTACCATGTCTTCCTATAATTTCTCTCACTCCCACGAGGACTCCCTTCCTCAGGGACTCTTGGAGGACTCGTCTAGGGTCCTGTCTGTGCAGGGGAGAGAGGGGTTCGCCCATCCTCTCCCATCTATTGTTGTTGAGGGTACTCAACCCTCCCCTTCTGATTCCTCTGCTCATAACTCGGCCAGTCAAGCACTCCATATGATGGCCCAGTTAGATCCAACCCAGCTCCATATTCTCCGCCAGGCTTTGCAGGGGTCGGATGCCCCGTCTTCAGTTCCTCCCCACACGTGTCTGCCGCCGCCACGTCTCCATCTTTAGTTAGTGGGCTGGGGGATGCTTCTGCTGCTCCCATTGACCTCACTCCCGTCCATCCTCGGACCCTCCGATTTCCTAGCATAGAGGTGGGCCAAGCTTCTAGCTCGGCCCATTAGACTCTTGATATAGGGAAGGCCCCACTCCCCTCATCCTCCTATGGAGATCCTTATGGAACCACCTCTCCAGCGCCGCAAGCTCTTGTAGGCCCGACTGATTTTTTACGTTCTCAAGCGGGGGCTGCCCAACTTGCTCACGAGGACATGGGCCCATCCTTGGCCCATTATCCCTCTTATGGGCTTCCCCCTCCGTCTGTCTATCCTTCAGCCCCTTACACTGGGTCCTCCCTCCCAGTCATGCCTCCTCCATCTCGGGAACAGGAACACCTTGAGAAGTGGGCTGCCATGCAGTAGCAGATTGACCTTCTCCATAAGTAGGTCGGCCCACAATCCCTTGTTGATATTCTAGTTACTAATTTTTATGATATCCGTTTCCCGCCTTAGTCCGAGTTCCCCATGTACCGGAACTACGATGGGAATGGCAACCCCTTTATTCACATAAGGGAGTTTTTATACTAGTCGGCGCAATTCCAATATGATGATCGCCTTATGGCATATCTTTTTCGCCACTCATTGGACGGGGTAGTGCTAGAATGGTTCTATACGCTGCCATTGGAGGAGGCGAAAAGTTTTAAAGTTGTTAAAGAAAAGTTTATTCAGAGATTCCAAGATCGGGTGGGCCCGGAGTATTCCTTCGCTAATTTAGTGGCTGAGAAGATGAAGGCCGATGAAGACTTCGCCACCTATGCTGACAGATGGAGGCAGATGGCCTCTCGTGTGCCCGGGTAGATTTCAGAAGAGGAGAAAGTGAAGCTATTGATCTCCAATGCCACCCCACCTTCCGGAACATCCTAGCTATGAATGACATTTCTAACATGCACCAGTTGTACAGTAGGGCCCGGTTCATCCAGACCCAGTTCAAAGACTCCCCTATTCACTCCTTGTTTGAGGCCCAGAAACCTAAACCTCCCAGGAAATGGGAGGGTGTAGCAACCCTGGTAAATTGAACGAATAGAAATCTTGAATAATTTAAAACGAACCATTAGCCAGGGCCCAGACCCTAGACACAACACCACAGTACAATAGTGGGCCTTGCACTTAAATGGACCTTACCCTTAAAACCCAAACGGGCCAAAGGAAATGGCACCCATCCCAAGGGCACCAATTCAAAAATAAAGACTCTCCGAATGGGTGTTACTTTCATGCACTTGTAAAACAACATTCATAAGGGCCCCCCTTGAATGGGCGCTATTTCAAGAAGTAGAGACTTCCTAGATGAGCATTAGTTCCTTGGGTGATAAGCATATGTCCGTCGAACTGGGTTATGGTGAAGGGCGCCCCCTGATTGGGCACCACTTATTGAAGTGAAGACCCCTCATGGAGGCGCCACTTCTTGAAGAGCGACCCTCTCTTGGGTGCTATTTCCCTGTAGATTGGGAAAAATAGTAACTTTGACTGTAGTGTTTCGTTCGAACTAGAAAGCCGGAGACTATTCGGGAAGGGATTGATCTGGAAGGATTAATACGTAGGGGAAGCTTAAACACCAATAGGATTCTTACATAGGAAGGTTTGATCCCGTTAGGATTCAAACCCTATTAACCCTTCCTTCCCTATAAATATACCCCTCCAGAAACCTTCAGAGGTTACTGCCTCTGAGATATCTTCATCGACGACAACCTATTGATGCTGCTTCCTTCTCCTTCTAAGAGCTGTTCGAGGATTGTTTCTTCTTCCTCCTTCTGCTGTATCTGAAGGGCAGACCCTCTGCTCTCCTCAATCCCTGAGTTGCTTCTTTCTTTCATGAAGAGGAGCTTGCTTCCTCTTATTGCCCACTACACGTGGAGGAAAGGCTTTAATTCCTAAAGCTGCATTTGCCTCTCTGTCACCCTTCTTCCTCTTGTAGTTGAGCATTAAGAAGCCTACGCTACTTCTTCTTCTTCGCTCTGCTGCTGTAAAGGAAGGACATCACCTTCCATCATCCGTTGAAGGGTTGCAGATACTGGTGTGCTATACGCCAGTTACTCTGTTGAAAATAGAGTGCCGTTTCTATAATTATTTAGTTGCTGATCCTTCAATCTTTTCTCCGTTCGATCATCCATACCTCAAAACCAGGTAGGTGTTCTCAAGTGCCAAGCCTAAACTTAATTAAATCAGAGCATGAGCATGCATATAGGTCTGTTAGATTGGTTTCAGTAGTTCTCTGTTTGTTTTCAGAAGTTCAGTAAAAGGGTGCCCCTTTATAGGGCACTATATCATCACACGACTGTACATGCAGCTGTTATTCTTCCAGTAATTAAATAACACACCATGTTTAAAATTTAATAACCTTGAACCATGACATCTAATCTAATGCATGAGTATACTGCTAGATTCCTGCTATTTTTCTCTAGAATGATCAAAGAGAGTGACTCATAGTGTTGTCATCATCAAAACATGTTATCCATCAAAGTACGGAGAGACTCAATAATGGCGACCATATCTGCACTTGTTCCTCCAACGAGGGCTTGTACCGCCTCAGCTACAGCCTTTTTTCTTCTGACGAAAGGACTTGGCCTCTTGGTGAGCCTAGACATCTCATCATAATCTATGGATAAAGCCCCATAGTGGCCGGTCACTCCAACCGTATTACAGGTGTACACCTGAAGTTGCTTGCTTCTTCGGACCACCCTTCTCACCGATCCACCAGGAAAGGTTAGTCTGTCGATCGCCGAAATTCTCGGCATAGTCTCTTCACAGAGGGGCTGCCCATAACAGCCCAACCCGCATCTTCTACTTCTTCAGGGTCAACTTGTTGTTCCCAATCCTTCTGCAGCATTCAAAGCTTCCAATAATCGTTGTGTTCCCATGCAGAAGTTCCCATAGTCGCAAAAGTATCCCCATACAGCCTGGGTGATGTCATTTCACCCATCGGTGGGGCCGATCATAGGTGGTGGCACGCTGACTCATGCTGGAGGCTTGTAGGTGAGCTGCCCTTATCTGGTCGTCTCGCCATGCTTTCTATCATTTGAGCAAATATCTGCCTACCGAACGCAGGCCTAGAATGCTGGTTTGTGAGATGCCTAGACCGACATCTCGGTCTTCCCTTCTTGCTCTTCTTCTTTTCTTGAAAGCCTGTCAGCCATGACAGGTTCTGATTGAGCTGAAGTTGGGTCCTTAACCCGCTTGGGCATCCAAACTTGCTTGAATCTGGTTGGTTTCGAGGCTAACCCTCCCTTTAGTCGAGGCTAACCCTCCCTTTACATTGGACCAACACTTGAAAAGAATTGTGCACTAGCACCGCTGGGATCACCTTGTCGAGTATTGTCTTGGCCTATTGGCCATCCTGAAATATTTAGACACCTTCGATTAACACGGATTTGCCCGAGATCGATAGCCAGCCTTGCAGTGCGCCGATGCTCTTCTTGGCCACCCTCCTGGCAACCGACGTGCCCTTTCTGCTGGTGGAGGCACGGGAGTCAATGTGATGGACATAGTAGCCCATCACTTCAGCTTTGGTCGGTGTCACCTTTGCAACGACGACAAGCTTCATCTTCTGGGTGTCCAGGAGTTCCACGAATGTGACCCCCAAGAAGTTGGGGAAGCCCACGATGGGTGGGAAGCTATTGAACCTTGTCGGCACATCCAGATAGCCATACCTAGCATGATCACTAACAAGGAGTGGTCCGAACGTGATAGTAACCATTGGTATTGTTGAAATGTGACCTACAAGGCAAATTGATAGTTAGAATCTTATAAGAAGGCCATAGGGCCCTTAATCCTGGCGAAAAGATGAAGGGAGACTCAGTCCCACCGGGCGTTCCCTCCATCGTGTTGGAGGAAGAGAGGATTGTCCCTCTGGTTTGTAAGTTGCTAGGTGCAACTTACTGGGTTCCCCTTTGCAGGTTGCAACGGAAGGGAGGTAGGTCCTCCAGTGGGTTTTCTACTTCGGGTCGCCAGAAGTTCAAGGAGGGTGTTCCTCGGGGGCAAGCTGTTCGACAGCCTTTTGTTGGCAGACTGAGTCTGCGGTGATTTTGTTGCTTCGTGCAAGGAAGCCATACTCCGTGGAGTAAGGGGTAGACGTAGATTGCGGGTAGCAATAGAACCACCTAAAAATTCTCCGTCTCACTTGTGGTTTGTCTTCTCCGATCATTTACTGGAATGTTTGCACACTAATCGCTTGATCTATCATCTCTCAGATCATCCTCTTGTTCTTCACCATCTGCTCTTACTGGCTGTGGTAGTTGAATTGCTTAAGAATTTTAAATTGGGGTGATCTCTTCAACCCCTCCCCTTCTAGCTCACCTTTCGCATAGTATATCAATTGGTATCAGAGCAGGTTACCCAACATGTGGTCCAACGGCCAGCGTAATGCTAGATCTAATGTTCCCAATAGCTTTATGGCTGAGGGGCAATCCATTAGCTATCCTCCATTCTTCGATGGTAACAACTATTTTTTATGGAAGAATAGGATAGAGGTCTTTATCAGAGCCCGGAGCCACAAACTCTGGAGGGTGATCACCACGGGGCCATATGAACTACCGCCCAATGAGGATGCTTGGTAAGAAGAACAAATCAAGCTCTCAACACTCAACTAGACTGCTCTGAACATCATCCAGTGTGTAGTTCACCCAGAAGAATATGCTCGGATCTCTGCTTGCAAGACCGCCAAGAAGATGTGGGATGAGTTAGCACTGATCTACGAAGGTACATCCCAGGTCAAGGCGACTAAGGTAAACTATCTGACCTTTGAGTACGAATTGTTTAAAATGAAGTCAGAGGAGAATATAACCGATATGTATGCTAGGTTGTCACTGATCATCAATAGCCTTAGGGGGTTTGGGAAAGAGATATCTGAAGTGGATATAGTCAGGAAAGTCCTGAGGTCACTAACCCCTCCATGGCACACAAAGGCCATTGTGATAGAGGAGTCTAGGGACCTGTCGACCATGTCTGTCATAGAACTTATAGGATCCCTTATGACTTATGAAGTAAATTTTAAGAAGAATGGAGAAGGAAGTGACAAGAAAGGAAAAAATATTGCTCTGAGAGCATCTCGACACAATAGTAGCAGCAGCAGCAGCAGTAGCAATAGTGGAGAGTCTGATGGTCTCCATGATCTTGATCAAGAGGAGCGAGCAATGCTCACCCATGAGTTTAGAAAATTTTTGAGAACAAAGGGAAAAAGGTATAGAAGGAAGAAGTCATATCCCACTGGTAAGAATCCTAGATTCATTCACCCCCCTCTGAATCTGGGTCTATCAACCCAACAGATTTGATGTGCACTACGCTCGATGGTGGTTCAAGCATAATCACCTCTACCGACAGAAGGTCGTGACGATCAGGAAGGCGGAGGAGAGCCACTTGCTGAGGGAGGATCTGCCTCCTATTATGCTAGATGAGGGGTATCTGAGGACCCGTGTTGCTTGGATCCACTGAGAGATCGAACGAGTTGCAGAGTGGTGGCCCCGGAGTGGCTGGGGTTCATCTTCCCGGAGCCGAAGCAATGGAGGGGCACTGAAGCCCCTGGGACAGGCATTGGCGATAGTGACTGGAGCGAAGGTGTCTCGATCGAGGGCACCTAGGGCCTGGTGGGCTCAGTTCTTGGCCGACTACGGCCTCTCGAGCAAAGGGTCGCTGGACCGAGAGCTTTTGCCGATACAGTGGTCGATGACTAGAGATGGCACATTGCCCATGCGATCGGGTCGGCTGGACCTATGGAGTTCATGTCCCAAGTCGAGTGTGCACACACTCCATGGGATATTCGGGAGGCCATCACGATGGCAGCCCAGGCACTGGTGCTGGGGTTGGAGCAGCTGGTGCCTTTACCATCGACCCCCTTTGGGGGTCCAGGTTAGGCTTTCTTCCTTTAGCCCGCCCCCTCCCGTTGGTTTTGCAGTTTTTTTTTGTACGGAACTGAGGTATTGTACAATGCTGTGTTTATCTACAGGTTCTGCGGCAGAGGGGGATCATCCCTCCACGGAAGCATCCTCAAGAGGTGAGGATGGAAGCTTGCAGCCTAGGAGGAAACGTCCTCGTGGGGAGGATGCCGCGGCTGAGGCTGGTGGGTCTTTTGAGGGACCCGAGACTGGGGAGCAGGTTGAGGTAGAGACGACCTTGAGTAAGTGTCGCTCTGACCCCTTTGTCCTTGTTTGGTTTAGCCAAGATGGTTGGCTAATTCTATTTTGCTAGATTTGTTTGTCTTTTGCAGCTCCACTAGCGGCTGGCGTGGAGGCAACCTTCTCGCCCCCTCGGGAGGTGGACTCCCCACATGAAGAGCGAACCGGAGGAGAGGTTGACATGGAGGAGCTTATGTGTCTGATGAGCGAACCCCCTAGTAACATGGAGGACTTCCCTGACTTTGAGTCGTGGGAAGTTACGGGAGGAGCCCGTGCCGGTAAGAGCCTCTAACCTTGGGCATTTTCCGCGGCTTTGGTTTGCCTCTGGTTACTTATCGCGGCCATCTAGATCATGCAGGAGAGGCAGAGGCATTAGGAACCCGGGCCCCTGTTGGGGCACAGGATGAAGTGCCTAGCCATGCCGACGAGCCAGGGCCCACGGTGGCCAGTGGTTGTCAGGGTAAGTGCCCAACTGCTATTGGGGGGAATCTTCCCGTTGTTGTTGAACTCTTTTTCCGCGTGTAGGGGGAGATGGTAGGAGAAAAAAGGGGCGCGAGATCGTTCTCCACCAAGGGGTGTGGTGGTTCTCACTCAGGATTGTTGCTTACCTCATCGGAGAGTCTTCCAGGGTTTATATAATGGTCCGTGTAACGTAAGAATCCAGGGAATCGAGGGAGTTGAGGGGATCCAGGGGGGTTATGTCCTCATTTTTGGCTCTTTATAGCACAATGACTCTTGCTCTCTCTTATCCCTTGGAGTTCCCTACTCCTTGAAGATACGTAACGGACGCTCGGGTAGGCTTTAGACGGTCGGTCTGAGCCTGGGGCACCTATTGGGGATCTTCCCGAGTGGGGGGCACTTTGCTCGAATAGGGTGCTCTGGGCCCCCGTAGGGGCCTTCCTGACTGACCTGTCGCTCAGACTTTCAGACCCGGTGGTTTCCTAGGAAGTGATGATTCGAGTGGGTTTTGGGCTTGAAATAAGTGGGCCCAGAATGGGACTGTCACTTTGGGGAGCTGGGCCTGGTTCGGTCGGATTGGACCTAGTTGGGCCATGGTCTTGGGCGGTAGATTTTCCCCCTCTCCAAGACTTAAACTAAGACCTTCAATAATGATTCATGATTTCTTATCATCAAAACTTGGGGACACAACACAGGATCGTAGCGTTGGTTGCTATTGGCAGATTTTCGAGGATAAGTAAAGCATTGGATGATTGGTCCCTTGGTGTGAGATTGTCTTCGGCTGTGCGAGCCACAGAGTTGTCGTGCCATTGCTTGAGGTATTGTGGTTCGTGGCACTGGTAGGATGGAGAATTGGGAAAATATGACGGCAGGTTGCGACATGAGTACCCTGTTCATGCGATGGAAGCCGTGTCAGGTGTTTGGTGCTAGACCCGGAGGGGGTTGCTAAAGAAGTCACTTGATGAGGATGAGGACATGGTGGTCTGAGTCGGTAAGCTATGTGCTTGACTTGTATTGGAAGCTATGTCCTCTAGTTGGAATTGCTACCTTAGAGAAGTTATCTTTGAGAGATTATGGGTCCCAATTGGTAGCTGTGAGCGACTGGTGAGGCTAGCCGAATGGTCAGCTATGGTAATGCCTGGAAGAGGCTCAGTTGAGTCCAAGAGTTTCAAAATGTTGTGAGGAGGACTCAGTGATAAGGATATGTAATGTTTACAGATCTGTGTGCATTGGTCACGACATTATCGACCAGGATGCTATGGTAGTAGATGGCACTTGTCTGTTCTGAAGATATGTGTCGTGAACTGGTAAGACAGTGTCCAGTGGCTTTGTGGCGAGAGCAGAGCCAAGGTTTGTCATTCGTCCTTTGGAATAATAGAGATGTAATCGGTGATGAGATTGTGTCATGGATGGTGCCTGTGTATGGAGGTCCCCGGAGGGACATTGTTGTTGGATGATGATCCTTGGTCGAAACGGAGAGAAGATAGAGGAAGAGAGAGAGAGTGATAAGAGAGAGAAAGAGAGAGGGAGAATAGAGATGGGGGGTGAAGAGAGAGAGATCGGAGAAGAAGGGGGAGTGCGTGTGTGTGAGAGAGGGTATGTGAGGTGCGGACGCCGGTGGGTAGCAAGGCGGTCACGGGAAGGAGGCTAAGAGAGGTGACGCAACCGCGACGAGGGGAGCAGGGCTCCGAACGGTAGTGCAGGAGCAGATCGGTAGTGGCGAGAATCAAAGGGAGAGAGAGAGAGAGAGGGCTGACGAGGGGTGTGGTGGGTGTGTGTAGGGAGAGGGAGAGAATGGTGAAAGGGGGCTGTCGGTGTTGCATGCAAAGGGAGAGAGAGGGGGAGGTGCAGGGCCGGGTGCAATGATATTTGTGGTTGTGTCTAGAGAGAGAGAGATAACGGAGGGAAGGAGAGAGGGAGGAGTAGGTGAACGCAGGTGGTGATTTGTGCAGTGTGGCTGTAGTGGCTAGTAGGGAGAGAGGGAGGTGATTCAGCGATGGCAGCCGTGTGTGCAGGTGGGCGCCGGTGAGTAGGGGCTCCGGTGAAGGGACTGTGGCGTGGGGCACTGTAGGTGAGAGAGGAGAGGAGGATGTGCATGCAGAGTTAGAGAGAGGGAGAGGAGACGAAGGGGGAGGCTGGGTGCAATAGTGTGTGCATGCGGAGGGGGTTAGTAGGGAGAGCGAGGGGACGATGATGACGGTGGAGAATACAGACGCCGGTGCGGACACTGAAAATGAAGGAGAGGGTGTGAGGGCGCGAAGGGGAGATGGCCAGCACTGTCCAGGGGAGAGAAGAGGAGCACGCGGTTACAGTGTTGTGTGCTGGGGGAAGAAGATCTGGGTGGTGGGTGCGTGGAAGTGAAAGGGAGAGAGAGCTATGGTGGTGCAGGTGGAAACGCGGCCACGGTGAGGGGGCACCAGACGCAGGCGTGTGTGGAGTGTGCATGTGTGTGTGACGGCGTGCGTGAGAGAAGGTGAGTGGGAGAGAACTGACAAGGGAGGGGAGGGAATGGAGATGAATGGAGAGAGAGTCAGCGTGGGTGTCAGACGCTGGAGAAGGAGCACGACGGAGGGAGAGATGCACGTTGCCAGACTATGTGCAGGGATAAGGAAAGAGAACCTAGTGCAGGAGAGGGGGATTGGAGGAAGTTCATGGTAGAGAGAGGAGGAGGGAGAGATAGCGCTAGGGAGAGAGAGAAGAGAGAGCGAAGTGAGAGTGCCTACGGGGGGGTGGAGGATGATGGTGTAGAAGAGGGAGAGGGGGGAGGTGTGGCCAGTGTGTGGTGGATGTGTAGAGGGAGACACCAGACGGTGCGAAGAGGAGAGGGGACCTGCCACAGTGGGTGCGCATAGTGGTAGTGTGCCTGGTGGAGGGGTTCGCTAGCCCTAGGATCTCTTAGTGTCGGGCCCCAAGTCCTCATGTCGGTGTCTTGCTGGTCGTGTCTCACTTAGAGTCTAAGGTCCGTAGTCTCTAGAGTCGGTCTCCCGTGTCCGCCCCGCATCATCGACCCTATGGCCGGCCTTGTCACAGTGTTTGCACACTTCTTTGGAAGGAGTGATAGTAATGGAGAAGGGTTTGTTATTCTTCTTAAGCTTCTTCTCTTGGGAAGACTCTCCTCCGTTGCTAGACCTCTTCTTGTTGAAGGTCGGCTTATACGTGCTAGAGCTAGTAACATGCTCCTTCTTATCCTTTCCATGGATCCTGTCGGACAGCTCTGTGGCATCTTCTAACAGTTGAGCTCTACGAACCATCTCCAAGTAGACCTAGATGTCCATCGGTGCTAACTGGGTGATATATTGAGGTCGAAGCCCGTTAAGAAATCTCCTCGCCTTTATCTTCTCGGTACTCACTAAGTGCTTTGTGTACCTTGATAGCCTAGAAAATTGGGCCTCATATTCAGCCACCGATAAAGTACATTGTTTGAGTGTGGCGAATTTGGCGGCCTTCTTCTCTTGTACACGGTCTGAGAAGTATTTGTTGTTGAAATGCTCAACAAATTTGGCCCATGTAATAGGATCTTGTCCCAATGTAGCTTCTACGGACTCCCACCAAAATCGGGCATCTCTTTCCGGTTGGAATATAGCTAGTAACACCTTCTCTTCGTCCGTGCATTGCATAACACAGAATATCCTCTCTACTTCTCTAAGCCAGTGCTCGGCATCATCGGGGTCGGATGAGCCAATAAACTTAGACGGGTTCATATTTCAAAAAGTACGATGGAGTTCGCATGCTCCTCGGTTTGCTCCACCCTGCGCTACTTGTTGTAGCGCTTGTGTAAGGCCTTGTACAGTGCGTTGCATGTTATGCCACTGAGCACGTTCAGCGGCCATGATCCTACATGAGATTTAAATCTTAATTAGTTCATATTTTGATTATATGATTACACGTCCTATATTGACTTATTCCCGTAGCTCTACCCAATCTCACGGGTTTAAGAGTTGACCTATCCTTGGACTTGAATTTTTCCTAAGAATTTGAAATCCTAGGCTCTGATACCACAAAAACTATCACGCGCCGAGTGCGGAAGGAACCTGGAGAACGCGACGAGTTTATATCATGACTTGAATAAACAAGAGATATAGAACGACATGGACTCTGAAGGAAAGACACGACGTAGCAAGACTCAGTATAATGGCACAACGCTTGGCGGCTCTACACTCTTCACTCATTGTCATCCCCATCCGGATGTGAGTCGGTGTCCGAGTTACCTGAAAAGTGGGTAAAAACTAGGTGAGCGAACGCTCAGTAGAAATTATATCTCTATTCCAGATATTACTTTAAGTAATTAAACTGGTGATAGTTATACAGCTAACCGCCATGTTATTTTAGTTTGTTTATTTAAGTGGCCGTAGGCGAAGAGCCCCAGTTCCTCTGGATGAGGCTAGTGTTTCCCCTGCTCCTGCTGTACCAGTTCCTGCCTAGGTTGCACCTGTTCCTGTTCCACCTGTGGAGTTTCCTGGTAGTCATGGACGAGCGCTGAAAGAATTTCTGCTGTTTCATCCACCGACATTCGAGGGCCAATCGGACCCTGAGACAGCGAGGGAGTGGTTGGATGCCACTGAACGCGTCTTCTAATCCATGGAGTGTGCCGAGGACAAAAGGGTTATGTAGGCTTCTTATCAGCTTCAATGTACCGCACGCACGTGGTGGACCATGGAATGGGAGGTCGCCTTTCGTTCCCGTCTGCTTCGATAGATCACATGGGCAGACTTTGTTGCTGCATTCGAGCGTGCCTATACTCAGACCTGCCTAAAGTTAGCCAAAATGTACCAGTTTCTGGAGCTGACGCGGGGCGAGATGTCAGTGCTGCAATATCGACACAAGTTTATTGAGTTGGGCCAGTATGCGCCCCACATTTTTGCTGATGAAGCCGTGAGGACTCAGCAGTTTCTGCGCAGACTAAAAGTAGAGTTGAGCCTGCCGTTGTTCGCGACCCGTGCAGTTGAGTTAGATTCTACGTACCAAGAAGCCGTGTTGCTAGAGTTAGAGTTGGCAAGGACCCGTGGACTTCCTCAGGCTGGGATAGTTCAGCCGGCCGTGCAACATCAGCCACCCTACTAGCCATCTGTTCCAGGAGCTCCTCCCGCTTTCTCTGCTACCGGTGGTACTTCCTTCCCACAATCCCAGAGCAAGGGATTTCGATTTAAGAAGTCCAAGAAAAAGAAGTTTGATCATTCGGCATTTTCTGATCCAAGTAAGCAGTATGTTTCTTCCGTTCGACCGCATCGGGATTTTTGGGCTTTTCAGCTGAGGTTGTGTTCCAAGTGTGGTGGCAGCCATCCGGGTGTGTCGTGTTCCCTGCCGCCCATCTACTATTGCTGCGATCAGTTGGGGCACATCTCTCGAAATTGTCCGTTGAGGCTGCAGACGGTACAGTTCTCGCAGACTTCCTAGTCACAGTAGCCACAGTTTCATCTTCCTCCTCCGCCTCAACCTCAACCGTTTTACCTACCAGTTCCCGTTCCTTCCCAGCAATCGTCTGTAGCTAGCCATCCGTTGAGAGCCAGGGTTACTCACATCACCCGTGCGGAAGCGTTGGTGTCTAATCTGGTCGAAGGTATGGTTTCGATTTATGGTTGTTCAACGCGTGTTCTTTTCGATTCAGGTGCGACCCATTCTTTTGTCTCTGAGGATTTTATTACTCGTGTCGAAGAGTCGATGAATGAAGTTTCCTGTGAGATGCTTGTGGAGTTGCCGCGCACAAACTGGCTCTTGCCTAAGCCAGGCCTCTAGCTAGTTTTCTCCCCCCGAAGGACACTACGGTAACTACAGGAGCCGACGAAAACTAGCTTACAAACTGTAAATCAGAAACTGCCCCACTGTAAAAGCTGTCACGCTGAAGCGTGCCGTAAGGCTACCACTAGTGGAGGCTCACAAGATATAGAGACTCAAAACATGAGTGCGAAAGTACAGATAGGCAAGAGAGCACTGTCGCACGTACTTGAAAAGCACGAATGGTAGCACAGCCACTGTCAACAAACTTCAAAAAAGGCAACTAGACCTACTCACGTAATGATCCTTAAGTCCGATGACTCAGAGGCAAGATCGTCACAGACAGCGGAACAAGCCGCCAATCGGTCTAATCCTAAGCCAGAGAAAATGACGCTGTCGAAAGAAACGACACGTGGAGACCTGAGGGAACACTGAGAACCCTTAGCACATCTAGACACGTAGAACGAGGAAAGACAATACCTCACTGTAGTCAGAACCATGTCTCGAACTGGATAGAACCATCAAGACACACGAGGCTACCTGTCAACCACTGGGTGACCTCGGGTTGACTGGAACCAGACAATGACGACTCAACAGTAGGAAAGAGAATCCTAGCACAAGCAAGAAGACTCCTAGCTGCCTTATAACGTAGTCTTAGCCCTCATAGGATGTCAGGAGGCACCCATGGGGAAGCGGATGGACTACAAGGGCAAGCCAAGACAATCAGAAATCGAAATGACACAAAGCAGAACTCTAGGGCTGTAACGCTCCACCTTTAGACCACTACACGGAGGTGACGGTCTAAGGATTAGCCGTTACACTCTAGAGGAGACAGGACTGTGGCGGTCTAATAAAGACGCGCCCCACGGATGTGACGGTCAGGGAATGAGCCGTTACAGACACTGCCCTACCACAGAACCTAAGATAGACAAACATGTAACGGCCTAAGAGAGGCACATTACACGACTCTGACGCACAGGGGAAGGACCGTTAAAGCCAACTGACTTAACAAGTCAAACCCTGGTCAAACACTATGGCGGCCTATAGAAGGCACACTACAGCACCCTGACGGTCTAAGGCAAGGCCGTTAGAGCAAACTGACTGACACGAACATCGAGGAATGATAAGGCTGTGACGCACCAAAAAGGGGGCGCCAGAGGATTGTAACGCTCTAGTAGTGAGCCATCACACTCCACAGCCATGAACTGACCCACACGCTCAAAGGCATGTGACGGTCTATCGTAGGACCGTCAGAGACTGTGATGGTCTCTGGTACGATCGCCACACCGGTCTGACGAGCAAAATAGTGGAAAAGCCGAATCGGCCCATTCCACGCCCCATTCACGCCGAAGCGCAGGGGAAACAAAGCCACACGATGAAAAATAACTTCTGGCATAGGAGCCACAATATGGAAGCCAAACATTTACCTAAGTTATTTAATGACTGTTTGATCATATGCTTTCATGATTGTATGGTCAAGAAAATATTAACATGGTTATTTCCTGTTATCTATCTCAGAAGTAAGCTTAACAAGTGAACTTTTCTTGCTTCAGATTAAAACAAAAATGTGATGGGATTGAAGAAATTCCATTTCCAACCTGGACTCATCAATATACTCCATATGAGGGCAGGTGGGGGGAGGTGTTCTCAGGAGCTTGCCTCCGGGGCGAACTGAGTCCCACTCGGTAGTGGCGAGCCAGGCGGCCAGTGGTCGACATTCATTGGCATGCCCCCGAGAAGGGTAGCTGCTGGATCTGGAGTCAGTGCTGAGTAGAGTAGCCGGGGTCCTACAAATCCTAGGAGTGCCTGCGACTATCAGGGAACTGGCCCGATCTGCTTCACATGCCGACGGAGAGGCCACATGCACCTGTTCTGCGGGGCAAGTGGGGAAGGCAAGGTCTGGTGGAGGGAGGAGCTGAGGGAGGCTTCCTTAGCAACGGGACTTATGTGGAGGTCGTCCGGGGAAGAAATCCACCTCCAGCCATCCAGAAGGGAGGCTGCCTCGAGGTCAGTCATCTCCCCTCCGACCTAATCCAAGGCCGGCTCGAATGGCTCCGTCGTTGTCTTTGGATATCCCCGGTCATGGGAGAGGTGGATGCGGATCACAAGGCTTCTGGATGCTCAGGGAGATGGCAATGCCCAGTAGGAGGTCTGACAAATCCATATGAATGGCTTCCTAGCAGTCAGAAGAAGTGAGGAAGCAGTGGAGGCAGGGTTCCTGATAGCTGGAGGCGTGATACTCCGAATGCAACGGTGAGCGACCACTAGGGGAGCCTTCCCTAACTGAAGAGAGGCCAGCCTCAGTATAAGGTTGGTAGGGCAACCCCTAATCTTGTGTGACAAAGAGGGAGTGTCTCGATAGGTTGGTAGTTTTGGCAGGGTGGAGACCAGTAGCGTGAGGTTCAATCTGTGCGGAGCCCTCAACACCGTCAAGGCTACTGTGTGGGTCTCCAACTCTACAATGGTACCTCCGATTTTCTCTTGCAGTCGAGGGGAAGCGTTCATGGTTCATGTCTTCATGAAGATGGAGACGGAGGTGTGGTTGCGGCGGTAGGCGGAGGACCTAGGGCATCTCCGTTGGGGGCGAGAGGAAGAAGCACAAGAACCCCATATGTGGCTGCCCTACAGGCCCAATGATGGCAGTATCGGCCGAAACCGAAACGGGCCTTTGCACTGTAGCAGGTCCGATACCAAAAAAAAAATTTTTTTTTAATGGTTTCGGACCGAAACCGTCTTATTTCGGCCGAAACCAGACCTGCTCGACCCAATTTTGGTCTTTTCTGACTGTTTTGAACCGGTTTCGGCCGAAACCGGTACGTATCGGTTTCGGTCCTGGCCGAAACCGATACCGAAACCGTGTCTGCCATCCTTGTCTTCCCCTATCCAAATGTAAAATAGTGAGCTGACCTGCACTTCCATGAGCATAGCATCCTGGACCCATTTTTCGAACAGATCCATTTCCTCAGTCCACCAGAGCTAGTTAATCCATTCCCCAGGTTGTCTTACAGCATTGAAGTCTCCAGTGACACACCAAGCTTCAGCCCTCCCTGTACCCAATGCTGCCAATTCTGAAAAGAACATCCTTTTTAGGTTCATTTGCATAGGGCCATAACACAGGAGAACCATCATATGAACCCTGTGATCTTTAGCTTGAATTTCACAGTTATGGAGAATTGTTGTATGGATTCTTCCAACCTTTCAAAAACATTGGAATCCCAAAGAACCAGCATGCCTCCTCTCAGCCCTTCTGCAGGTTTAAAGACCCAGCTTTGAAGCCTAGATCCACCTAAGGTAGTGATCAGCCAACTGTCAACCGCCTCCAACTTAGTCTCTTGAATACACACCAGATCAAGCTTTTGTCTTTGGATCAAAGACTTCACTTCTCTGATCTTTCTTTCCCCATTCAGACCTCTGACATTCCAAGAAAGAATCTTCATTGACAATAAACTTTCTTCCCATTTCCCTCATTGCTCTTAGGTCTAAGTCCCTCAAGCAATGTGTTGTTTTGCAGGTACGACACCTCCCTCTTCCCAATTTTCTGCCCACCTCTGAGACCCTTTCTTTTAGCACTAAGTTGCAGATTAAGGTCCCTTTTTATTTTCTTCAAGGCTTTTCTGACCCACTCCTCCTTGCCTTCAAAGGAGATCCCCACAAGGGGGCCGATGTCCCTAATGCACTGGTCTGACCAATCGTCTTCAGTTTCTGGGCCCAAGCTGGCCGGAGGTTCATCCGGATCAAAGTCAGCTAGAGCTAAAGCTCCCACACCCCTGCCCTCCTAAAGAGCAATAGCTTTGTACCTGTTTGGCAGCTCACTGTGATCCCCATATTATTGCTCCTTCAAAAGACCGGGAAAACCCTGACTCCCAACTCCCTACAAAGAGAACTGGGAAGATGCCTCCGCAGAGCCTGCAAAGAGAATGTCTGAAGCCACCGACGGCCGTGGCAGCAAGGAGAGAGCCGGCGGAGGCACCCTATCACCGTCAAAAGAGACACTGTTGCCAGAGCCATTGGCGAGGCAGGCCTCGCCTGAGCCTCCGTCACCCGTGAGCTGCTGAAGAAGGGTCTCAAATTGATTCCGGCCCGGGCTGATGGTCGGGTGAGGACGACGACCCACGACATAAGCCGCTAGCCCGTGGATTCGGCCCGATGACTTACCCGCTAGAAGTCCCGGTTCAAACTGAATACGCTGATCCGCGAACCCGACAGACTTACCCAAAGCAGCCGAATGGGCGGACGGCGATCCAGATTGTGTCGGGTTCCTGGAGACCCGACACCGAACATCTTCCCCACCTGAACCTCTGGCAGCTTCGTTCGCGTTGACCGTCAAAGGCAACGGTGGGAACACTGAAGGACGCACAGCCTTCAGACAATAGCCGCCAACTGCCTCCTCTTGCATCGCAGTCCATTCCTTCTCGAGATGGCTGAGTTCCTTGTCCCCAGGAGCCGCAAGTTCAGAGGGCCGTGCCCCAAAGAGGGACAGAAGATCTTTGGAGCAGTGATCCTCTCCTTTTGCCAGCTCTCGAGACGCCTGGGCAAGTGGACGGCTCAACTCGCCAACCCCGGAGGGCTTAGGGGGGGCCCGCCAAGTGACAGAGCCACCTCACTCGGCCAAGTCTTCTCCCTTGTCAACTGCCTGAAAAGCACGGCGGTGCTTCCAGTAAGCCGCCACCGCCTCCACCCAAGACCAATCTTCTCCTCCTTCCGACGACTGCTCCGCTTCCACCTTGACGGGCATAACAAACCTCCCTCCCCCAAGCTTGGCGATGAATGTCCCGCTCCTCATCAACTTCCACCAGTAGACTGGCATAGGAGAGATGCTCCTTGTCCAAGGTTGCTTTATCAATCTTCTTCAAACTCCCAAATGAGGCAGCAATGCAATGGAAGGTGTCTAGATTCCAGACGTGGAGTGGAATGCCAGACACCCTGCACTCAATCTAAGCTGCAAAGTGGACCAACTCAGATCCCTTTGGAAGAATCAGCACATTAAAGTGTGAGGACCATGCCAGAGCACAAGGGAGCAAACCAGTCTTAAATGACATTCAGGTCCAAGACTAGCAAGTTTCAACTACAGAGTACCGACTTCCAATTATTGTGGCAGCTGTTAACATGTTGAGAAATGTAACTCTGAGTGAAGCCTATGGATCCAATCATACACAAGCAGCAGCTCAAGAACGTGTACATGACGAGCAAGCTAAACCAAGAAGGGAGCGAACGAGTACCTCCATGCTCGGGGCATGGGAGGAGACTCCTGGTCAAATCACATGATCCCCAGTACAAAAGCTAAATAAGCACAATCCAAGCACTGTCCACTCCACAGGGAGGTAAAAGGCTACATAGTGAATTCGAGGACGTGAGAAGTGGGGTGACGGGCTACAAGTGGACGAAGTACGGCAACCACGTAACGCTGCGAACCGTTATGGTCTAGACTGCAACACCGGTCAGCCTAGGTCCAATAGTGATGAAGATGCGTCACAGATGTCGAGGATGGAGCAAACATCCCTGATAGCGTACTGTAGTGGATGACGATCCTCCTGGAAGAAGACGGAAGCCGGCTAGAACCTCCGGTGTAATCACGAACGAGCAGGCAAACTGCAGGTCGGCCTGTGCAGGTACTGGCGACCAGCTAGCAGGGAGGCCTAGAACGCAGCCTTCTGGCTGTCCTCTGAGCACAAAGCTTGGTGGGGACGTAGGCGGGGATGTCCCTAAGATGCCCGAGGAAGGTGGGTCGTAGCAGATGACCGTGGTAGTCGGGGCGACTCAGAATGTGAACACCTGTGCAATCTGGCCTATCTGCGGGCAGCATGACAGATAGAGGAAGAATGATGTGGCAACGGGGCTCCCAGGGGGATGTTAGGGCTGGGTTTTCTCTGGGAGATGGGGAATGAACATGGGAAGATGGGGGATGAGTGGCAGGGATGCACGTAGTGAAGGTTTTGGGAGTGGGGAGTGGTGGACGGCGGGACTCAGTTCTGTAGGTCTGTGCAGACAAACTAGGTAATAGAGCTGGTGAATGGGATTAGGCTGGGCAAACGGGATCAGAAGGGCATGAAATTTTTATGGTGGATGTATTATGATGTAGGAAAGGCGTGTACCAAATTTTAGGTTGATTGGACAAGATTTTGGGGGCGAGATGGCTACTGTGGATGGGTTCTATCCTTGCAGACCTGCAAAGGTGCAGTCAGCACGAGAAAGTAGGCTCCGGAGGGAATTTTGGCCACAGGTAGAGTTTAGACATTAAATTTTATCTGGAAGAAGGGGAGACGTGGGGAAAGACATAGACCAAATTTCACTGTGATCTGAGATAGGAAATGGGGCAAACCAACCTAGAAACCACGTCTCTGTCCTGTAGGCAGACACACAGGGAGCGCACCAACCAGCAGGGTACCAATGGGCTCCACGCAACACAACATCCACAAACGAAGAACTCCTGACTCTACTAGACATCGAGGAGGTCACCTCCCAACAGCCCATGTAGTAGAAACTCCAGGGAAGGGCCCTTGTGTAACATCCGTAATTTGGTGGATCTTTAGTGGGTCGAGTCTAGAAGTTATTCCAAAAAAGAAAGTCTTGAGTCTAGAGTGTCGTGTATTAGGTGTCGTTGCATGCCCACCTAGTGAGGTACCCAATACCATCACCCCGCGTCTATGGCAAACCCATGGGATGCCATCTCGGGAGACTTCCACTCCTTGCATTAGGCGATGATGGCCATCATGGCCAGGTTGGACCAATCCGAGGCCAACTTTCGAAGCTTCTCCGACAATGTGGACGGTTGCCTTAGGGCCATGGAGGAACGCATGGAGTCATCCGATAGGTCCGTCCAAGATCTGGTTGGACGGTTAGATACTCCAAGAGCGGCCCAGAGTCCACCCGCATCCACTCCCGCGGTGGCCCAAAGCCAAGTCGCTCCCATGGCCCAAGTCCAGCCCGCTCCCGTGGCCCAGGACCAACCCGCACTTGCCCCTCAGCCCACCCCACACCAGGCCATTGAGCCGCAGCATTGTGACCTTGGTCTAGAGGACTATGGGTCCGACAATGCCTATGAAGGGTATGGCTGGCGCCGTCATGGCCTTCATCAGCTAAGGGATGACAAGGATGATAGGGTCCTCAGGACCGTGCGAGTAGACCCTCCCACATTTGATGGGTCCTTGGACCCGAAGGTCTATCTCAATGGGGAGGCCGGCATGGACTGGTACTTTGAGTGGTTTGAGATGATGAACCTTCAGAGAGTCAAGTTCGCTAAAATGAAGCTATTAGGGCAAGCGTAAACTTATTGGCGCAATGTGGAGAGCTTCCTATACCAGCGTCGGGAGCCCCAAGTCGATTCTTGGGATGAGATGAAGGATAGACTTAGAACTAAGTACCTTCCTGTCTCGTACCGTTAGAGGCTCATTGACAGGTGGCAGAATCTCAACCAAGGCGATTGGTCTGTGTCAGAGTACATCGCAGAGTTCGATGAATATTTTTTACGATGTGACATCACGAAAGAGAGCATGATGCCTGTCTCCCACTTCCGTCATGGTCAGCAGTCCCACTGTCAATATGAACTCTTTCGCCACAATGTCACCACCCTGGAGGCTGCATACCAGGTTGCTCTCGAGTTAGAGCATTTTGAGTCAGAGTTCGCTCCCGTCCAACGACCGGGGACCACCTATCAGCGTGGGTGCGACCCTCATACCACGCCCAGTTCTTATAGTCAGTTTTTGGTTGTTCATCCCCCAAAACCTCCTCGCCAAGACCCTACTACCCTCAAGCCTCGCACTTTCCCTCCAAGGGATCCATCCCCTCGCCAACAGGCGCCATTCCCCACCATGGGCCCTCAGCAGCCCACGTTGCCTGCCCGACCCCATCTACCACCACCCCCGGCCCGTCGAGAAGACAAGGGAAAGGGGCCAATGACTGGTGGAGCATCTTCTAGCACAGGGCCACGTGACCAGTGTTATAGGTGTGGTGGGATTGGCCACTTAGATTTTAACTCTAAAAAAAATCTCATCTTCTCTGTGGATTCGACCCGCACTCACCATCGTGCTACTTATTTATTTATTATTTCGTTGCGAGTCTGATTTAAGATTATTAACGTGCATGTAATAACGACATTGTTGTACCTAGACATTTTCCTGGTCAAATGCTCAGAAATAAGGGTTCAGGAATTTCCTCGAACACCTTCAAGGCATGGGCTACCCAGCCCTTCCTACAACCCAGTGGGCCCAACCCAAGGCCCTAACCAGTTAGCCGTGATGTATGGCTACACCAGCAACTAATTGGGACCACTCCTGACCGCTCAGTTGCGGGCTTTGCCTGCGCTCCACACGACCTCCTGGGCCAACCCGGGGGCGCCTGGACTACAAGCCATGCCACGTGGCACCCAGCAACAAGGCCGGGGTCTACCCCAAGATGCCTTCTTCTAATCCCCTAAAGGTTCCCCAAGGTCAAAGGAAGACTTAATTAAGTCAGTCACAGGCTTTGGAGGCCTATAGCGTACATGTATGGCTCACACGTGTATGTCGGGCATTTTCCCGAATACCTTGTAGGCACATATCTTCTGGCCTTTCTACAGCAAACCACGGGCCGACTCACGACTCCAGCATACCATCCGGGTTCTAAAATGCCCCCCTAGCAAGTCGGGGCCGCTCCCGACCCTCAGACACGTGGCGACGAGCCACTTATCCTTAGCTTTTAGGTCAACCCAAGGCTACCCTGCCAACTGGTCGTGCAACCTGGCACACACCTCGAGGTTGGGCACACGTGCCCAAAGTACCTCTTCTCAGCTCCTGCGAGCTCATATCCTCAGCCCAAGGCCCATCTCAAGGCCCCTCAGCCAGTTATCCAGACCGTTCGACAACCCGAGGTGTGACGGGCATTTACCCGAACACCTTGCGAGCAGCAACTATGGCTCGACAACAACAGCCCCCTTGGGCTAATCCCAGCATCCCAGAGCCCCGTGTCCCTTAAAGGACAACCCCAGACAACAAAAGAAGATCCCCGAGGGCCACCCCTCGGGGCCGCGACTCACCCGGGGGGAGTTCTCTCCCTTGGGGAGCGCACCCTCCTCCCCGCCCAATGGCCTCACAGCCATCCTCCAGCCCCAGTCACTCCCATTTTCATGCAAGATCTACCATACCCGTGCGTGGAAGGATTCAGTGATGAAGAACTCGCCAACGAGAGCTCGAGATCGCACAAGTCCCATGTCAACACTCGTGTTCCTCGTATGCATGCGGCTGGTCAACCAGTATCCTCCGGTATTCTTTTGTCCTCTTGTACTTAGTCAAATTAGGACAAAAATAGAAGAAAACCTAATTTTATAGAGGTGGAGACGGCCCGCTTTCTCTCTTCCTCCAGTCTACCTAAACCCCCCTAGGGGGGGTTTAGGCGGACGAAGTACATACAGGCAAGAGTGCCCTATAATGCATACTTCGAAGCACCAAAGGCAGCACAGGAGACTGTCAACAGACTCAGGACAAGGCAGTTAACTGGACCTACAACTACAACAGTCCCTGAGTCCTATGACTCTGAGTCAGGATCGTCGCACAAAGCGGAATGATCCGCCAATCGATCTAATCCTAAGCCAAGGAAAATGACGCTCCAAGAGAAAATGACACATGGAGACCTGAGGGGACACCAAGAGCCCTCAGCACCCCTGGATACACAAAGTGAGGAAGAACGGTACCTCGAATCATCTAGAACCAATGTCTCGAATTGGACAAGGCCGCCGAGACACAACAAGGCTTCCTGTCAACCACTAGGTAACCCCCGGGTTGACCGGAACCAGACACGACACCGACACACTTATACATCCACCGCCACCGCAGCACAAGCAAGCAGAATCAACAGGGACAAAAGCGGCGGGAGATGACAACACTCTGGGCAGAGCAACTTGTCAGTCAACTGCTAGGGGGAAACCCAACAGTCAAGAGATAGTTGCTACGCAACCAGAGACATGGACAATGGTATCTTCTAGATTGAGTCATTAGGGTACCGTCGTAGTCTAGGAAAAGACCATAGCCAGTCACCTGAACTGACCGATCCAAACAACCACCGACAGACAGACACCGCCCTAAACAAGGACCTAAGACAGACAGACATACAACACAGAACAAGCAAATAGTCAATACGGTAATAGGGCTATAATGCACCAGCATAGGGGAGCTATACCCACATAACGCACCACAGGAGGGGCGTTATGCCAACCAGAATGAACCCTACAAATAGATGATATAACGCACCAGCATAGGGGCGTTACATCAACATAATGCACCTAGGGAGGGGCGTTATGTCCAGTAAACCCAAAACATGAATGACACGAAGTATAATAGACCACAATGGCACGTCATACTAGTATAACACACAAAGGTAGGTGCATTATATCCAACAGACACAAAAGCACACTAACCATAGACCAAGGGCATATAACGGACCACACCTAATCCGTCATAGCCACAGGACGTGCAGGGTGAGGCGTGTTATATCAACTGCCATACCCAGTCAAAGCATCGGTCAACGGACCATAACGGATCTACACCTGGGCGTTATATTAATCATAACACATGGGGAGAAATCCGTCATGCAAACTGACTGACATAGTCTTCGAGACAGACACGGTCATCGAGGAATCTGACATGGCAGTCAGCCTCGAAAACCACCCAACCATAACGCACCTAGACAGGGGCGTTATGCTCCACATAATGGACTAGGCCTGGTCCGTTATGCTCCAAGACCTCCAAAGATAAAAAACCATGAACGATGCATAACGGTCTATCGGGGCACCGTTATGCACATAACGGCCTATTTCGTGATTGAGAAGTTGCTCAGGCGAGCTAGGATTTTCCTTTTCTGGTAAGCTTTTTTTAGTGAGCTTATTATTTCTTATTCCTTCTGGTGGAATCTTTTTTGAGGTTGGCCTTGGAATTGCTGTCTTAGTGATGCTTTTGTCCTGTGTCTGCTTAAGTGTGGACAATTTATTTTGAGCCTGATCTGCTTCTTGCTCCATGGTTGCTTCGCTTTGGACTCCGTTGTGGTGTTAAGAGCTGTAGTGTACCATGTCCATCGTGCCGTGTCCAGCGGTCGATGCGTCGAGAAGGCTCATTCATTATTTCAGGACGTGAAGGCAAGCTGAGATTAGCATCTTTCCTTGTGCTTTGTGCTGAGGCTGGCACTCTTTTCCCTTGCACTTAGGCTCCTTGTGATCGGTTGTTCGCTGGATCAGTATTCGTGGCGTGTTAATTACGATTCTGATGAGTTGCGATGGTGTCGAGTGTGTGTTGAGATGCGAATATCGAGGTCTTTTATAATGCCTGTGTACATGCTATGAGTGCGCATCGAAAGCGTGTGGGAGGATCTTTTCATGAGATTCTCGTTGATCGAGAGAATTACTTCTTCTCGATGTGACTTCATCTTGGCTTCCTGTGCCTTGATGTCGTCCGTTGCCATGCTATTACTGATAATTTTCTAGTGCAGGCAGTGACGGTTGCGAGTGTTGGGGAATTTGTCGGCTTCCCTGCTGATTGAGAACCCTTTACTCTGCATTTCCTTTCTCTTGGGTGTTGTGCTCTCAAGACATTGTCTTGGTTCTTGAGATGCATCCCTTGAGATTGTCATTTTGTGTCGTTTCCCATGGTCGTGGGTCTTTCTTGGTGAGCTGTTTGAAGCATGACTCGTTCCCTGTGGTCGTTTGTTCAGCTACTTTCGCGCCTTGATGTGACCTTGCTTGTAGTTGTGTTTCGTGGTTCTGTGTGCTGTACAGAGCCGGAATCCTTTAGGTGCTGCCGTGTTGCTGCTGTTATTTTTAAGTGCCATTGTCTCCGTGAATTTTTCATTGGTGTCCTGTGTGCCAGGTGTTCCCTGTCACCTTTGGCACTGGAGCCGATGATGTGGTCGAACTGTCAGTCGACAGGACTGTGTTTCCAGGTGTAAGCTGATGCTTGCCGTGTTGTTGTTTCGTTATTCGTGATCTGTTATCATGGCAGTTGTGTCTCTTGTCCTGAGATGTAAGCGATCTTGCCCTTATTTCAGAGGTGTCAGTCTTGTGTTCACTTGTGTCGTGCTCAGTCCAGAGCGTGTGCTCATGATTATGGTCTGACTGTGTTTCTCTGAGCTGTATTCCTCGTGATTCGTGTCGTTTCGTAGTTGTGCTGTTGGGTTGTTCTTCTCTGCTTCTTCCTTCTTGTTAGTCCTTAAATTTTGAGGATGAAATTTCATGCATATTCATATCATTAAGGTTAGTGCACATGCATATTGCATGTTCAATAAGGTCAGTGCAATAGAGGACCTTGCGCTTACTAAGGTAGATGCATATGTGTACCTTGTATTCAGAAAGGTTGATGCATGTTCGAACCTTGTGGTTCATTAAGGTGATGCACATTTGAACTTTAGTTCACTAAGGTCGATGCACGTTTGCATCTTGAGTTAACTAAGTTCGATGCACATCAGATTTGGTCTTTAACAGGGTCTACGCATATACATGCATCTATCTTCAAGGTCAATGCACATGAATAATGTGTTGCATAGTAAGGTCTATGGATATGTGTGTCTGCAATTACATTAAGGTCGATGCACATCGAGTGACCACAGTAACAAAGGTCAATGCACCTCATGCCAGCACAGTAACTAAGGTCGATGCACCTCATATCTGCACAGTAACTAAGTTTGATGCTACTTCATGCCAGCACAGAACAAGGTCGATGCACATCGAGTGAGCACAGTACAAAGGTCGATGGACATGAAGACTTAAAGCACCTTCAGGTCGGTGTAGCTACCACGGGTAAAGAAGCAAGGTCGATGTAGCTAAGAAGTAAGGTCGGTGCAGCTTCCATAGGTAAAGAAGCAATCTTCAAGTGTATGTGTCGATGCAACTGAGCACTACCTCGATGCAACACTAGCCAAAGAAGAAATCTTCAAGTGAATGCCTCAACGCAGCAAGCAGATGCCTTGATGCAAGGACGCTCTCAGAAGCAAAATCAAAGTAACTGCCTTAATGCAGTAAGGCTATGGGAAATCAAATCTTTAAAGCTATAGTAGTCATGAGAAGAATGACAACAGCAACAAGCTCGTGGAGCTCATAGCAGCTCTACAAGGCAGCAACAACGGAGGTACAAGTTGAAGGAGCAAAAGACCTTAAGCCATTGAGGTTGGCATATCAACGAGCACCACAATGACAACATTGATACTCAAGGGATAGCGTGATAACTCAAGGCGCGTCAGTTCAAACTAAGTAGTGGCGCATGATCCCAGGTTAACTAATGATGGACACGTGATCCCAGTTTGGCGCAAAAAGTTATGTCCTCATGGCAGAGCCACTAAGAGTGGTCATGATTAAGGAATATTCTCATTCCAGGTGGATTTACATGATTCGCTAGATACCTTTTTTTGATACCCTATTCTATAAATAGAGAGCAACCCTGATCGCAAGAAGGGTGCTGAGAGTGCCGAAAAGCTGTGAGAGCCCCTACCATGAAGATCCCATCTGAAAAAGAAAAAGAAAGGAGCTGCGAACTGAGAAAGAAGAGGGCCAGTAGAAGAAAAGAAAAGAGAGAAGAAAAGAGAGCCAGAGTATGAGAGAAGAGGACTTATATTGAAGATCTGTTTCAATCTATTCTTGGATTAAATAGGGCAGGCCTCTGCGATCGAGGCGTCGTGTCGTTTCCTAGTAGCGTGGCTAGGACGGTTCGTGTCTGGTAGTCTCTTGATCGTGGAATCGAGATGTCGGGTGTGTGACTTGGTTGTCCCCGATGGGAGACCATGTCGTGTTTTTCGGTTGCCAATAGGAGTAGCTGTAGAGCCGAGGTTTTATCGGCCACCGTTGTTACTTTTCTGCTTTTGTAGTTGCTTAGCTAGCGTAGCTTTCCTTTCCACCGTTGTTTTCTCGGTTGGGGTTCCGCGAGATCCCTACTGAGCCAGTGATAGGAGGCTCACCCTTGGTTTTCAGGTGCGGTGGTTCTTCCTCGAGGTTCGAGGGAGCGGCGTGGAGGTTCCTAGCTGCTAGCTCGCCGGGTCGAGTGTTCACTCTGTATGTGGTACATTTTACTACTTTAGACTGTACTTTCTGTTGGACTGGACTCTATTGTAGTTAGTGGTTTATTTCTGTTATTATATCTGTTGTCCTACTTTATTTTCTATTTCTATGTACGCCACACCTATCCTTTAACCCTTCCGAGTCTTCAGGCCCGTGGGTGGCGGGTCGAGATTTGAGTCATGTCAGTTTCTTTCCAGTACTCGGATCTCGGGTCATTACAGATGCCCTATCCCGCCGGGCGTCATTGAGTACCACCTCCAGTTCGAAGGGCCATCCTGGTAGAAGAGCATGCCGAGCGAAACCAAGAAGGGCAGACTTTGAAAGATATATGCCAAGCGAAGCCAAGAGGACATGCCGAGCGAGGTCAGTCAAGAGTCGTGCCTGACACAACTATGCTCGAACTATGCAACAAAGCTCGGACTACATGAGACAAAGCTCGGAATCCATGAGCTAAAGCTTGGACTTCGGGAAGCCAAAGCTCAGAAATGAAGGTAGCTTCCAAACTCCCTAAAGCCAATCACTCCTGCTCCCCTCGGAAATGAAGGTGACTTCCAAGTCTCCTAGAGGCGAGCACTCCTGCTCCCCTCAGAAATGAATGTGACTTTCAAGTCTCCTAGAGGCGAGCACTCCCGCTCCCCTAAAAATTGAATGTGACTTCTAAGTCTCCTAGAGGCGAGCACTCATGTTCCCCTCGAAAATGAAGGTAGCTTCCAAACTTCCTAGAGGCAAGCGATCCCGCTCCCCTTGGAAATAAAGGTGACTTCTAAGTCTCTTAGAGACGAGCACTTCTATTCCCCCCAGAAATAAAGGTAGCTTCCAAGCTTCCTAGAGGTGAGCGCTCCCGCTCCCCTCAAAAAAGAAGGAGACTTCCAAGTCTCCTAGAGGTGAGCACTCCTGCTCCCCTTGGAAATGAAGGTAGCTTCCATGCTCCCTAGAGGCGAGCACTCTTGCTCCCCTCAGAAATGAAGGTGGCTTCCAAGCTCCCTAAAGACGAGCACTCCTGAGGTTTTCACCTCAGCTGGGTTATTGGCCTTTTTTTCCCCAGTCGCCTCTTTGTGAAGAGGACGACAGAGCCCGCCGAGATATCTCTATTTTTAACCCCATTTTTTATCTTTTTTTTACTTATCTGGGAGCCTGACGGCTGGATTATTGCTGGTGCCGAGCATCCTTGTGCTTGCAGTTGTGGGGATAAAGATGGGAGAATAACCGCTATAAGTGCGTGATGGTGATGTCGGGATGGCCTGGCTAGCCCTATTGTTTCGTCAGGGAGAAAGATTGGAGAAAGTGACTGGTCCCAACCCTCAGGGGGGACTGGATACTGGTTTTGCTGGTGATGGTTGCTGTGTGCACTTTTAGCCAGGAAGGCGCGTGAACTCGTGCACGGCACATGGTACAACTTCATGTGTTTACCATTGAGAGGCGGGAATGGCTTATTACCCTTATGGTCAACGACCGTATAGGCTCCAGCCTCGTAAGCATTATGAATGATGTATGGCCCTGCCAGTTTGGTTGTAATTTTCCACTGAAGCATCTGGCCATGACTTCTTTTTTCATAATCATGATAAGGTCACCTTACTTGAAAGCTCACTGTCTAACGAGCTTATCATAGGCCCGAGCCATGCGTGCTTGAATACTTGTAGATGCTTATAGACTTCGAGTCGCTTACCCTCTAGGTTGGCGAGCACTTCTAACCTTCTCTGGTATTCATCCTCATCTGGGCCGGCCAGGCTGGTATGGACCGCTACGCAGTAAGAAGCTAACTGGATCTCGATTAGAATGACGACCTCTACCCCGTACACGAGGGAGAACAGCGAGCACCCCATAGGGGTCTTGTAAATCGTTCGGTAAGTCCACAGCGCCTCGAACACATTTTCACCCCAGTCACGCTTATAGTGGCTGGCAATCTTAGCCAGAAGCTTGCAGAGGGTTTTGTTGAAGGCCTCTGCCAACCCATTGGCCTGAGGATTGTAGACCGAAGAGGTTCTCCAGTCTATATGAAACTTAGCTGCTAGTTGATATATGGCTCTTGATGTGGCACAGCCAAGTATGCCACGGGAAGTGGCTCGATGCACCTAGGACCTAGACCCGCAAGCATGCAATGAAGGCAACGGACTCACTCAGGTAAGCTCACTCGCGTAGCGCTCACAATTGCCCGTAGGCAAGTCGGCGATGGTGGAGAGGGTACAGGGTGAGACCGTGACATTCTGAGGGTGTGACTTTGCTTGGGCTGAGCCCCCTAAGGGGGCTAGGACTCCCAACTCCGTGGGTGGCCAGCACGCCGAGGGCGTGGGTTGTGGGGTAGCTCTCGCCACACTCCACGGTGGTCACTCAATTGGTGGAATTTTGGATCGGGCGCTCACCTCACCATCCGACGGCACTAAAGCGATACTAGAGCAGCAAAGTAAAACCAGCCAATGTGCACGGACTTCTACATGCATGGACTTTAAGTGCAATGGATTTAAAATGCAATGAATCAAACGAAGTGCACGAACTATATGTGCAAGGACTTAGAATGCAGTGAGGCACATGAAGTGCACAGACTATGTGCATGGACTTAGAATGCAATCAAGCAATGGAAGTGCACAGACTTAAGTTAGACAATATGCGCGAACATGGTTTGTTCCAATCCAAAGAAGATGCAAGGACATTGGTGTGCATGAGCTTTACCAATGCTAGTGACCAAACATGCAAGGACTTTAAAGGAACATTGTGCACAGACTTGGAAAAGGCATTGTGCATGGACTTATGCTTTTGCACAGAATTGAAATATGCATGGGCTAACCAAAACTTGCACGGACTTTGTTATGTGCATGAGACGCACTCAGACCTGGTATATGCTTAGACGCAACATAAGACGAAACTCAGACACAAACTGCATGAGATGCAATAAGAGACGCGTTATGATAGACCGTAAAGCAAGCTTTTGCGGCCCTATGGTAGACCGCTAAGATTCGTGTGGTCTTCGGTCAATGATTTGAGTCGGTTCGGGCTAGTGGTCTAGCACTGACCGTTTGACGTGTTTAGCGGCCCTTCTATAGACCGCTAATTACCGTTTGACTTCGATCAAATATTTTATGTCAGTTCGAGTGGTGTCCTTCACGGTCCATAGGTAGACTGCGTAGTTCTGTGTAGCGGTCCTATTATAGACCATTTAAGGGTTTGACAGCCTAAGTCAGTTAGGGGTTGACTGGGTCTGGCGACTGAGTATATGACCGCTATAGTCACCTTGCGGCCCTAATATAGACCGCATGCCCCTATGTTGTTATAGTTTATTCTCCTGAGTTTTCCAAGGTTAGCGACCGTTGGCTGACCACTTGGCTTACCTAGCGGGGAAGCGATCGACCGTTTATCCTCAGAGTGCTATTTTCCCGATGTTTAGGCTTCCAATTGTCTTGGCTCAACCTTGTGGTTCATCCGTTATCCTGTGGATGTCTTTGATGTCCTATGAGGGCTGTGCCATGTTATAAGGTGGCCAGGAGTGCCTTTATATCGAGTGATATTCCGTACTGCTTCTGAGTTGTTATTGGTCACCGGTCAACCTGGTGTGACCCAGTGGTTGACACGTGACCTCGTGAGTGTCTCATCTATCTTGTGAGGATCGAGATATAGTTTTGGACACCTTGAGGTGTAATTTTACCTCAGTTTACGTGTCCAGGCACTGTAAGGGTCTTTATTTGGATCCGACTATTTTGTGTCGTTTCCTTTATCAGTGTTTTACCATGACTTTGGATTAGGGATTAGGCTGATTGGCGGCATGTTACTGCTTTTGTACGACGATCTTGACCCCGAGTCGTGAGACTCAAGCATCGTTGTGTCAGCAGTCTAAGAAATAAGATCAACTAAATATTAGGTAGAGGGTGATGGTGGAGAAAGAGAAATTAATGGACTACTCCTTAAACCAACTAATAATACTTGTATTTGCCGTAGCTCTGATGAAAGAGATGTATATTGATCCTTGACATTTGCTAATTCCTCTTTCGTGTTTGCAAGTTCTTCCTTTATCTTTGAAAGGTCATTCTTTGTATCCTCAAGTTCATGGATTGCTGTGGACGTGTAAAATTGCATGTCCATATATCCCGCCCAGTCTCGCATTGACGACGGAACTAAGTGAAGAAGCCGCCGGGGAAGTGGGACGCCCAAGACTCCGAGGAATGTTACTGCCCTTGCGGGGAAGTAGGAAATAACTCCCCGAATATGTACACTGTTGTGAGGCTGTCCTCGAAAGCACGACAGCAAAGAAGAACCAACCCCAGGAAGCTCACAGCCCCTGAGTCCCTGAAGAGAATCAACGGACTGCAACCATTGATGCCAATGGGTTCAAACTGGCCTCTAGCAGCACACCTTGAAGGCCTTGACCCGGCACACCCCAAGGCCTCTCCAACGGCAAGCCTTGAAGGCCTGGAACCGGCACACCCCAAGGCCTCTCCAACGGCACACTTGGAAGGCCCCCCCAATGGCACGCCCTAAAGGGCTTGCCAACAGCACGCCCTGAAGGGCTCGCCAACGGCACTCCTTGAAAGCCTCTTCAGCGGCACACTCACTGTGCTCTTCAATGGCACACTCCTCAAGCTTTTCAACCCTGTGCAACATCATCTCTTCTTCACTCGGTGACGCAGCGCAGCCCTTGGACTGGTGCCACCGGTAATAAACACAGCGGTTACTACCCGTGGCCCTTGGCGCGCAGTGGATTCACATCAAACCATTCAAGACCTTACCGCGGTGTCAACACCTAGTTCAAGCACGCAAGCGATCCTTGCCAGGAGACAAGACCGGGGGTCAATCTCTAATTAACCCCGGTTGTCAACAAACGTCAACAAGATAGATGTGTATAAAAACCCCTGGCTTCGACGAGAAACACAAACACACGAGACATACAGAAGGGAGCTACAAAGAAGAGAGGAAGAGAAGGGAGCTGCAACCGGTCCACCACCCAGGGAGGTCCAGGAGCTTGGTGGAGAAGCCAATGAAGAGAGAGTAAGCAAGAAGAAAGGGAGAGGTTTAGTAAAGGGGAGGGGGAAGGGCCTTGGTCCCTCCTTGATCTCCCTTCCCTAGGCCTTCTTCATTTCTTCCTTGGTTTCTTCTTGTTTCCACTCCCTCTCTGTACTGCATGGTATTTGGCCCCTCAACTGAGGCTCTCGCCACCTTGTTTGCTATGAATAAAATAAATATCTTCCTCCTTTCTGTTGTAATAGTCAGCTTCTCCACTCCATATTGCATTTCGTAGCTTGTTGCATGGCAGCAAATTCACATGTAATGGGGGATGGGACCGGGCTCTCTCTCACCGTCAGCGTGAGCACGAAGAAAATACAAAGGGACAAACCACATGGGAGCAAGTGGTCAGCCACGTACCTTGCCAAGCCTGAAGAGGCCGACGCCGATCGGAGACGAGGGGGAGCCGGGGAGCGTGCGCACCTAGTGGACACGTTGCGTCGAGGAGGCTTGGAGATGTCCCTGCTATTATAATTACTACACTCCACGTAGGGAGGGGGATCAGGGGGGTGGGAGCAATCCAATACATGCACTACCCTCGCGTAGGAGGGGGGAACGAGGGGAAGGGGAAAACAAACAACAACCATACGCTTCGCTCCGACGTCCAACCGAGGTTCAGCCAACGCTGGGATGAAGCTTGGAGGATCGAGGAGGATGTCTGCAGGTCCGACGTCGAGCCGATGTCTCTAGAAGGTGGACGAGGTCGCGGCCATTGGCCTGTGCAGTTCTACCTCGTAGGATTGGATGGCGCGATCGTGGTGCATCGGCAGGAACGCTCGCTGTAGAACTCCAAAAGTGATGAGACCAGCTCATGGGTGTAGCAGACAGGGGATACTACAAACCCTCAAAATCTGGCGGCCATAAGATCATCTCACAGGTCGGGGTCACCCAGACGGTCGGCATCAGGTTTCTGGGTGAACAGCAGGACAAGACAACAACGGCCCTAGTGGAATTTTTGGTGCCGACATCATAATGGGACGATATTACCAGGGATGGTTTTGTGTCGCCGAGTGCTACAACTTTGATGAAGACACCATAGGCTGAAAACTAGCAGAGGGAGGCGTGCCGATGCTGTCGATGCTACTGTAGGTTCTGGGCAGACTGGGTTGCACCAGTCTGGCGCAGCCGTGGGAGAATGGATGCCCTGGGCTGTGCTGTCAATGAAAATGAACGGGACCACCTCATGGTCGAAGGAGACTCGAGGGGGAAGAACTCTTGTGAAGGGGGATCTGGCCGATCCACAAACGAGAAGTTGGTGTCGGCATTGCCGAGGGGCGCTCAGAAATAGGCACAATCCGGGCGCAGTTGCACGGAAACGCCTGTAGCGGTTAATGCCGTTGACAAAACGCGATGAAACCACCTCTGCTGCGAAGAGTACTCAGAGTAGAACGATCCCACAGAAGGGGGATCGGGCTGATTCATGCAGTAGGTAGAGGTGTGGATGCTGCAAGCTCTGTTAATGGTTCTGCTATCAGTCTAGGCGCAGCAGAATAAGGGGAACTTCAACGTCGACGACGGGGATGAGGCCGAGGGAGGCCGGGGCCACCGTGGATGTACCTGGAGGGGGATGGGGCGTGGGTTGTAGGGTGGAGAGGGCAGGGGCATGGGATGCTGGTGGGCTGGCTAGGGTTAGGGGGCGCGCGCTGGTTGATCCTGGTGGACCTAGTCATTTCCCTCCTCCACGAGGAGGTGACTGGGGGTAAAAATTACCATCAACCCAGCTGAGGTGAAAACTCGTAAGAGCACCTCAGGCAAAATCGGGTGACCCCTCGGTATGAAAATCCACAAGGGCGTACCGAAAAAAGTTAAAAGGGGCCAGCTCTAGTGAAAACCCGCAAGGGCGGCAGAGCTGGTAAAGAGAAAAATAAAAAATCCCCTCCTTCTCTACTCCGCACCAACGAGGGTCGTCGACCGTGACATTCTGTCAACGACGACCTCAGCATCACTTCGTAGCCATTGTGACCATCAAACTCTCCAGGGCCGGACAATGCCCACTCTAGCATCACCAGTCGGTCACCTGCCTTAGTGTCCAGTTCCCAGTCCCAATATCGTGGCTTCAATGCCTTTACAGGCCAGCCACGCCAGTTCCAGTACCAGCTCTCCAGCTCCAGCATTGTGGCTTCAACGCCTTTAAGGCTAGCCATGCCAGTTCCAGTACCAGTACCAGCTCTCCAGCTCTAGCATCGTGGCTTCAACACCATTATAGGGCAGCCACGCCAATTCCAATACCAGTTCCCAGTCCCAGCATCATGGCTTAAACACCTCTACAGGTCAGCCACCCAGTCCCAGTACCAGCTCTCAGTCCCAGCACCGTGGCTGCAACGCCTTTACAGGCTAGCCACCCAACCTCAACACCAGTCACCAGTCCCAGCACCGTGGCTTCAATGCCTCTACAGGCCAGCCACACCAGTTCCAGTACCAGCTCTTAGTCCCAGCATCCCGGCTACGACGCCTCCACAGGCCAGCCGCTTGGTTCCAGTACCAGCTCTCAGTCCCAGCATCGTGGCTTCAATACCTTTATAGGCCAACCACCTAGTCCAGTACCAACTCTTAGTCCCAGTATTACGACTTCAACGCCTTTACAGGTCAGCCGCTCAGTTCCAGTACCAGTTGCCAGCTCCAGCACTGCAGCTACGATGCCTCCCCAGGCCAGCTGTTCAGATCCAGAACCGGTCGCCAGTCTGACAGTTCGGTTACAACGCATCTGGGAACCAGTTACACAGACCCAGGGCCAATCACCTAGACCCAGTACCAGTGTCCAGCTCCAGTATATAGGCTGTGATCCCGTCACAGGTCAGATTCCCCAATCCTAGCTGTCGACTGTGATTCCTCCCAGGGCCATTCGGCCAGCCCAGCTCCGGTCTCAGTATCCTGGCTGTAGCACCTTCGAAGGCCAGTCGAACGGCTCCAGTTCCAGTCCCCAGCACCAGTTGCAATCCCAGTTCCAATACCAGTCCTAGTCCCAGACCCAACTTTAATTAATAGTTCCTGTTCTAGTCACAATTCCTGGTCACCATGCCTTCCGAGGCCACTTGGCCAGCCCAGCTCCAGTTTCCCAGTTTGATTAACCTATTGATTGTGGCACCCAAGTCCACAACGACGGCTCGACCGGCACTCGAGTCGCCAAGTCGCCGACACACAGTCCGTAAATTACGGAGTGTGAGTGCCCTTAAGTCTCCCTTCGTGGAGAAAGTTTGGATTGATTTCTTCCCCTGGGTGGGAAATTTTAAAATTAAGCAGTTTTGTAGTAATTAAGTCCTCCCTGCGTGGAGTGAATTTGTTGTAACCGTGAAGCTTCATCGACGCCGCGCAGGCACGCACGTCCCCGCTCGCCTTCGTCTCTAGTCGGAGTCAGACTTCTCAGTCTAGCTAGGTACGTGCTCCCCTCACTTGCTTATTTAGTATCCTTATCAGTTGCCGCGCGACGAAGTGAGAGAGAGCCCGACCCATGCAGCCTGTCTCCTGAGTGCATCGCTGTGGACGGCAAGAGAGAGCTTGTATGCACCTATCCTTTTAAGCCCTAGAACTGTCACATTAGGGCCCCCTAATTATCAGGAGGTAGTTCCACAACTACTTCACGTACGGGCGAGTAACTTTCCCTGACCGGTCCTTTCAAATTGACCATTTGCATATCAGATGGGCCCACAGCTTGCTAATTCTTCGATCCCAGGATTGCATCATCTAGGTCCGAGCTCGTGCATGCCAGGTTGGTCTAGGAATTTATCAGGCCATCTAGAGCGCATTTCAACTCTACGAACACCCATGGATCAGGAGAGATATATGGCCGATCCTGACCTTATCGCCCAGTTTGAGGAAATGGATACAAGATTTGATGGCACGTATGTCGAGTACATGCAGGTTGGAGGCATTGTCGAGAGTTCTAGTCAGGAAAGATTGGGTGTAGTTCACTGTATCTCAACACCCAAGGAGGACGATTGGCGTCGAACCTCCATCTTTCAAACCTACATCATGGTAAACTCTCATCCCTACAAGGTGATCCTTGACAACGGGAGCGATATCAATGCAGTCTCTTCAGACTTTATCTCCCGTCTAGGTCTACCTACGCACCCTCATCCAAGGCCATACAACGTGGCTTGGGTTGATGACACTTCTATCTCAGTCACCACTACATGTGTCATTCTCATCCAATTCCAGTCCTACCAAGGACAGATCTTATGTGACGTAGTGCCTATGAAGGCTGGGAGCGTCATCTTAAGACGACCATGGATTTATGATGTAGACCTTGATACATTTGGTCGGTCCTATCAGTGTTCCTTCTCCCACAACGGGAAGAAGATTCTGTTGTACCCGACACCCCCAAAGGTGACCCCGGGAAAGAGTTCCACCTCCACCCCCACTGGAACTCCCAAAATTCAAGAGAATCCCCAAAGTCCCACTGAAGGGAAACCTCCCCTTCCCTCTTCTCCTACATCTATCACACCCGTTTCTAAGGCCCCTAAGGTTGGTCCAGATTGGTATCAGAGCAAGTTAAAGTCTTGGGTCATCTGTCTAAGGTGTTGCATTTAATTACTGTATCTAGTATATCAAAAGGCATTACTAAAAAGATAGGTTAAGCCTATTTGGAAGGTAACCACCTTGCATGAGATTGGCCCTCAGAGTGATATCTCCGTCAAGTAATAGATACTAGTTTGAGTTTAGGTTCTTTCTCTCCCATTAGTCAGTGCATTTCAACCTCTACATCATTGCATACCCACTTGTAGGGGTGCCCAATACTCACCACCAGCACAACCCATGGCGGACCCCCAGGCCCGTGCACCCGGAGAGCCCTCAGTGGCAGAGATGCTCATGACCCTCATGGAACGAATGGATGGCTTAGGCACGTGTCTAGAGAGTAGGATGAAGGCCCTAGAGGACAAGGCCGAAGCATCGGAGCAATCCATTCAAGGTCTGATTGGGAGAATGGCCACCCTAGAGCGAGTCCCCCTAGGGGTGCAACCTATGCCGGCATTGGGACAACCAGAGGTAGTTCTGTTGCCCGTGGTTCGTAGGGCTCAAGGGGTTGATGTGAGAAGGCAAAGAGTCCCCGATCTTGATGAAGAGTCTGATAATGATTATGGGGGTTATGGTCGTGACCGTCGCACCCAACGACGACATCGTGATCTCGATGAGGACGATTGCATTCTATAGACCGTGCGTGCAGACCCTCCCACTTTTGATGGGTCTTTGAACCCGAAGGATTACTTAGATTGGGAGGCTGGTATGGACTGATATTTCGAGTGGTTTGAGATGACAGACCACTGGAGAGTTCGTTTCACGAAGATGAAGCTGCTAGGGAAAGCTCAGACTTACTGGATGAATGTGGAGAGCCTATTGATGCAGCGACATCAGCCTCAAGTTGAGACCTGGGATGGGTTGAAGGTCAAGTTGAGGGAGAAGTACCTTCCTGTCACGTATCGTCCACGTCTTATTGATAGTTGGCAGAGTCTTACCCAGGGCAACCGACCCGTGTTCGAATACATCGCCCAGTTTAATGAATGTTATTTGTAGTGTGGAGTCACGGAGGAGTGCACTATGACCGTCTCACATTTTCGAAGAGGGTTGCGAATGCCTTACCAATATGAGCTATTTCACCGCAACGTGACCACTTTGGAAAATGCCTATCAGGTTGCTCTCGAGCTCGAGCAGTTCGAGTCAGAGTTTGAGTTTGCCTAGCGATACGGTCCCTTGCATCAGCGCGGATCTGAGCCTCGTAGTTGTCCTGGTCAATATCAGAGGACTCCCGTGGATCGTCCCATGGAGCCTACCCACTAGGACCCATTTGCCCTAAGGCCTCGCCCCCCCCCAGTTGAGGGATCTCCCGCCATAGCCCCAGCCTCCCCCTGCTATCACCCATCCGCCAGCCCCCGCACCGTCTACACCCAGTCAAATAGAACCCTAGTCTTCTCCTTTGGGAAAGAATAGGCCTTCTTCATTTTGTCCCTTAGTGAGGGACCTTCCTTCTTTTCTTTTGCCTTGGCGGGCTAAGATGCAGCCACCTTCTTGCCCTTATCTCTTTGCTGTTCAAACACCCTGATGTCAAGAGTGTTTGCTTCTTTAGGCACAGGGTGCCGCTCTACTGCCTTTGCCTTCAGTGCAGTGGCAACGGTTGATGTAGGGGTAGGTCTCGCCAGGAAGGCTTCTACTTTGGCCACCACATTATTCAAGCGGTCGAACGACCAGATTTTCATACCAATCATCTTTTCTAATACCTTCCTCCCGAGATTTTATTTGCAGATTCGTATAGCGTCCTCCTGATGCGGGGGCCACTTGCATCTCATTCTAAGGTTCCTCCGCCTCTTGATGTGTAGCGACCCAAGATCCGGATACCGAGAAGGCCCGATACCATTCAAATCCTGACCCGCCGCCCATGAGCTGGAGGGCTTGGAAGGGCTAAAAGTATATGTGTGGTGTACATAGAAATAAGAAATAAAGCAGGACAACAAATATAATAACAAAAATAAACAACCTACAATAGAGTCCAATCCAACAGAAAGTAGAATCTAAAGCAATTAAATGTACCACATGCCAAGTGAACACTTGGCCCGGCGACTAGCAACTAAGAAACTCCACGCAACACCCTCAAACCCCGAGGAAGAACCGCTGCACCTGAAAACCTAGGGTGAGCCTCCTATCACTGGCTCAGTAGGGATCCCGCGAAACCACAACTGAGAAACAATGGAGGCATGAAAAGCAGTAACTATGAAAGTAGGAAAGTAACTATGGTGGCTGGTAAAACCTCGGCTCTATAGCTACTCCTATTGTACCCAAAAATATGACCCAGTCTCCCTCGGGGGACAACCAAGTCATGCACCCGACATCCCGATTCCACGATCGGGGGACCACCGACACGAACTACCCTAGCCACGCTACTAGGAAAGCGTCACGACACCTCAGTCATGGAGGCCTACCCTCGCAAAAGGGCCCAATCTAAAACCACACGGTCTGGAACCACAGTCACGACCTCGCTGTCGTGAACCAAACGATGTCTAGGGAAAAAGCCCTCGATGACGCTCACCGGAACCCTAGACCTCAACTACGGGAGCGCTCTTGAAATAACACACGAAGCCCCATCTCGCAGACGAGGAACAGAAACCCGGGACACGACAACTCACGTTATGTGATGGGAGTACCGCCGACTAGAAGAACAGATCGAATGCATCCCCTGACGTCTTACACCGCGCCCTCGTGTCTCGCTACGATGCCCCAGGTGGAGACAAAGACACTGAAGTAACCAGGAACTCACAACAAGGACTAGTTGGGGTCACGCTCATCAGCGCGTGTCCTCTATACTTGTAAATAAAGAAAGTATTCGATCATTTCTATGTACATGTATATATTTGCATATACTTGACATATTTGTGTGCTTAAATGCCACGGTTATCCAGTATATCGAATGGTGACTGTGGAAGGTTGGATTACGTCCAACTGAAAGTTTTCCTCATGCGTGATGGTGGTCTTCGGACCTACGTTCTCCGCCAAGTACCGATAATCAATTGGCCAACTCTGCTGCTTGCAGATCCAGACAGAACCTGAGGTCCAATTTGAAGGCTCCACCACGCCCCAGACAATGTGAACCAGTGTCTATACTCTTCAGAGGCATCGTGCTGCTTCGAGATGACTTCGCTCCAGAAGTGGTCCCGCTCAGTTTCGACTTTGGCACTGATCGCGTTGACCATTTTTGTGCAACTGCACTAGATTCACACCTGAACCTAAGTACCGTTTGGTAGCGGCTACACCATCTTCTACAGTGCAAATCAGCCCAAACTTTCTTCATAAGAGTTCTTCCTCTTCGAGTCACCATCAATCTAGAGGTGGTCCCGTCCATTTTTGACGTCAGCACAGCCCGTGGTGTCCGTTCTGCTATGACTGCGCCTGACTGGTGTGACCCAGTCCTCCCAAAACCTGCAGCAGATTCGTCAGCCTTGGCATGTCTTCCTATGCTAGTTTTCAGCCTGAGGCGTCTTCACCAAAGTTGTGCCCCTCGATGACACGAAACCAACCCAGGTTGTTTCGTCCCGTTCTGACTTCGGTGCAGAAAATTCCACTATGGCCATCGTCGACCTATCCTGCTATTCGCTCAGGAACCAGAAGCCGACCATTTCGGCGACCACGACCGGCACGGTGATCCGACAGCAGCCAGCTTCTGAGGATACGTAGTTCCCTCAGTCTTCTACCACGCCCCGTCGCATTTGGAGCTCTACAGCTAGCGTACCAGTCATTGCACCTCGACCGCACCAACCTATCCGGTGAGACAGAACCGCGCAGGCCCTCCACTGCGACCTTCCCTGCCTTCCAGCGACCTCAGATCGGCGTCCAGATCACAAGAGTTCTTCGGCATCCACCAGGCTTCGTCCAGGCACTGACGACACCTCTTTCAGACATTGGAGCTAGGCATACGGTATGGAACAAGCAGGCATCATCCTTCCCCTCCCCTTGTTCCCCTCTCCTGCGTGAGGGTAGTGTGTTGTCTTTTGAGCCCCTCCCCTAGTTCCCCCTCCATGTGTGGAGGTTGTTTTGTGCATGTACTAGCAGGTCCAACCACAAGCTCCACCGACGCAGTGTGTTTGTCGGGTGGACACACTCCCCTGCGCACCCACGTCTCCAATCGGTGCCGGTCTCTTCAAACTCGGCAAGGCATAGATCTGACCCTTGCTCCTTGGAATTGCTTTCTTAGTATCTGTTCAACGTTCACGCCCACGATGGATCGGCATCCTCGGTGCGTGAAATCTCCGGTGGAGGTAGGGGGACGGATCCTTAACCTCTGTACTTCCTTTCCCACGAGTTTTGTAGGCTGTGATGAGCCGAGCGGGGTTATTTTCCCGTTTTGGAAAAAAATACATGATTTTGGGGTGTGAGCCGAATCTTACATTTTGATCAAATTTTTGGGGTTTAAATGGATCCTCTCGGTGCTGGAGAGGTTGCGGAATAGTTTTCCCTTGTTTTTCCCTTCACATGGGTGTGATTGGGAAGTGGAATGGATTGTCCCGTGATTTTCGCCGTTTTCGATCTCGGGTCGAGATCATGACCATCACAGTGGTCGTGTTCTTCTAAGAAGGCGACGTATCGTGCCACCGTGTTCATCGAGGAAGATGAACAGTAAGGTGATTGAGAATGCGCCGCTCCGAAGTTGCGCGTTCTAAACGTGCACTAGGAGAGTTGCACATTCATGTGAGTGACCAGTCTTGCGGGCCAGAGGGTGGGAAGTTTAGCCTGGTGTGCCTTCCTTGGCCCATGTGCGTCCCGGACACCCTTGGGGACCGTGACCGTGTTTTTAGGTGTTTAGAAATTTTATGTTACCTCGATTAGCGTGCCCATAGGTCTTGGGGGTCCGAGTGACCCCACGTGTTCCGAGCTTTCATGTTTGCATTAGATCGAGTCACCGTGAGTCGATATGAGTGCGGTGGGTCTTCCCAGCACGACGTGAGTTTCTCCAGAAGGTGGTTTCCGAATGGGCCAAGTGTATGGCCTTGGACTGTGAGTCCAGTCAACCAGCCTGGGGCTGGAGATTTTTCGTGTGTCCCGTGGATGAGAGATCCACTCGGCGGCTTGTGAGGTGCCTTGAGAATCGTGTCACCGTGATTTTAGACCTAGGGATTAGGTCGGATTGACGGTGTTGTGCCGTCGCGTGCAGCGGTGTTGACCCGAGTCTCGTGACTCAAGGACCGTTGGGTTATTAGGTCTAGTGGGCTGTCCAGAGTATGGTGGCCTTGGGCCACTTGTTACTCCGTGCTTCCTCGCGATGGGTGCGTGCGTGATTTTCTGTGTTCACGTTTTGTGAGCCCTCACTAGTCGTAGCTTTCCTGCGCACGCGGGTGCGGACCCACTTGGGAGTGGTGGAGAGCGTGACCCGGTGAGAGACGACTTTACGCTGATTTTCATAGGGCCTCTTGCCTTTGCAGCCTGAGTCCGGCTGGGGGGGAAACCAGCTAGAGGATCCGACCAAGAGCAGATGGTCTGTGTGTGCACGCTTAGTTGGGGGCAGAGGACACGCGCTGACGAGGGCGACCCCAGCTAGTCCTTGTTCTGTGTTACTAGTACGGTGTCTTAGCCTCCGCCTGGGGCGTCGTAGGCAGGCACCTGAGGTGCGGACTAAGTCGTCAGTGGGGGAAAATCCCGATCTCACAATCGAGAACCAGACCACTCTAACACCAGACCTACCGAGGAAACACTCACGACAACTCTGCCTCGGAAGCCTACCTACACAGACACGACCAACCGGGACAGCACAATCCCACACTGGCCCGGCGAGTCCTCGGTAATCCCTACCAAGCACCTCTGGCCACCACCTCGGGAAAACACGGTGGAACGGTCCAGAAGCCACGTCTCGCAGACGGAAAGCGGAACCCGAAAACAAGAGAGTCACAACTCACGTGACAAGAGTATCTGCCCACTAGAAGCACAGTCGAACGCGTCCCCTGACGACTTACACAGCGCCACAGTGTCTCCCTACTCGCCCCAGGCGGAAACTGAGACACACACACAAGTAACACTGACAAGGGTCTAGTCCGGGACATGCTCGTAAGCACGCGTCCGAAGCCCTCGACTACGTGTGCACACACTGACTGACTGCGCTACATCAGGCCCTCTAGCTGGGTCTTCCTCCGGGCCCGGACTCGAGCCGCCACAGTAGGGGGCCCACGGCAACCAGTCTAAAGTCGTCTCTCTCGGGTAGCCTAGCCACGACTCCCTGGTGGGACCCCACGCGTGTCGGAAGGCTACGACTAGTGGGGAGTCACTAATGTGACCGCTCTCCGAGGAGAAACTCCGAGAACCACGCATGCACCCTGCGCGAAAGTCACAGAGAACCAAGTGGCGCTGAGCCACCGGACTCTGGACAGTCCCCTAGACTCACTAAATCCAACGGTCCTTGAGTCACGAGACTCGGGGTCAAGACCGTTGCACCGAATGGCGCCATGCCGTCAATCTACCCTAATCCTAGAGTCAGAAACCTCGGCACGATGACTCACGAGGCAGTCCACAACCGCCGAGACCATTCCCTCAAAAAGGGAACTGAGAACCCTCTAGCCCCAGGCTGGGTGACTGGACTCGCAGTCCAAGGCCTTACGCATGGCCCACTCGGAAACCACTTTCCGGAGAACTCACGACGTGCGGGGGAACCCACACCGCACTCACACCGATACATGGTGACTCGATCAAATGTAACACAAAAGTCCGGATCACATGGAGTCACCTGGACTCCACGGGCACGCTAATCGAGGTAACACGGTACCTCCAGACACCCTAAACACAGACACAGAATCTCCGGGGTGTCCGGGACATTCACGAGACCGAAAGTCGACCACTGGGTCACAACCGGGTCGACCGGGGTCCAACCCAACACTTAAACGGTCACGGCAAACACGAAAGCCAAGAGGCGGCCCTCCCTGGGCCGTCCAAGAGCTAGCTGGTCTGGCTGGGACCGCAAAGCCTAGCATAGCGGTCCAGCCAGGACCGCATAGCCCCAGACGCCTCCAGAAACTAGGCGGTCACTCCCAAACTGCCGAGAAGGATGGTGCGGCCCAGGATAGACCGCACTAGTTTGTGCGGTCTATCGAACGACCGCACAACCCTGGGAAATTCAAAACAAAAATGGCCCTTTTTCCCTCCCCCTCCCCACCGTAACCGACGGAGGGAGGAGAGGCAAAAGGGCACGAACGAAACCGCACCCCCCCACTCTCTCCCACTCTCAATCTCTCCACCCTCTCCCTCTCTCTCAAGAGATGAGAATGAAGAGCCAAGCCCGCCGTCCCCCACGATCGTCCGGGGAAGAGGAGGTGCCGCCGTCACCGACGCCATTGCTGGTGGAGGAGGGCTCACCGTCCGCCGCCACCGTCGTCCCCGCCGTGGAGGAGGACGCACCGGCCTCACCCGTGGCCATGGAGGGGAGTGCGGTGGAGGAGGGAGGCACGCCACCGACGGAGGGGGAAGCAACCGCGCTGTCGACGTCGGAGCGAGTGGCCCGGGACCCCGAGGTAGGTCGAAAACCCATCCCCGTTATTTTATCAAGTTAATCATGTCATTGGGGGGTTTAGCAGCATGCTTACGGGCCGGTTGGGGCCTTCCCACCGGTAGGGGAGGCCGCCACCGTCGTCGGGGAAGACGACGGTTGTGCGATTCTCAGGAAACTGCACATCCAAGGACATGCGGCCCTCATCGGGCTGCACAAACCTTATGCGGCCTAGGGTTGGCCGCACAAACACTGAAAATCGACATAGGAAGTGAGGACCATAGATGGCCGCACAAAGACATGCGGCCTACATCAGACCGCACAAACCCTTGTGCAGTCCAGGGGGACCGTACAAAGTCAATGAACCGACATAGGAAGGGCGGTCCATGGTGGGCCGTCCAAACCTAGTGCGGCCCAAGTGTAGCCGCACAACCTCTGGCAAACATCTTACAACATGCGGTCCATATCGGACCGTACAAACCTCATGCGGCCCAGAACTGGCCGCCCAACCCTAGGAAGGAAACTTTACTTTTCCTTTTATTTTTCTTTTTTGGTTTTTATTATTATTATTATTATTATTATTACTCTTCTTCTCTTATTAAATGCTTGAACAATGGATGAATTAATGTAGGGGAAGCGCATGACCCGCATCTCTTGGCTGTAGGTCCGTGCAGTGTACCTGGCACTACCGGACTTCCAGCGGGAGCGGCTGGCTGCCATGGGGTTTGCTCCATTCTTGAGCATTGAGGTGTGTCACTTTTACACTCCTCTGCTCTACACCCTGCACGACCGCTAGGACCGAGTGAGTCGGACGTTCCTCTTCCCGTGGGGGCACATGGTCCACATGCTGGAGGACGTGGCCAGGCTCACTAGCCTACGCATGCACGGGCTACCGGTTAGCGGGACCACTTTTCCCGACTACCGGGGGATGGCTCGGGAGTCGCTGGGCCTTGAGCTTCGGCGCCCCGAGAGGCATTTCTTTTTCTCTTCTTCTTCCTCTTCTTTCCCGTTGGAGACCCCCGCACCCCCCTTTGTGACCGTTGCTTCCTCTCTCCCCGTTCGAGCTGGCGACACTCCCTCCTCCTACGGGGACGGGTGGCGGATCAAGGCAGCCGCGCGGTGACGACAACGGCGGCGAGGTGATCATGGAGGTGGCCTTCTGGTAGCGTGGGAGTGCCATTTGTGTGCGGCCAAGATTTGGAGATCGACGGCGATCCGACAGATTTCGGCCTTCCTTGAGGTAGGGGGACGGATCCTTACCCTCTTTACAGTATTCCCTGTGATTTCTAGGCCGTGGGGAGGTTGAGAGGGGCTTGTTTCGTGCCGGGAAGGGAAATCGCATGTTCGAGGTGTGAGTGCTGAATCTCTCGATTTGTGCTATTTTTGGTTAGTTTTTGGGCTCCATTTAGTGCTAGAGGGGCAGGGGAAGGATTCTCCTTTTGTTTCCCCTTCACTTAGCGGTGAATGGGGCGTTCGATCGAGTTTTTTGCGCATGGCGTAAGATCGAGTTTTTTGCACGTGGCTCGTAAATCGAGCTCGGCCTAGTATCGCGACGGTCACCAAGGTCGTGTTCATGAAGAACGCGACGCGTCGATTGAGCGCGTTCATCAGGGAAGATGAATAGTTTGGCAGTTAGGGTCATGCCCACCTGACCGAGCGCGGTGATGGAGATCGTGCCCACCAAGGACGCCGCGTTAGTAACGCGACAGAGGTGAGTAGCGCATTCGTCTGAGCGTGTCTAGGGTTTTGGCCCAGATCTCACCCCTCGTGGGCGTCGTATTTTGTGGGATCGTGCCCGCAGCGTTGGGCACGTTCTCTTGTTAACACGCCCACCACTAAGAGCGCGTTCTCATGATCGCGCCCTGACCTTTGGGCCCGTTAATGTCACGCCCCTGGCGAGGGTCGCATTCCTGTTGCCTTCCGGTCCTTGCTTTACTTTGGCAGTTTAGCCTCCGGTCGAGCTAGTTTTTGGGTCCTTGTGGCGTATGGCCCGAGGGTTGCCTTAAGCACCCAGTGTGAGCCATAGGTGCACCTAGGGGTCTTCGGAGGATCAGTTACCTCAGTTGGTGTGCCACGTGACCTGAGGGACGATTGGACCTCGTTCGTGTCCCCGACATCCATATTCCTCATTTTGGTTACCGAGAGGCAGCGTCGGTATGGAGGGCTACCTCCGTACCTTGTTAGTGAGTAGCTGATGGTTTCCGTGAGTCAGGGTCTCACCTCCAGTGACACGCCCACTAGTCGTAGCCTTCTTACGGCACGCGTGTACTAACCCACCCGGGAGTGGTGGAGCAGCTTACCCGAGAGAGATGGTTATTAGGCTTGTTACCATAGGGCCCCCACGCGCAGCCGAGTCTGAGCTTCGGGGGAAGAACCAGCTAGAGGGCCTGACCTAAGGGGCATGGTCCAAGTGTGCACACGTCGTTGGGGGCGTCAGACTTGTATTGACAAGCACGACCCCAGCTAGTCCTTATTCTTGGTACTGGTTACTGTAGTGTCTCTGTCTCCACCTGGGACATCGCAGTGAGACACTGAGGCGTAGTGTAAGACGTCAGGGGATGCAGCCGATTTTACTTCTAGTGGGTGGTGATCCTATCTCCTGGCAGGTACAGACTCAAATTTTGTCAGACTGAGATTCTATTGTGCGGTACGGTTAGTGTAGTGAGCTTTCCCGTTTATTTATTATTGCTTGTTGATTCCACCATACTATCATTAGGTAGCGTTACCTTTCGTGTTTGTTCGTATTTTTTCACCTTGTTTCTTTCATGCGAGGTGGGGGTCCGCGAGATCCCTACTAAGCCTATGAAATGAGGGTTACCCCTATGTTTTCAGGTGAGGCGGGGTCGTCAGGAGGCGCTTCCGAGATTTCGTGCGATCCTTTCAGCCAGGGTTAGTCGCTAGTTGGTAGAGCCGA
>JANBPO010004458.1:2628380-2830477 GCA_024336825.1 Amorphophallus titanum | reverse complement strand
ATACTTGTACTTTTCTTTCTGTTGACTGTACTTATTTTTGGACACGAGATACACTGGACCTTGTAGTAGTTTAGTTATTTATTTTATTTCCTATATTATTATTTAGTTATTTATTATGCTATCTCTGTAGTTATTTTACCTTCTTGTGTACCCTCACACCATCTTTTAACCCTTCCGTGTCTTTGGACTCGTGGGTGGCGGGCCGAGGTTCGAGTCGCGGTGGTTCCTTTTCGGTATTCAGATCCCGGGTCGCTACAGTTGGTATCAGAGCGAGATTGTGAAGGTACATGAGGATCCGAAATGACTGCAGTGGTCCAGAAGGTCCATGAATGTCCTGTACAATCGGCAACTGGCCTAGGGCACCATATGTTTTATTGATTTGCAGTTTTTTCCCTTGTTGCCAGGTGAGTTATGGCGCCGAGGAGGAGGACTCGTTCCCAGCATGGAGAGTTAGGTGAGGGCCAGGAGGAACAGAGTAGAGCCACAGTTCCAGAAGGTGCGGCTAGAGAGGTGCGGGATCCTAGAGTGGAGGAGTATTTTCGAGGCATGTATCAGTATGTTCTTCAGTAGCAGGGCGGTGAGGCTGGCAAGGGTTCGTCGTCTCGAGGTGGCCATGGTCGTGTGCTGAGGGATTTCTTGCAGTTCCAACTGCCTCTTTACAACGGGCAGCCCGATCCCGATGTGGCCAGGGAGTGGCTAGATGATTTGGAGAGGATCTTCAGTTCGATGGAAGTGTGCTGAGGAGGAGAAGGTGGTGTTGGCTACGCATCGATTGCAGGGATCAGCCCCGTCTTGGTGGATGACAGAGTGGGGAGCAGCGTTCCAGTCTCGTCCCCTTCGGTAGATCATTTGGCGGGAGTTCGTCGCGGCTTTTGAGCGTGCCTTCTGTCCGTCATTCATCAAATCGTAGAGGATGCGTGAGTTTCTAGAGTTGACCCAGGAGGATATGCCAGTGATATAGTATCGAGCTAGGTTCATTGAGTTGGGCCATTATGCGCCTCATATCATGTCAGATGAGGAGCTCAAGATTGAGCAGTTTGTCGGGGGGTTGAGGCCAGAGTTGAGGCATCCCCTGCTTGCGTCGGGATTGGCCAACATGGATGTGGCTTGCAGAGCAGTGGAGGTGTTGGAGAGAGACTTGCAGAGGACTCAAGGCCAGGGCAGTGCAGGCCAGACACAGGTCGATTTTGGTCAGCTGACGATCGTGTAGCAGCAGAGTACTGTCCAGTCCTCAGCAGGCAGTTCTGGGGCAGCTCCATCCGCAGCTTTAGCAGTAGGTTCATCGTCCCTTGGTTCGAAGCTGAAGAAGCTGTTCAAGGAGGCAGGTTTTGGCAGGAGGCGTCAAGATCGCAGAGATCAGGGGCAAGTATCAGTGAGCAGTGTTCAGCAGCCCATGCCCTATCAACGCCAGGGTTCGGTGAGTGGTTCTCGGGGCGGGTGTCCTTGGGGCGATGGTTCTCATCCGGGTAGGCAGTGTTCGGTGCCAGTGGTTTACTTCAGGTGTGACCAGCCAGGGCACATGACACGTGACTGTCTGTAGAGACCGCGTTAGCCGTACGAGTTCCAGCAGCAGCAGCAGTCCCGGCCCCAGCAGTTACCACCACAACCGCAACAGTACCAGCAGTAGTGACAATTTCCTCAGTTGACTCGATCAGCTACTGTAGGGAGGCAGAGATCCCGATGCAGAGTGACTCACATGACCAGAGCAGAAGCTGAGGCGTCGCAGTTGGTGGAAGGTACTATATTGATTTTGGGTTGTGCGGCTCGAGTTTTGTTCGATTCTGGTGTGTCTCATTCATTTATGTTTAGTATTTTTTTAAGCATGGTAATCACTATATTTTTCAGAAAAGTATGTCCATTTTTCCTTAAGGACTACAGCAATTTTGCCTAAAGGACTAGACTGATGTAGAAATGTCTTATGTCTGTAAATTGTGAAGGTTTTTTGTTAAGTATTTTTGAACTCGCAATATATTGTTAAATTAAGGAAGGAACAGGGGAAATGGAATTGAACAAAAGCATGCTTGTTGTTATTGATAGATGTTGAGGAAGATTTTTTTTTTGCAAGTGGGTAGTACCTCTAATTGTATAAAATCAAAAAAGTGGATGTACAGGTATCATCAATGAGCTTCCAAAAAATCCCTGTACAATGGTCACACCAAGACAATTTGGGATAAATTAACCCCCCAACAAGACAAAAAGTGGGGAGTTGAGGGCATTTACATTACATAGCAACGCTGCCCATTCCCTAACCCTAGCACCAATGAAAGCTACAATAGCTCAGCTCTAGCCTCCCTCCTAATGATCCTATTATTTTTTTCGTCTCATAAAGACCAAAGAGTAGCATGCAAGATCAGCCACCACATAATGTTGTCTCCTCTAGTGGGCCACGTCCTGCCCCAAGACCTAATGAGATGCTGCACATCGCCATGATGGCCAAGTGCACAGTGGGCTCTCGAAGTTAGCTCCTCCTACACCATCTACGAGTAGGAGTGACCTACAAATGGGTGGTCCAAGGTCTCGTCCTCCTGACTACACAAAGAGCAGGTCGGCTGTAGACCCGGGATGAACTGAAGAAGTCTGTCAGTAGTTAGAAGACGGCCGTGGGAGATCCTCCAAGTTAAAAGCTTCATCTTCAGCAGACTCCTCGGTCTCCAAATCTACGAGACAAGGCCGTGACGCACCCCTCCTCCGTCAACTAGGATGGAGTAGGCGGATCTAACCGAGAACGTCCCATCCCTACTCCATCTCCAAGACCACGCATCCTTCTGGTGGGAGTGCGGGGCGAAGTTGATAAGGAGTAAGAGGCCCTGAAGCTGCTCCATCTTTTAGGTCCTTAGACCCCTCCGGGAAGTCAGTGCCTAGGTGTCTTCTGAAAGGTGGGGGTTAAAAGCCCGTTCGACTGACCCTAAAGAGTCAGCAGAGACAACAAACAGGCTGAGAAAGGAAGCCTCCAAGGTGAAGTCGCCACGTCACCTGTCCTTCCAGAGAAGGCATTGATTGCCTTTCTCTAGACGGACCTGAATGCTGGAGGATAAGAAATCCCTCCAAGTCAAAATGCTATGCCATATGAGAGAGGTATGGGATGGGACCGGAGTATCCATATCTCACACTCTCCTCTTGTCATAGTATCTCTGTCTGATAAGCTGTGCCCAAAGTCCTTCATCCCTAGTCCCCAATCTCACGACTACTTACACAAAAGAGCCTAATTTAAAGTCCAAACATCCTTGATCCTGATCCCCCCCCAATTCCTTATTGGCAACCGCCCTCCCTCACCTAATGTCATGCCACCCCCTACATCTCCCCCCGCTCCCATGTCAGAAGAACCTCTCATGTTTGGCCTTTATTTTCTTCACAACTGTCTTCTGGATCCGGAACACTTAGTGGAAATAAATAGGTAGGTTGGTCAGAACAGATCTGCAAAGAACAAGCCTACCCCCAAAAGAAAGCGATATGGCCTTTCAACTAGCCAGTCTAGCCTCAAATCTTTGAATAATAGGAATCCAATCTGCACACCTAAGAGCCCCTGGGGTCAAAGGGAGCCTCAAGTAGGAGATGGGGAAAGCTCTAATCTGACAACCCATAATACGCGTCGCCTTAAGAATCGCCAAATCTTCCATGTTAATCCTAACAAGTAGGTTGTTCTTGAAGTTTACCTTTAAGCCAGTAGTCTCCTCCAGTAGCTCCAACCATGCTCTAGCCACATATAGATGCTCCTCCCCCTCAGCTCGGAACAAAATGGTATCATCAGCATATTGTAAATGGGTAATAGAGAGACCACCTCTCCCCACTTGGAATCCCCTAATAAGGCTTGCAGCCTCTGCCTTCTGACACACCCTATTGAGAACGTGAGCCACGAGCACAAAGAGTAGAGGGGACATAGGATTACCCTGCCTAAGCCCTTTACCACTATGGAAGAAAGAAATCAACTTCCCATTAACAAGAACAGTGAGAGAAACATAAAAGATACAAGCTCAACTCCAACCAATCCATATATTCTTAAAATCCATCTTCTCCATCGTATCAAATAACTAAAGGCACTTGATCTTATCATGGGCCTTCTCAAAATCCAGTTTTAGAACTACTTCTTTTTGCCTAAGGGTCTTCATGGTATACAGACATTCATGGGCAATCAGGAAATTATCCTGGATATGTCTCCCCTTGATAAATGCTCCCTAGAAACAACTCACCAATTTGTCCATGACTCTCTCGAATCTCCCATCCAACAACTTGCAGATGATCTTGTAGGTGCCATTAAACACTCTGATGGGCCTGAAGTCCCGAAAGTCTTGTGCTCCTTGTTTCTTGGGGATGAGGACAAGAAGGGTTTTGTTAATGCCTCCCAAGTGAGTCCTCCCCTTCTGAAACTCTCCGACGATAGCTAGAATGTCAAATCTGATGATATCCCAGCATTGTTGAAAGAAGGCCAGGGGAAACCCATCTAGACCTGGAGCCTTGTCCCCTGCAATAGAGAAGACTGTCTGACGGACCTCCTTCTCTGTGAAGCTTTGAGAGGTAGGATCCCTCTTCTTTGGCAAGAGCTGTGAAAGGTGATCATTTGCAATCGACGGCCTAAAGTGGTCCTCCTTAGAGAACAACCTGGAGAAGAAGTCCCTCGCCAAACCTCTAATTTGCTCTTCGGAATAAAAGGAGTGCTCACCAACCTTGATAGAAGATATGGTATTCACTCTTCTCCTTCTAGAGGCTAGTCGCTAAAAATAAGCAATATTCCTATCCCCCGCTTTGACCATCTGTCCCTCGATCTCTACCTCTAGTAGCATCCCTCCTTAGAGAGGATCTCATCAAACTGGCATCTCAAAAAATCCCTAGGGCTCCTATCCTCTGCATCCATAAGACCAGCCTCTTTCAAGCTAGCTCTCAATCTGCTGAAGATATCTTTCTTTAGTCGCCCTCTCCGGGAGGCAAACTTCATGGACACTGTCAGAAGAGCTTGGTCTTCTCAGGTTGCTGGTAGATCTACTATGGCTACCCTAGTTTTGAAGGTCAAGCATGCGGCTCAAGCTTCGAAGACCTGGGGGGCCGACACAGATCTCGCCAAAGGAAGCACTTGTACATGGGGGATCCTTCCAATCAACCGAAACCAAAAACTTGTCCAACCTTGAGCAAGAAGTATCAGCTCACATGTTGGACCAAATGAACTGCCCATGGGCCATACCAATGTCCACCAGTGCTGCCGCCTCAATAAAAGCATTGAAATCCTTCATCTCCCCTGTATAGGCACCCTCTCCTTATCTCTCTCAAGGGGGCAACAACAATTGAAATCCCCGCCAACACATCATGGTCTTTCTGAGGAGAGGTGGAGGTCGATTTGCTCCTCCCATGAAAGCTGCTTCTCCTCCCTGCTTTGTGGCCCATAGACTCCTGAGAAGTCCCACAAGAAGCCATCCCTCACATAAGTGAAGTGAAGAGAGATGCTGTCTACCCAACACCTCCTCCTCTAGCTCAAAGGGGTTCCAGATGATCATAATACCATCAGACCTGCCCTCCGTCGGGGATAGAACGCCCTTGGAGAGTCTAGCACCCCCAAGCTCCCTTATGAGATCCTCACCATCTCCTTCCCACTTGGTCTCGTGGATATAAAAGATATCGACCTTGCATCTCCGGATCAGCTCCTTGACCCCCCTCCTCTTCTCCACACCGCCTCCCAACCTCCTCACATTCCATGGGAAAATCCTCATGAAGACACAGTGAAGCTCCTCAACTCCCCCTCGCCTGCTCCCTCCCTCGCTCCTCTTTGCTGAGCCCTCTCCCCCTGCATTATAGAGCCACACCATCTCTTACCGATTTTAGTGAATGGCCCTCTCACATCTTTATCCAACCCACCTTCAAAGGCGAAACCTGCCTCACCTGCTCGTTCATCATCTTTTGAACAGCCCCCACCATCTCCCTAATTTCTTCCCTGCTCAGGTGACACCGCCACTGCTGCTCCTCCCTTGTCGTGAGTAGGGCCATAGGTACCCCAAGTAGCACCAGAGGAGCAACCTCTCCATCAGACGACACCAGCTCCTATACCGTAGGGTCCTTGGACCCCTGTAGGAGACCATCTGAAGACAGAGTCAAGTCCTTGTGGGCTGATGACAATAGTCGCAGACCAACCTCCGCAGACACACTCCCCCCCCCAGTGGGTTACCGGAGAGGCTTGGTGACTGGATCGATCCCGGGTAGAGGCTCAAGCCTCCCGAAAAGGGTCTGTCGAAGTCGCCGGGCCCTCCTCAACCGGCTGCTTCCCTTTCCCGATCGAGAGAAAGGCACTACCGGAAGACCCCCATCCTGTTGGCGAAGCATGATTGGGGAGGAGATCCACAGAGGGCGCTGAGGGCGACTGCCGGCCGACTTGGGAGATGTCGAAGGATAGGCCGCTACCCGTGGGAGCTGCTACACAGACCCCATGATTGAAGAAAGGGGAACCTGGACCGCTGCAACCTTAATTGGTGGAAGAAGAACACCACCTGGTCCCATGGGCCCAATAGCTGCAGGTTCGAAACGGCTAACAGGCTCCCCCGGCCCGATAATCTCGTGACCCCCAGAGTCAGGTAAGTCATGGGTCTTCCGCGACCCGAGCCACGATCCGCCGACGACCTGTGAGTCACCTGGGCGAAGGGGGCTCATCCCACCAGCCCGGTCACAGGACCTCGACGGTCCGCCCACGGCCCCAACCGATCCGCTACAGTTGCCCTCATCCCCCGCCCATTCAAAATTTGAATTGTGGGTTATAAGGTTGCCACGACCCCGAGGCCCATCTTCCAACTCCAAACAGCCGCCCTGCTGAAACCCTAGCACACCATCGCGGCGGCCAATGGCCGATGCTGCCCCCTCCAAACACCTTAGCTTTGGCATAACATCCACCCGGACTGGAAACAAGTTGTCGGTGAAGAGCATGGTGATGACGGCGGGCACAACTTGGGGACAAGAGACCCAAACCAACGCTTGGAGAGCTGTAAGCGAGCCTCCCTCTGTGAAGCAGAGGGAGCTGACCTCAAACCTGCCAAACCTCCTGATCAGCAGGTTAATGCCGCCCTCATTGTAAAAGACGAGGGGCACCCCAAAAAGGCAAAACTCTGATCCGGCAACCCCTAAGCTCTGGGAAAGTTCCCAACCGCAAAAGCCAGGGTTTCAGTCTAAAGATGGTACTCTTTGCCAGCGCGACGCCCTGCTTCTCCCAGCCAGCCGCTTTCTCCTCGGTAGGGGGCCCCGCAAGGAATTCTTTATGGCCAGACTGCCCCACTTCCCTGCTATCTCCCAGAACCATCTTCATGTGAGCAACCTCAGCAGCCTCTTGCACCACCTCCACTTTAAGACAACGCCTAGCCCACCTCAGTCTCTCCTGGACCATGACTGCTTCCATGGGCTCTGCTTCCAGGCAGCCCCTTCCTCCCAGCCTCTGTAACCTAACAGGGAGACCACCACGCAGCGCATCAGCGAAGGAACAGCCTGGACGGACAAGACCTCTTCTGATCGCAGCCGGTGCCAGCGAAGGGCAGTGTCGTTTGAGATGACCCCTACCTCCACACCTGAAACAGACCTTCCTAGAGAGGGGAAGGCCCTTCCCCGCTGACTTAGCTGGCGACGAACTGCTGGGCTGACCCCTGAGGGGCCTCGAGTGGGCACCTGACGGACCCCCCTCTCCATCCCTTTTCCCAGAGCTTCTCGCTCTTGAAAAGGTTAGAGAGAGAAAGAATCCTTAAGAATGATCGATGTTGAGGAAGTTGGAACAGCTCGGCACAGTTTCCCTACTCGTACAGGGGCTTGGTCTTTAAAGTTGAGTGTTGCTTTGGTATATTTGGTCTCTGTTGTCATTAAGATTGTGCACACTATCTTGGCTTGAAATTGTTTGTGACAATGTCTATGACATTGTTGGGAAACCTAGATTATCCGAACTACATGTTTGAGCCATTTCTTGGAGGGAAAAGTAGAATCCTTTTTTAAAAAAACTAATCATGGAAAATGCAATACTAGAAGAGGGAATGGTGATGCAGAATAGCTGGATTTTCACTGGATTAATGTTGTCCTTGGTGATAGCTTGAACTTCTTAATAGGTCAGTCTGGATCCGACGTAATCTGGAATACATCCCATTGCCCCCAGCCAAATTTCAATCCAAACTCAGTTTGGTGATCTTGGGCTGGATCAAGATGGTTGAAAGTGACTCCTCCCCCTCTCCATGTTTGAGTTACAAAAATGTCCACTGAGAATTATCTCCATGTCATTTCGATTCTTTCCATTCGCATCTTCGCCTCAGTGGTCAGTCTTGAGCCAAATGTCCAACACTACTGGCTTGAGAGTTTATCTGTAGAAAGTGGCATGGAATGCTTAAGGGGCCATGGAAAGTGGAGAGGGCGTTGGACCATTCCTGCCATCAGTGACTGGCTCTTATGAGAATATCGAATGATGTGCTGAATTCTTGTCTGAATTTCCTTCGGTTTCCCTTTTGCCAAATTGACAAAAGCATTGCTGGACGTAGGATTGACCATTCATCTTTGTTTGACATGCTAGGACAAGCCCCATTCCACCATAAGATTGTGAATATCTTGGATTTTCAGCCGGTTAATATGCAAGGATCTACGAAGGATCATCCAGTGAACATTAACGATTCCACATCCACAAAATAAATGATTCAACTCTTCTCCGGAATGCCACAGAACCAGCAGGCAGTCATCCCAATCATGAGTATTTTCTTTATCCTGCCACTTGTCGGAAGTCTTCTTCTGACTAGTTTCTACATAAATAGGTTGATCTTAGATGTAAAATGCTTACTCTAAACCATTGTCGACCACCATACTCTGTCCACAGTCACTAAATACACTTGTGAAGGATCAGCATCTGTTATCTTCTTTGGGGTTCATTAGTTTTCAGAGTATGTATCAAATTCAAGTAGTCTTCAAACTCTGACTCTGTCAGCTGTCGTCTAAGTTGAATAAACCTGCCACCCCCTCATCATGTTCTGCATATATAGTTAATTGATTTCTCCCTATCCACTTGTATGCTATAGATGTTTCTGTAGGTGCTGGAAAAAGGTTCATTAGAGTACCAAGTGCCCTCCCAAAATCTTATGTGATTACCAATTGTAACCTGAAGGGATGTGGAGACTTTTACCATATCTGCAGCGGAGAATATGTTTTTCCAGATTATAGAGGCTGAATTCAAACTGTTAGGCGTGCGAGACCATTTCCCATACAGAAGTATTTGAATCTGACAATTTTGATCTATATAGCTTTGTCCTCTGTCCTCCCACGGCGATCTTCAATTCTAACTGGAAACTCTGGAGTGGATAAATCAGCTGTCACATCTGGCCATACTGACTCTTCGAGGATATGAGACGGATCAGATACATATTTCCTCAATTGAGACACATGGAAAACATCATGAATAGCTTGAATAGCCGCAGGCAACTGAAGTCGATAAGCTACTTGGCCTATACGTTCCATGATAGGAAAAGGGCCGACATACCGTGGACTAAGCTTACCACGTTTCCCAAATCTTGAAACACCTTTCATTGGAGACACTTTAACAAACACCTGATCTCCGGGCTCAAACTGGAGTGGACGTCTGAGTCGATCTACATAACTTTTCTGCAGACTCTGAGCCGTCAATAATCTCTGCTTGATCAGACGAACAACATCAGCGCATTGCTGCACCATGTCCGGTCCTATCAACAGTCAGTCACAGACATCAAACCAATTCAATGGAGTATGACAAGGACGACCATACAGTGCTTCATACGGCGCCATGCGAATGCTGGAATGATAACTATTATTGTAAGCAAACTCCACTAGTGACAAATGCTGACTCCACGAACCCTGCCAATCTAGGCAACACGATCTCAGCATATCTTTCAAGGTCTGAGACTGAGGGTGATAAGCTGAAGAGAAAGCAAGCTCAGTGCCCAAAGCTTTTTGGAGACTACGCCAGAAGTCGGAGGTGAAATGTGGGTCACGATCTAACACTAGAGAAACTGGAATACCATGCAGTGGCATAATCTTTTCAATGTACAGCTCGACCAATCTCTACACATTCCAGGAAATCTTTATCGGCAATAATCTAGCTGTCTTCGTCAACCTGTCAACAAGCAATCAGATTGCATCAAAGTCTTGAGAAGTCCGAGGCAAACCCATAATGAAATCAGTTGTGACATGATCCCATTTCCACATTGGAATTTCTAACGGCTGGAGTAATCCACCTGGTTTCTGATGTTTGGCCTTGACCTACTGACATGTCAAGCAACGAGCAACAAAGGCTGCAACATCTTTCTTCATACCTAGCCACCAGAATTGCTGCTTCAGATTCTGATACATCTTGGTGACACCTGGGTGAATTACAAATCGGGATCCATGGGCTGCACTCAGAATAGCATCTCTTAACACGCTAACAGCTGGGATATATAATCTATCACGGAACCTAGGCTAGTGGACCATGCTTCTTAAGCACATGCTTGATCCTGTTTCATCAAGTGTTTCATGTCAAACTAGTTATCCTTTCAGATTAATGTTGTCTATGTGGTGTACATATTATGACACTATGAACTATCATCATAAAGTGGCCAAATGATATTGGAGTTAAAACATATAGGACAGATTGAGAGAGAAGAGTCAAGAGGTTGATACAGAGAAGTGAAAAGGGTTTAGTGGATCAGGGATTAGTGTTAAAGGGTTTTTACGCTGCAAGATTATTATCAAACCAGGAAAAAGATAGCCTTATTAGTAGTTATTGTATGTAGTGCCTCCTCATGGAAGATTTTTATGCCATGACGTTTAGGAATTCTTTTCCTTGGGGCTTTGCAATAAAACAGTATCCCCATCTTTTTCCTGACTTGCTTTGTAATCGAGAACTTTCAATGATGGGGATATGTTGTTGCCTTGGAGGGTTGTTTAGTAAGGATCTAGTTACTTCCTTGGCTATACTGGTCTGTCCTCTGTTGCTGCTCGAACCAGATAAGCTCCCACTCTCAAGGGAGAGGGAGAGAGAGAGGGAGGGAGGGAGCTAGCTGCCTCTTCCCGTACCTTCTTTTCTTGCTGCCATTTCCCACCCACACCTCTGCCTTCTCTTCCACCACTGCCACTCTGTTCACAAGTCATCCACCTTGCGTGGCTACGGCCCTATTTGTTCCACGCCGTTCACGAGTTGTACGCCTTCTTGTGCGGCTATGCCCCTTTTCTTCTCTCTCTCTCGCTGCATCGTCCCCTTGACCTTCGTCACTGCAAGCTTGCGTCTGGTGCTGGCCACCCACCCAGCAGTGCTCGCTTGCCACTTGGTTCCTTGTCCTAAGAGCACTCCTTGTAACACCCCAGTTTTTGAAACCCAAATTTCATTGGATTTTTTCTTGATAGGAGCAAAATAAGTCGACCATTTAGAAGTATCGTCTAAGATAGGAGGGGTTAGACGAAGGGGAAAACTTAGACGAAGGGAGATAGATGATGTTCTACCTAGGTGGAAGAGAGATAGATGATGTTCTGCCTAGGTAGAAGGGAGATAGACAATGTTTTGCCTAAGTAGAAGGGAGATAGACGATGTTCCGCCTAAGCAAAAAGGAGATAGACGATGTTCTGCCTAAGTGGAAGCGATGCATCATTTAAGTCTGAAGCAGCTAGACGTTGGCGTGGACTAAAGAGTTAGATGTTGCGAAATTAGACGAAGGATCGTCTAAGTCACAAGCATTAGACGAAGCCACCTATTAGACGAATTACTTTTGTCATCTTCCAGGCTGTGTAGTTGAAATCGCGCCTAGGCGAGCGCCTAGGCGGTGAGGCGGGGCGAGGCGACGCTCGCCCGCCTCGCGTCGTCGCGGCTCGCCGAGGCGAGCGCCTCACGCCACCTGCACCGTCACCTACTCTATCGTGTTCCCTCACCTATGCCTTTGCCTACCTCATCACCATCTTCATCTCCGCCTACCCGATCACCTTCAACATCTCCTACTCCATCTCCAGAACCTCTACCAACCCAAGCCTCTGCTCAGGCTAATATCACCCTTTCCTCCTCCATTTCCATTACTACCACTTCCACCCGTAACGCCGCCCGACGGGCTATGCCAATATGACGATGATGGATGCCGCGACCCTCCTCTTCACCCTCTCTATCACCGGCACCACCTCCACTACCTTCATTACCATCACCATCTCCACCACCGTTACCATTGCCTAACCCCCCCTCACTACCACCACTTCTTCCCTCCGAATTGCCTGCATCATCTCCATCCTCATCACCATCCTTATTGCCTAACCTTCCACTACCTCCGCTGCCTTTATCACCTCCATCATCTTCACCGCTTTCTCCACCTCCATCATCTCTACCCGAACCTGAGCAAGCTCCACCACTATCATTACCGACACCTCCACTTACATCTAAACCTTTCACCTCCACTTTGCCTTACTCACACCCACACCGAAGCATATCATTACCACCATTCCTTCTTCGCTTGGAGCCTCCACGCCTTCCAAGCCTTCTCCACCCCTTCCTCCACCTACTTCCACCCCATGGGACGGGTGTTCCTTACCTTTAGTGCCCCATGGGTCTAGTCCCCATGGAGATGACAAACCAAGTCAGGACAGTCCAGTGCCGGTCGTGTGTTTCAAGATTCAAGACTTCATTTGCCGCATGCCGGTCCGAGTCTCGGTCCCTGGCTATTTTGGGGATGAGGAGCCTACACTTTTGAAGACGGTTGCCAATAGGAGCTCCTTTGCACTAGTGCTAGTTTCTTATTGAGTGAGGTCGGTGGCAATCTCACTGCTCACTGGGGGATTCACTATTGATGTTGTTATTTCTCCTCGCTTTATTGTTTCAGTTCACTAGCCAAGAAGAGTTTTTTACTCAGATTGTGCTAACCCATACGGCCGTCAAGAGCCTAATGGATTCCATATTCAAGGGACAATTGTCCGTACCTTCTGCACTTGATATGTAATCTCCCTCGATTTGTTGGTAAATCGGTCACGTCAACGTCGCGCATTACTCTCCCTCAGTTTTGCCCTGCTCTTCTGGTAAGAGAGTTATGCTTCATGCTCGATTATCGAGTGAAGATGCCGAACCTTATGCTGTTAGCACTGAATGACAAAACTCCATGGTTTTCTGATGTTCATTCTAAGGAGTTATTGGTTCAAGGATGTCCACATGTTGTTAGCACCAGATGTCTAGGGGCAAGCGCCCCAACCATGCTACATGTTCATGGACGGGCCAGGTCGTCTATTAGATGGGCCTGTGATTTGAGGAGAGATTGCAGATCAAGAAGAGTCTCACTGTGCGGAGAGATTTTGGATTGATTTGTTCCCCTGCAAGGAAAAATTTTAAAATAAAGTGATTTTGTAATAAATTCCTCCCTGCGTGGAGTGAATTCATTGTAACCGTGAAGCTTCGTCGACACCGTGCGGGCACGCATGTCCCTGCTCGCCTTCGTCTTCGGTCGAAGCTAGGCTTTTCAATCTAGCTAGGTACATGCTCCAATCACTTACTTATTTAGTATCCTTTCAGTTGCCACGCGACGAAGTGAGAGAGAGCCCGATCCATGCAGCCAGTTGTGAACGTGTAAAATTACATGTCCATATGTTCTGAACAATCCAATATTAACGACAACATCAGCCGAAGAGATCGCGGAGAACACGTCCAGTCCGGACCCTCTGAGCAAATAACACACTGTCGTGAAGTCATCCTCGACGTCACGTCAGCGAAGAGAAACTAACCCCTGGGAGGCTCACAATTCGTGGGCCCCGAAGGGAATTAAGTGGATCGTCAGTTGGGCTCAAAACGGGCCCAAATCCCCTTCAATGGCATTCCCATACGGGCCTTCAGCGGTACGCCCAGCTTGACCTTCAGCGGTACGCCCCTGTGGCCTTCGCCGGCACGCCTCCAGCGCGCCTTCACCGGCACGCCTCCAGCGCGCCTTCACCGGCATGCCTCCAGCGTGCCTCTAGCGGCACGCGCTGCCAAACCTTCAACGACACACCCTCGCGGCGGCCTTTAACGGCACGCTTGTGAAGCTCTTCAACGGCACGCTTGTGAGGCCCTTCAGCGGTGCACCATAAAAGGCCTTTCAGCGGTACGGCCCACTTCTTCAGCGGCACGCTCCTCCCCCACGACACGTCCGACAGGGGTGATCTTACGCCACTCCCCTACAGATCCTTGGCGCGCAATGGAATGGCTGACGTGGTGGCATGAGGGTGAGGCACGCAAGCTACTCCCCTATCAATGGGATGAGGGGAAGTCAAATCCTCATCAATGCACCCCCCTTTCCCGCCTCCACCAGCCAGCCCACTACACCGTGCCGTTGGGGTATAAAAACCCCTTCTTCTACGGCCAGGAAAAAAGGGAGAGGGAGAAGATACGTAGACAGAAGACAGAGGGAGGGTAAGCAAAGAAGGAAAAGGGGTATCCAGCAGACGAAGAAGAAGAAGAAGAAGAAGAAGAAGAAGAAGAAGAAGAAGAAGAAGAAGAAGAAGAAGAAGAAGAAGGAGCTCTTTCTCCCTTCAGCAGCCACCAGGGAACGAGAGAGTAAGAGAGAGAGTGTGTGAAATGTAGCAAAGGGGGGAGAGCAAGGAGCAATCGCCCCTGTTCAACCTCCGTCCCCTACCTTTTTCTTTCCTTTCTTTGTCCCCCATCCCACCCTATGCTTAGTGCATTGTGATTCTTAGATGCTATGAATACTCCTCTAGATCTGATCCAATCTCTTCTCCTCCCCCAAATCTCTTCCTCTTCTCTTCTTCCTATATCTATTGTGAATGTCCACCATCGCCGCCGCTGCCATTTGTGCCGCCGTTGAGCCACCACAAGCCGGTCTTCATCTTGCTGCCCCAGACTCGGAGTTGCAGGACAGCAGCTCAATGAAAGGGCTGGTACGGGAGATCCGACCGTTGGATCACGACGAAACTTTGAGGTTCTGGCCAGAAGTAGAGCTGCGGGATAGCCTTGGGAGATAAATCCCAAGAAATCACCCACTACCACTCCGGTGACCGCCGCTCCCGAGGATCGACCCGGGACATTCCAGGAGTGCCCCCACTAGTCGCTGCAATCAGGAGCCACCCCGGACGTCACCGTACTAGCAGCGGGTCCCACGTGCTATCCTGCGGGCCCAAGTGAACCGTGTTGAACCGGCCGACTATGTCCACCCGAGCACCTTCAATTGCTGCCCGTCAACCCTTGAACGGCACTTTCGGACTGCTGTTGTGGCCTTTTACCTCCCTGCGTGGAGTGGGCCGTGATTTGAATACTGTAATTAATTTACTTATTATACCGGGAGTGACGGATCTCGGTCGGGAAGTGTTCCCCATGCCAGGAGCGTGGAGGTACACTCGCCACCCCTCTTTTGTCATATTTGCTTAGTTAGTATGCGCTCTAGATGCTGCTGCCTGTGAGTAGAATATTTTATTAGCTTGCTATGTATTAATCACTGCTGTGAGTTGTGAGTGTGAGACCCGTCCCGTGACTCGTTCCGAGCGCGAGAGTGATCCAACCACCTGAGACTCAAAGCCAGTTACTCAACCGTGTAGATCATCGCGCTTCCCTCGATGGGGATGACCGTGAGTTAGCGCTTCTTGTTTGGGACATATCGCCTCTTCTGGAGCTCCTTAAGTGCCGCATTGTGTCATTGTTGCTGGTCGCGTCGTCCAACTAGTCGCATCATCCTATAGGGTCCAAGGTCACAACAAGCCCGAGTCGAGTCCTCGTAGTCGTCACGCATCAAATTGGTATCAGAGCCAGTTTGAGTCTAGGGTAGTCAGTATTTTCAAAAAAAGAAAAAAAAGTGTTTTAAATTACATTTCATCCCAATACACGGTATATCAAAAGACGTTACCGGAAAGGTAGGTTACGCCTACTGGGAAGGTAGCCCCTTGCGTGAGTTGGGTCTTCGGACTAAAACCTCAGCCAAGTACTGAATATTGGTTAAGTCTAGGTTTGTAGTCGAGTCTGCATTCTAACATTGCAATATAGAGTGTCTACGTGCTTGCATCAGTCTTGCATAAAAGAACAAAAGAAAGAAAGAAGAAAATAAAATAAAAAAAAGGTGTTCCAATGCATGCCCACTCCTAGGGGAATCAATTCTCATCTCTTCGCCTGGAAGCTTCGCAAAGTCCCTGCTAAAACATGACCTCTGCCCCCCGTAGGGAGGGGGGGTCACGGGGGTGGGGGCAATCAATTACACGCACTACCCTCGCGCAGGAGGGGGGAAGCCAAGCAGCGATCGTACACCGAGCTCAGATGTCCGATCGAGGTGCAGCCAACTCCTGGATGAAGCTTGAGGGATGCCGAATGATGCCTGAAGGTCTGGCGTCAAATTGATGTCACTGGACGGAGATGGCTGCCACAGCTGTGGGCCTGTGCAGTTCTGCCGCGTAGGACTGGTTGGCGCAGTCGTAGTGCGTCAGTCGGTACGGGCGTTGTCGAACTCCAAACATGACGGGACCAAGTCATGGATGTTGCTGACAGGGAGACCTACGAACCCTCAGAAGATGGTGGCCGTCTGATCACCTGGCTGGACGTGGTCACAGGAATGGCCCACGTTAGGTTCCTGGGTGAATAGCAGGATAGGACACTGATGGTCATCATGGAACTTCTAGTGCCGACGTCGGAATGAGACAAAACCACTTGCGTTGGTTTCACTTCGTCAAAGGCCACAACTTTGCTGAAGACAGTATGACCTGAAACAGAGAGGAGGAGGGGGTGTCGGGGCTGACTTGGTAGTAATCTATCCTGGGCAAATAGGGGCCTCTAGGTCTGGCGCGACTGAGGGAGATTGGATGCCCTGGACGGAGGTGTTGTCAAAAATAGGCGGTATCACCTCTGGTTCATCGGTGCTTCAGAGAAGAAGAACTCTCGTGAAGAGAGCTCTGACTGATTCGCACAGGGGCAGGCGGTGGAGCTACTACCAAAAGGTACTTAGGTTCAGACCCGAATCTGGCACAGTTGCACGAGAATGGATGATGCGAATGGAGCCGATGTCGGATCGTGGCGGGATGACTTCCGGAGCGAAGGTGGCTCGACGAAGAATGACTCCACAGAAGACAACTTTGGCTGGTTCGTGCAGTGGACGCTGGGGTAGCCTCTGCAAACTCATTCTCTGTAGCAGGCTGGTTGTAGAGAACAGCAGGCAGGACTTCTCGAACCATGGGAGGGCGTAGTGGCGACGGGGTGACTCTGGGCTAGCTGTGGACGCACGGAGCAGGGGAGGGTGAGCCTGGGATGTAGAGGGAGAGAGGGCAGGACATGGGATGCTGGTGGGCTGGCCGGGTTTAGAGTTGATGGGGGGGGTGTCACGCCCCGAACCGATAGCAGTGGAACGTGTAGTTTGGAACATGGCAGTGTAACAGTCGCGAACAATCAGGGCAAACACAAGACATCAGACTTTAGGGCCCATTAATATGGCTAACACAACCTTTATTGATATTTCAAATATTCAAATTACAAACTGGACTCCTCTTACATATTGAAAGAAAAAGGACAAGTCACTACTACATTCTAATGAGAGAGTCCGCGTAAACCCATCTAGGGGAGGGGGTTTACGCGGACCAGCTTTGACCCTTAGGCTAGTCCGCATAAACCCCATCCAGGGGGTTTACACGAACTAGCTCCAACCCCTTGGCCAACCCCCGTAAACCCCTTGACCCTTCACCTTCCCCTATAAAAACCCCTTAGGGGCTCAAGGGGCAAAATATAGAAGGGATCAAGCACCCAGCACTCAACCTAGCATCCGACGACTCTAAGGCTTCGAGTGGGCTCCCTACAACGGGCCGAGGAGAATTGCATGTATGTGTGACTTGTCAATCAGCTTAGCACGCCGAGGGTATGTCCTTCACACTTCCCTCACATGTTAACTAGTTGTAAACAAACAAGCCCACGCATGCCATATGTGAGACGCAACGACAAGGGTAGACGCCCCCTCATGCTGGGGTCGCCCCTCACGTGCCCATCAGCCACGACCATGTGCGCATCTTGACGTCTTGCTCCCTCTCAGTAACGAGGCCACGTCGACCACTCAACTCGATCCGTGATCGACCCTCATCCAGATACCAGACCGATGTGTCCTCTCAGTCGCCCAATCAGCCACAAGCCCCCATTCGACACCGTGGCCACGTCCCACGTCACGGAAGGAACTCTCTGTGAAACACACATGTACTCATACATCACGCATCGACCCGGGGACCAGCTAGCACGTCAGAATTGTCCCATGGCATGCACCTGTTGTACCCTGGCCTCCTTGATCCGTCTGTAAAATATATACATGTCAGTGTTACACCGCCAGTTGGACGTATGCTCTCGCATCTACGTTCGGGCCCCCAGCTACCCTCTGTGTCACCTAGCGTGAACCTCCAGCACCCTTTACCCCTAGCCAACACTACCCAGTCCCAGACGAACCTATAGCTGCAAAGTGCTCTCGGCTCTTCACCCGGGGCTTCAGGAATATACGAACTTCTCTTCGGCATGGAACGGAGGTCTTAGGATTCAATCTAATGTAAATAAACACCGACTGCTTACGGTCGGTGGGGAAAGATGTCCTGTACACGACTCCCCACAGTCGCCTACACACTCGCACCCACGGAACCATTCTTCCCTCCACGTGTCGATCATCCCCTGAGTCCACGTGCTGTGTCGTGGTGGCGCATCCCCTGTTAAACGTTCGGTTCCACAGGTGATTGTCGAGAAATCGACTGGCATGCCCGCACCCCAGCCATGTTTCCCGTTATCCAAAAAACCTCCCGTGTCACTCAGTCTCCCCTTGACTCTCTGTAAAAGGTGAGTGCACTGGCTGCTTTGAGATGGATACGTTCAAGAGAGGGGGTGCCCAAGGCCCATTAACTTCTGGCATCTCTCTCGTAGCCATATCCTACCCCTCACTCCGGTCACCGTCCTGGCAGACACCCCCTCCGGGGTGAAACCGGGCACGAGTGTGCGCTTAGCGGGTGAGTCCGCTCGAGTGAAGCTACCGGTCCGTGAGTTACTTTCTTGCTAGGTCCGAGGGTCATTTGGTCAGTCCCTAGGTCATTTCACATCAACACAGCCCACTCCTCCCAGGGAAGTAAAAGGCTACATAGCAGATCTGGGGAGGTGTGAAGTGGGTTGACGGGCCGCAATATGGTGAGGTGATGGTGACCACGATTCGCTGTGAATCAGTACAGGCTGGACTGCACCACCGATCGGCCTGTGCCCAACAGCGAGGAAGGAGCGTCATGGATGCCGAGGCTATGGCTGTGGTCCCTGATGACATGCTGCAGTGGATGACAAATGCTCTGGACGTATATGGTGGCTGGAGGGGCCGGCCAATGCTCTCAATGTGACCAAGGACCAGCGGGCTGGAACTGGCCAACCTGCATGGGCACAGGAAACCAGTGCGAAGGGAGGCCTGGAAGGCAGACCTCTAGATGTCCTCTGAACACAAAATTTGGCATGGATGTCGATGCGAATGTCCTTGAGAGGCCTGTGGATGATGGGCCGCAGATGACCACCATGGGAGCCAGGGTGACTCAGAAAGTGATCACCTGTGCAGTTTGGCCTATCTGTAGGCAGCAAGACAGATAGAGGAAGATGGACGTGGCAACGGGGCTTCCGGGTGGAGTTTAGGCCTAAGATTTCACTGGGGAATAGGGGAAGGACGTAGGAGGGTGGTGGATGGGTGGGGGGGTCATGCGTAGTGGAGGTTTTGGGCGTGGGGGGTGTTGAACGATGGGACTCTATTCTGTCCATCTGTGCAGACAAACAGTTTAGCAGAGAGGGAGGACGTGGGTACGTGGGGCTAACGGACTCAGAATGGCGAGGGGCGGCTATGGAGGATGGGATGGGGTGTGGGGAATGTGGAAACAAAGTTTCAGGGTGTTTGGATGTGGTTATGTGGGCGAGAAGGGACCTGTGGTCGGGCTCTATCCCTGCAGATCTGCATAGGTGCAGTCTGCACACGGTAAATAGGCTATGAAGAGGAGTGCGGCTAAAGGAGGAGTTTAGATGTGAAAATTGAATTGGAAGAAGGGGGAACATGGGGGAAGTCACAGACAGAATTTTAGGTCGAACAAAGATGGCTAATGGGGCAAACCAACCAGGTTAGCTCATCTCTATCCCGCAGGCAAACACATAGGGCGCACATAGGATAGCAAGGTACGAAACGGCCTCCACGCTATAGCACGACCATGAGCGGGGTTCTCCTAGCTTGGCTGGACATCGAGGAAGATGATCAGATGCAGCACGAGTAGCAGATATCCAGGGAGAGGAGCCTTGGGTGTCACACCCAAGAAGAGGGAGATGGGGAGGGAAGGTGGGCGTCGCACCCACAAGGAAGAGAGGGAGAGGGAGGGCTCCCTTTAAAAAAATTTTATCCTCAAAATTTAGAACGAAGCACAGGTACATGGGGAAAGACTCACGCAAACAAGTAAGGATATTACTGCCGCATCTCATCCTCACGCTCCCATGATGCCTCACCACTGGAATGACGCTGCCAGACTACCTTAACTAGAGGAATGATCTTGTTTCGCAAGCGCTGCTCGCGTCGATCCTCAATGCGGACAGGATACTCTAGAAGGGACAGGTCGGGGGTCACCTCAGGCTAAATGGCATCCTTTAGCACATGGGAATCATCGGACATGTACTTCTGAAGTATTAACACATGGAACACATCATGCACAGCAGATAGCTCCAGAGGTAACTACAACCGATAAGTAATTTCCCTAATATGCTCGACAATGGGAAAAGGACCAATGGAGCAGGGACTCAGCTTCCCACGCCTGCCGAAGCTCATCACACCCTTCATGGGAGAAACTCTCAGGAACACTCGATCTTCCACAGTAAAGCTGAGAGGTTGCCTCCTCCGATCGGCATAACTCTTTTACCGGCTCTACGCCACCAACATCTTCTGCCAAATGAAATGCATTACCTCAACACACTGCTGCACCAAATCTGGTCCCGTTAGGACACGCTTGCCCACCTGGAACCAATCAAGCGGGGTCTGACAGGGTCGCCCGTACAACGCCTCATAGGGAGCCATACCAATGCTCGAATGGTAGTTATTGTTGTAGGCAAACTCCACTAATGGCAAATGATGAGTCCAACTCCCCTGCCACTCTAGGCAACATGATCTCAACATGTCCTCCAAAGTCTGGATGGTCCTCTCAGATTGACCGTCCAACTGAGGATGATAGGCCGAGCTGAATGCCAACTCGGTGCCTAGAGCCCTCTAGAAACTCCTCCAAAATCCCAATGTGAAGCGCGGATCACGATTGGACACAATGGAGATAGGGACTCCATGCAACAGAATGATCTGCTCCACATACAATCGGGCCAACTTCTGCACACTCCAACTGACTTTGATCGGCAACAACCGAGCTATCTTCGCCAGTTCGTCCACCAGTAACCAAATACTATCATGCCCACTGGATGTCCTCAGTAACCCAACCACAAAATCAGTAGTCACGTGGTCCCACTTCCCCGCGGGAATCTCCAAGGGCTGAAGTGTACCTCCTGGTCACTGATGCTCAGCTTTCACCTGCTGACAGGTCAAACACCTGGCCACAACCTCCGCGACATCTCTCTTCATCCCAGGCCACCAAAACTGTGGCGACCCGGGATCCGAGTGCCAGAAAAGAACCGGTGTGACTCGAATCTCAGCCCGCCTCCCACGTGCCCAACGACTCGAAAGGGATAAAGGATGGTGTGAGGGTACGTAAGAAGCCAAAATAACTACAGAGATAGCACAATGATCAACTAAATAATGGGGATGTTTCTTTTCAACAAGAACAAACCTATCCATTCTATGAATGATATTTAAAATTTCGTGGCCCACATGCGATCAACAAGTTAAGAGTGTTACACGTGTAATGCTCTATAAAATTAAAGCAATAAATTTTATCTTGTTTAATAAAAGCATACGAAGTATCGTCTACCTATTCGTCTAAACATTCTAATCACTTTTTATATTAGACAAAATATCGTATATCCTTAATTTTTGTCGTTATTCGCATAGACAATGTATCGTCTAGCGCTTCGCCTATTTGTAATCTTATTAGACGAAGTTCCGTCTATCGCAATTTTTGTCGTTTTTCTCTTAGACGAAATATCATCTAACATGTCTTCAATTAGGCGGTGTATTGTCTAATTCTGAACTTTTATTTTTTTCCCCTCTTAGACGAAGCATCATCTAACTCATCGTCTGTCGTGAGTTAGGTGACGTATCATCTAATGCTTCTTCCAGTGGACGATGTACTGTCTATCTTTAGTTTTGTCGTTTTCCTGTTAGACAGAATATCGTCTATCCATTCTTCCACCGTCTAACCTTTCCAACTTAGACGATGTATCATCTAATGTTCAGTCTAATCACAAACTTTTACACGAAGTTTCGTCTAATGTTTCTTAGCCCATTTAGACAGTATATCGTCTGACCTTAACTTTTGTCTTTTCCAATTAGACAAAGTATTATCTAATTTATCTTCAGTTAGACGATGTATCGTCTATTTGCTTTTCTCATCTATCATATCTAACTTAGATGTTGGATCATCTAATCATTCGTCTATCTAGGGACTTAGATGATAGATCGTATATGCTAAAGACAGGCAATATACCGTCTATCTCTTCGTCTATCCTAAGGTCTTAGATGATGGATGGTCTATCCTTCCGTCTATGCTTGTTGTGTTAGACGAAATATCGTCAAATCCTGGTTCATGGACGACACCCGGCGATCCTCCCCGGAGTGACCGCCTCACCTCCCGTGAAGCTGAGCAGCACGCTTCCACCCCCGGGACCACCCAACCAGGAATCACCGATGCTGCAGCAACCTCCCGGCTTCCCCGGACCGCCAGCCAGGATGTAGGCCCCATGAGCGCGCGTGCTTGCCTTGTCAAAGTGGCCCCGAGTGCTGCCTGTCAACTCGATCGCGTCACTCCCGGCTTCCGTGTGTAGCCCTTTACCTCCCTGCATGGAGTGGGCAGAACTCAACACTTCTGTAATTATTTTAAATTGATGTACCGGGAGTACGGGGTCGGCCGGGATCATCTTCCCCACGCCCAGCGCGTGGAGGTACACCCACACCCCTCTTTAGTTAGTTAATTGCTTATCTAGTATAGTTCTTGACGCTGCTGCTAGTGAGAGTGATAGGACGCCTAGCTTGCTGTTTCAATCACCGCTGTGAGTTGTGAGTGTGAAACTTGTCTCGTGACTCGTTCTGAGCACGAGAGTGAGCCGACCACCCAAGACTCAATGCTGGTTTCTCAACCGTGCAGATCGACTCGTTTCCCTCATCGGGGACGATCGTGAGCGAGTGCTTCTTGTTTTGGGGCATCTTTGTCCCTTCGGGAGCCACATTAGGTGATGACTTGGTCATATAGTTGCTGGTCGCGTCGTCTAGTGAGTCGCGTCATTTCATCTAGGTCATAAGATCATGTCCACATATCGAGTCTCATAGTCATCCTGCATCAGAAAATATGAGTGCCTATAAAGAGGCCACCCCACTCCCTCATTTGTAATCTTTTGGTCAATCAAAAAAATTGAGTGCATTTTAGTGTAATTGGAGTGGATTCTCCATCTCTCTCTCCCTCTCTCTAAGGGGTGGATTCCCCTCTCTCTCATATCTCTCTCTCTCTCTAATGGGGGTCACCCCTTTCTCTCTCCTCTCCCTCCCACCTACTTTCTCTCTCCTTCCCCCCTCCAATAACTCACTCCAACTCTCCACAACCCCCTCTTTACTCCACCCCAGCCCCAAGAAGGACTCCTCCAATCCTTGCTCCACCCTCCAACCACCAACTACCCTCTCCCCTTCCCCAAGCACCCCTCTCATCTCCCAAGGGGAGAATCCCATCTTCCCAAGCCCCCCTTTCCCTTCCCCACACACCTCTTCCCATCCCCAAGACCAGAAATTAATCCCACCCTTAAACCCATTTTCAAATACTTCTTCCCTATCTCCCTCCCAACACCAAATTCGTAGCTTCCCCTCCCTCCACCTGCTAGACCTCCCTCTAGCCCCCATTCTGCCACTCCCTCACCTTGAATCACCCCTTCCCAGACCCCCTCACAGCCAGGGTTCACCCCACACTCATCCACCCCCGTTTCGGCCCCCTCCTACTCCCTTTGCCATCACAAGGTTGCAGCTCTAGTAGCAGTTCGCAGGTAGATAGTAAGGGTCTTGGAAGTAGCATCATCTTCGGCTGTTCCCCAATCCTTCTGGTGGCAAATCATATACCTATGGAAAGGTCGTCCAGAGAGCTTTCCCAGCGAGGTGGTTTCGTCATCGTCCAAGCACCGAGCTGCCTGTGAGAGTGATTCTTCCCTGACTATGCAGGACCACACAGGTAGAGAACTAGAGCCCCAGAATAAGCTCGACCATGGCCACTCCCTTGTAGATCTGGGCGTGAAACTTGGCTGAGGGCTTCTCCTTCAAGTCATCTCCCATCCCCAAGAAGTGGAGCTAATTTTTGACATCGGCATCAAAAGTTTCGAATTTCTCCTCCCAGGTATGCCAGGTCAGTCTCCCTGATCCTGAGTCGACCACCCCCAGTGTTCCGGCCTTCACAATCAGATCTGACATCTGCCACTGGTGCCGTTGGTCCCTACTCAAAGAAGACCCGACCATGAACACGACGGCACTGGTCTTGCCCTCAACAGAGCTCGGGACTATTTGTGGCGCCCCCATCTTCTAGCAGCATCACCCTGTGAGCAGCTAGAGCCAGGCCAGTCCGGCCCTATTCCAGACCCTGCCTCAGCCAGCGACATCATCAAGAAATTCCAAGAAAATTTTGGCATCTTCCTGGATCAAGTCAGAGAATTTTGGTACCAGTTTTAGACCATTTGAATTTTGGTAGTGACCGTGGCAGCGTCATCTTCGACCATCTATCTGGTGCTTCTAGAAGCTGGCAGCACCGATGGAGCTCAGCACAATGGGTTTCTAACTTAGTTATTCCCCTCCCCGCGTAGCCGGCTTATAGCCCCTCCTTGTGGGAGGTAGTGTTTGGTGTAATATAACTTCCCCCACCCTTGGTCCAACCCCCATGCAAGGGGCATAGTACTTGTATTAGTAGGTTGGCAGTCCAAGCTACACTGATGCAGCATGTGGGAATCGCCCACGCTTCCCCACTCGACATCGTCTCCGGTCGGGATTGGCATCTTCACGGTGATCAGGTGAGCTTCTGCACCCCCCTCTCTTTGCTGGTTATCTTGCTTAATTAGTATTGCCTCTTAGCTCCGTTGGACGGTGAGAGAGTGCCCATTCCGAATTTGCTTATATTTGAGTGGCTACTGCGGGTGAGTTGTGAGAGAGAGCCTTTGTCCCACGCCCTCAGCGTGCTGGCCACCTACTGTATTGGGCATCCCAAGCCCTTAGGGGTGCATCTCTAGCTAGCCATATGCCCGGAACAATAAGGTCCCATCTCGGACCCTCTCTACTATCACCGGTTGGCCCATGGGCAATTGTGTGCGTCACGCGAGTAAGCTCGCCCGAGTGAGTCCACCGTCAAGTTGCATGCTTACGGGTTGTAGGTACGATCTCTTTCTGACTCTTTCTTTCAATGGCTACTCTTCCTCTGAAATTCGCTCACAACAACACTTTTCTCTCCCAGCAGCTCTCTCCTCAAATTCTTTCTTATCTGGTCTTCTTCTCTAATTGCCTCTTGCTTACTGCTTCCTTTTCTTTGCCACCTAGATGCAGAAGATCCCTAATTATATGAAAACAGGGGCTCCAGAAAGCTTGACGCGTAGGAAACACATTCCTGCCCAAAAACTTCTAGAAGATGCTCAGCCACGTGTCAAAAGTGGAGGTAGTGACGATCCACGTGGTAGAATGTCATTTCTACTTTATGCCTTGGATCACGTGCTAATAATCTGATTCTTTAAGTTCCACGTGAGATAGTTTCCTTTATGCCACCCAGGTGTTCGATCCTGGTTGCTTGAACCTTTTCATACATAAATCCCTGTCAGTAAAATAGAAGGCATTTCATCAAACACCTTGTCATCATAAGTGGATATTCAATATGCATCGACCTTTGTAAGAGAGACATGTGCTTCGACCTTAATGCACCATGTGCACAGACTCTAAGCATGCATATACTTGTATGTGCGTAAGCTTCTATGTATGCGTAGACCTTAAAGATGCATCTGTTCCGACTTGAGTGCATGGTATGCTCTGACCTTCAAAATGCAAGTACACTGACTTGGATGCATGTGCTTCGACCTATACCACTATGCTTTTATGCATGTGCACCGAATTAAAGTATGAATGTGCTCAGACCTTCATAGCAAGAGATTTATGCAAGTGCACATACCAAAATTTGAAATGTGCATGGACCCTAAACTGTGCAAAGACCTAAAGGCAGCATATGCGTAGACCTTACAAGGCATGTTAAGAAATGTGCATAGACCTTGTAGACAGTACTACAAAACGTGCATTGTCCTTATGATGCAAGATGCCTTTATGTGCACTGACAATAGTAAGGTGCTCCGACCTTATAATGCACACTAGCACATATGCTCAGACCTATATGTGCTATATAACACAATGTGCTTAGACCTCAGAATGCGAGATGCAAATGTGCACCGACGTTAGGAGGCACGATACAAAATGTGCACAGACCTTAGAAGGCACAATAGAAAATGTTTGTCGACCTTAGTATGACTAAGGCAAAATGTGCGTCGACCTTAGTATGACTAAGGTACGATGTGCATCGACCTTAGTTACTGTACCAACCGGATTTGCATCGACCTTTTAAGCAGGCAAATAGTACATGCATCAACCTTATAAGCAAGCACACAGTACATGCATTGACCTTATAGCATCAAACTAAGATGTGCATCGACCTTACCTGATAAGGAAAGATATATGCACTGACCTGTATGCGATATGCATGAGCACTAACATGAATGTGCATTCACCTTTGTTCAACACTCACCCGATTCACCTCTTAGGCGCAGGGGGGAACGGTGCTTCTCTTCTTCTTGCCTCTTCTTTTCTTCTGTTAGCCAGCCAGCCAGCCAGCCACACACTCTGTGTGTCTCTCTATGCTCATGTGGAGTATGTTCCCCTCTTATACAAGTGGAGATGGGGGAGCCTCTGAAGCCAAAACACCCTTCCTTTTCCTTCTTCTCTTTCTCCCTGGCCGAAGACGTTGAATGGCCTGCAGATAGGGGGGGCAGTAGAGTAGGAGTGGTGCTATCGCGGGATTGCATGATGGTGACCGGTGGAGAAGCGATGGTCAATGCGGAGCTCGAAGACTTCCATTCCTGGAGTGCAGGTGGTTGCCCACGTGTCTAATGCATGAGGTTTATCCATTTCAGGCAAACCATCGCCAGTATGTTGGGGAAAATAGGGGACCGGACTTCAGAGGGGATGCTTTGGGTTAAACCCGCATGGGGGTTGTGTGCGCTAGATTAGCAGCACAAAGGGGGGTGCCAGTTTAGACCCCTAAGAGGGGCACGTCGATTTAGACCCATAAGAGTAGCGCGCCAGTTTAAGGCCAAATAAGGGGCAAGCTAGTTTAAGTGAAGGTTGCACTGGTTAATAGACTTCGTCTCAGTTTTGTGGCAGTTTAGATGAACACTTGCACTCCCGCGATGCGTTAGCTATAATGCACCACCTCTGAGGTGTTTAATTCAAAGCCTCCGAGTCTCGGTTTAGGACTTTGAGTGATTTTTGACTCATGCCGAACTCATGTCTGAATTCTATTTTTTTTCCTAATTCGGCCTTCGGCATTACCGATTGGGAAGTCGGGACTGTCTCTTCTGCTTGAGGGGCTTTCTTATCAAGTAGTAGACCATTAGGTATGTTCTCATCCTGATCGGGTGAGGCATGGGATTTATTCGGCCTTTCCATCCTTGACTTGCTTTCGGGTGCTGGGACGCACATACCGTATGATCATTGTCATCTTTTTGGTGTCCACAAATGTCGCGGGTGCCACAAGCGAGGTATGAGTCTGCGGGACCTGTGAGTGTATCTTCTTGTCCAGTCGGTGGTCGACATCAGAGTAGAACATCACCGGTTTCACGTGAACGGCCCTAGCTGTGCACTATATCGACTGGTTCTGACAGAGAGCCAGACTCCAATCCAGATAACATCGTCAGCATTGGGCCTATGCTAACGCAAGGGATTAGGTCCATCTAGACTTAGACGTAAGGTCTAAGCCATTTAGGTCATCTTGAACATTGCAGTGGGATGGATGGATAGTGTTAGGTTGAAGAGGATTATTTATTCATTGCCCTACACGAAAGGTCTAGGTTGAAGGTTTGTTCGTCAATGCTGACAGGGTGCCAGGAGCTGGAGTGGTTTATTTGTCGACACGGGGTAAGCGCCAAAGTAGAGAGGGTTCTGTGACCCGACTGGTCACAATGATAACAAACCACTGGCAAGGAGCAAGGCCTACCAGGATGACTTCCACCACATCTCGTACACAGCTTCGGAGGTCCCATCACTTGTCTCTGCTGTTGCTGAGAAGGCGGAGCAGACTGCTGTACCGTGCCCGATGATACCTGTCGCTCGAATTTCTTCCTCTTCTTGAATTTCTTGAACTTAGGCTTGAAGGAAGAAGTACCACTCACAGCAGGAATGACAAGAGAAACTCCCAACACAGAAGGTTGATAACTCGGCTGAAGTGGAACCGTCGGCTGAACCGACACCACTTGAGGAAAACCATGAGATCTAGCCATATCTAGCTCAAGTGTTGCCGCTGCTTGATAAGCATCATTCATCACAGACACTCGGGTTGCGATCAAATGCTGCCTCAGATCGAGCCTCAAACCACGCAGAAAATGTTCAGTCTTAAGAGCTTCATCTGCAAGCACATGGGGCGCATAACGACCCAATTCCATGAACCGATTGTGATATTCTAGCACTGACATTCCACCTTGCACGAGCTCCATAAATTGATGCATCTTGTTCATGCGGAGATACGCAGGACTGAAAGTACGCTCAAAAGTAGCGACAAATTCTATCCAGGTGATCTGTCGGAGCGGACGGGAATAGAAGGCGACTTCCCATTCTGTAGTCCACCAAGTAAGTGTTGTGCCCTGAAGCTAAAAAGTTCGAAGCATTACCTTCTCATCTTCAGCACATTCCATAGATCGGAATACGCACTCAGTTGCATCCAGCCAAACCCTGGCTGCATCTGGATCAGCTTCACCTTCGTAAGTCGGCGGATGGAACAACAGAAATTCCTTCACTGCACGACCACGACCACCAGTCACATCTTCTTGCGCCGGGATAGCAGGAGCTGGAGCAGGAACGGGAACGATTTGAGCTTGATCCAGAACAATTACCAGAGGAGATGAGGCACTACTTTCTTCCTGAGGAGCAGGACCTCGACCACGGCCTCTCCTACGAGGCGGCATATTGAAGCTAGAAAGCTCACACAATAACAAGAAATCCATCAATAATGCAGAAAACATCCTAAGCTAGCCATAGACAACTCAAATGGACTTGTTCTAGACTCGCTTATGTAATTTCAATTCCTTATACAATTTCTCAACTCCACTATGATATCAACTGTAACGACCCGGAGATCCGGATACCGATATGCTGATAATATCGATACACCGATACTAAGAACTGGGGAAGCCACCCAAGGGGCTGGTGAGGCCCCTGACGGGTTGGAAGGGTTTTGTCGAGGGGTTGCATAATGAATTGGAATGGCACGTGCGCAGAATTAATTCATACAACAATTAAAATTATAGTGCGGAAGTAAATTAAATATATCAGAGTGATAAAAATATATACAGTAGTCTAACCCAAGCTAGAAACAACTACAAGGTTGCATAGATTTTCATTTCTATCCTGATCGTTGGATGGATCTTAAATTCATATATGTCGAATCTCTCTGAGTGCCCTTCACAACGGTGCTAGTTTCGTCCCGATCTGACACCGAATCTGGGCGTGGTGACTGTTTTGCCGGAGCACACAGTTCTATCCCGAGACAGGCCCGCAGAAGGAGGTCACCAATTGAATCCTTAGGAAATATGCTGATGCAGATCCAACGATTGCCATTCCTACGGGTCGACCAGGGACCCTTTGCCAACATCCCGTTGAACCTCCACCTTGAGAAGGTCCTCAGAGGTCGACGTCCCTTTGGATGCCTTTGTTCACTGTCCTACAGGCCAGTAAATTTCAGATCTGGAGCCGCAACCTGCAACCACCCCGGAACCCTGCTGCCCTACTGCCCGTCAACCCAAGATCGGTGCTCCTAGCATTGCTGTGTAGCTTGTTATCTCCCTGCATGGAGTGGGCCGTAAAATTATTGTTGTAATTAAATTTTACCACTGTACCGGGAGTTATGGAACTTGGTCTGGACATCTTCCATACGCCCCGAGCGTGGAGATACACTAGCCTCCCTATTTATCTTACTTGCTTGTTCCGTATATGTCCTTAAGCTGCTACATGCGAGTTATTTTGATTCCTAGCTAGTTCAATTTTAATCACTGTTATGAGAGTGAGTACGTGACCCATCCCGTGACTCGATCCGAGCACGAGTGTGAGCTGAAAACCTTTGACTCACTATCGATTTCTCAACCGCATAGATCCACACGCTTCTCTTACTAGGGACGAGTAGCGAGCTTTTGTTGAGTTGGTCGCGCCTTTACTGGTCGTGTCTTCAATTTGGTTGCATCATCACCTAGAGTCCCAAGTCCGCATCAAATTGGTGTCGAGTCACATCCCGTCCCGCATCAAATTGGTATCAGAGCTAAGTTGAGTCTACGATAGTCACTATAGCACGGTCTAAGTCTAGGGAAGTCTTGTCTAAGGTGTTGCATTTCATTCCTATATCCAGTACATCAAAAGGTGTTACTAGAAAGATAGGTTAAGCCTATTTGGAAGGTAGTCTCCTTATGTGAGTTGGGTCTTCGGATCAATACCTCCGCCATGTACTGGATATTGGTTGGAGTCTAGGGTCCTATTTGAGTCTACTTTTTGTATTTGCACGATTGTTTAGGGTCAGTTTAGTCCATGTCAGTTCAAGTTCAGTCCGAGTTCTAATCATGATTGGTCCTAGTCCAGTCCGAGGTCGGTCCGCCACTCTTTCCATATCACCATGAGTACCCGCCCGGAGAGGTCCGATCTCTAGCCTGCACCTATGGCTGAACATTGGGGTTACACTTCTACCGTGTCATCTCTGGCTAACGTGTTCTGGGCCTTTATCTGGGGTTATTCTAGTAAGTTATGAGGCTGACCAAGAGTTTGCCGAGGAGTACCTCGCTGAGGTTGAGGGGTTAGAGGGCCAGGGTCTATCAGTCACCCAAGCCCCACCGAATGACCCCGTGCTGTCACCCATCCCAGCTTCCCTTAACGGCCCTGACCAGCCTGCCACCTCTCATTTGCTAGACACTACCGAGCAGCAGTCAGTCGTCCTTCTTTTACTTGTCTCTCCTAAAGTGGCGTAGCCGCTAGTGACTACTATACCACTATCGACGCCCTATGTTGACGCGGTATGGTCAGATTTCTACCACGCGTTCAGAAGGCAATGTCCAGACTTCCCATTTTCCATGTTCTACACCAATCGTTCAGATGACTTTCCCATCACCCACCTCCTCCTCCTCAAACACTTCAAAAGCTGAGGACGAGTCTTTTTGAAGCAATGGAGGTTGGCGTGGTCTGAGATCCGAAACATCAGATTATGGGTCCAATTGCTTCTATTCACGATGTACATGGGCGATGTTTGGGAATCACACCAAGTCATGTTATTTTTTTCATTTGAGTCAGTCCCTAGTCGTAGGTCTAGGAAGTCAACAGCTCTAATCCCCTCCCCCATGCATGCATGAGTGTTTGAGTCTATACATATATTTGTCGAGTGCATAGTGAGTCTGCATACGTCGAGTCGAGTCGGTCTGATACAAGCTCATGGTGCCCGTCCTTTTTGAGTGTGAGGCAAGCCAGATCTAATGCGCACATTGTGGACTTGCATGAGGATTGTGGGATCAGCTCCTTCGTCAGAGTATCAGATCTAGTCACCTACTGGTACCCAACGGTGATACCTAGAGAGACTTTGAGCCATCTCCTCCCTTTGAGAGTGACCCCACCCCTGAGTTTCCACTAGCCTCATTCCCACAACAGCGTGAGCATATAGAATATATACAGGATGAGCAGGTGATGATTACTAGGAGTGGAGCGTACCCACGCTATTTGGTACGGTGGAGAGCACGCACTTGGACAGAGCTACGGAGGATGGATCAAGATCCACAGGAGCGAGCAGCCGCACCCCTTACTCGACGGGGTCGAGTTCTTCCCATCCAAGGAGAATTGATGAGAAGCAACACTAGGCACTAACATTTTTTTAGTTTGCATATGTGTCTATTTATTTGCATTTATATCCTTGGGTTAATTGGGTTTATAATTGTATGGCATTATAAGCCAAAGAGTTAGTCATTAGGAAGTATTGGGTTTCTTTATAAAAAGGCCACGTAGGCCCGGCGGGATCCCCACCCTCTCTCCCATTGAGCCACCTAGACTCTCTAGGGCCCATAGGGGTGGTCAAGGGTCCAAGGTGGACCAGCCACCCTTATTGACCAACAAGAGGGGGCGCCCCCTCTCTTGTCCCCAGATGGAGAAGTGGATAGTACGGCTCCAAGGAACTTGTCACTGACCGGTGTAATGTCAACACCGCTGATCGGGTACTCCGTATCCACTTCGTCTGTAGCCTGGCATCTGCCACCTCCCAAACAGGGTGCGCGCTGGTCGCCCCTCCACCTGAAGGTCCTAGAAAATGGCGGGAGTCCCTCGTGGCACTATCGAAAGGCAGTCCCTCCTCACCCCAGGTGGGCAAGTAGCAAAGGGCTCTCCTAACCCCCTCCAACTGCGCCTCTGCATCCCTGTCACGCTGTCTGGGGAAGCTGAACAAAAGTGGTGCTGTCGGGTTTGTCACTGTCCCTCTCGTCACCAGTCTCGAAAATAGTAGTCCGGCCCACACGCTGAGGTAATGGGTCGGCAGGAGTATGCTCCTCTCCCTCGACGTCAGGTGCACCACTAGAACTCAAAGTCCTTGGTAGATATTGGCCAGTGCAGCAGGAGCCAAGGCCAATTGTCTCCCCTCAGCCAGTAAACAAGCTGGCCATAGCAGCTCGGCTCTCAGCAAACCATCCTCTCCATGCGGAACCATGAACGTCGCCAACCAATATGTCAAGTAGGCGGTGAGGTGTATCACATCGGGTAGACCGTGGGGGTTCCACGCCTCCTGCGAGGCATAAATGTACCTGGTGTAGGTCCTGAAGCAAAGCTCCACCTCTGTGTACTCCTCCCAAGGAGTCTGGTCCCTAGCAAACTCCTGGTAAAATCAGAATGGCCCATTGTAGAAATGACAGACCCATACATTTAGTGGCACTCTCGGAGTCTATGCCGCTCTCTCTCTCCCTACCAGGGCCAGGTCCCTCCAAGTCTTCATGAGATACCGATAGCTGTAAGATATTCAGTACCTCCCCTGTCCGTCACTGTGGCTACGATGGAGGTCATCTAGCACTACCTCCTCATATCCCTCGCCGCTGATCGGCAGCCTGGAAATCCTGAACAGAGACCACATATCCAGTGAAGTCTCTCCCTCTGCAGTAGCCACCGTGTTCCAACGACGATTGAAGTGCTCCATCAGCCCCTGCAATAGCCTGGTGTAGCATGGGTATGCATACAAGGCGACAGTCACTGCGTACCTGATCCCGGCCCGGTCAAACAGCACCAGATAGTGATGGATAACCCCCATCAGCCACTCAGTAGCACCCTGGGGGTAATAGTGCGACGAAATCATGGCCCAACGACCGTACCCACTCATGACAGTCTACCTTATAACTCCGTCCAACTTGCTGTGATCATCATATCCCTCTCCAGCATACTGCAAGCCCGTCGGCTCCAGCACCAGTCTGGTGGTCCCTTCTGTCTTAGCGCAATAGTGACCATGCAAGTCCCAAGATGGGGGCCGGGGGGATATCAAAAAATTTTGATGATGAAAATACGCCAAACGCGTCTCCGCTTGCAATGGGGGCATATGACGCCGACATTGGAGGACATGGCCCGGATCAGCGGCCTGCGGGTGCACGGGAAAGCTGTGACCGGATGGGCATACGTTGATTACCGGGAGCTGGCCCAGGAGCTTCTCGGCTTGGATTTGATGAGGCCGGGGCATCCATCATCCCAACTGTCACGGTCAGTGCTCCAAGAGAGCTTGGGACTATGGCGAGCAGCAGTGGCAGTCAGAGAGTTACCTGAATAGCACATCGACTGAGTGATTGAGCAGGCTCGTCCGAGCGTGGCGGCGGAGCCAGGGCCAGATGGAGACAGAGTTTTGAGACGCTTCCTGATGCTACTATTCGGGAAGCTACTATTCGTGACACGAGCTGACGTCATCAGTTGCCGGATCCTCCCTTTGTTGGCCGATCTGAGCCGAGTGCGAAAGTACGCATGGGGAGCAGCAGTGCTGGCTTTCCTTTTTCACTACCTCAGCGCCACCGACCGGGTGACCATGCTTGGCGGCTTCTCGCCCTTCTTGCAGTTAAATGCCTTAAATGCCTTTCCATTGCTTCTAATATGCTTCTAGTATGCTTGAAATGCTGGCACTTCCTAAAAATGCAGTTTTGGGCCTTCTTATATTTGCCGGGGATTGGGCAAGGAGTGGAGCTATACCCAGGCCAATTTCTCATCGCGAGATGGTGGAACGTCGCCCGGAGCACGGGGTTGATCCAGCGGTCGACTCGGGTGATCCAAGAGGATTTGGATTCGTTCCCGCATGCATCGGTAAAATAGCCTGACTTCTACATGCTTTTCTATATGCTGCTAAATGCTTTTAAATGCTGACCAATGCTATTAAATACTGTGAATGAATTCATAAATGACCCTTTCAGGTGCGGTGGACACCGTATCGGGATGAGGACCATACGGGACAGCCGTGGGTGGAGGCTTCCCTAGCTTACTGGGGACGAGATATCTGGCTGCATTGCATTAATCTGATCGAGCCCCTGCACTACCGGCTGATTATGAGGACGAGGGGAGTGCGCCAGCCGGTGGTGAGGTTCCCGCATCGTCACGATGAGCGTCCGGGGAAATCTACCAAGGGCATTGGCAGCGATATCGACTGGACTGGTCGAGCCAGGAAGTACATCCATGACTGGAAACACAAGGGCAAGGCTACGACAGAGCGGGCGGACAGTGATGAGGCATACCTGAAAGCCTTCACCCGCCGATACGACAGCCAGATCTACCGCGGCACCCGACGACCGGTATGAAAATGTAAAACTCGACTTTTCCTTTTCTATATGAATGAATGCTATGACTGCTATGACACTTGCTTTTCTAAATGCAGCTAGACCCATAGGGGCGCATAGCCGAGCTCGAGGGGCTCCTCCATTCCACGATGCAGCAGCCGGATGAATACCGAGTGACTCTTGAGCTAAACTCACCGTAGGGTTCCGTAGGTTATACGGGAGAAAAACCCACACGGATGGTAAAACTCAACTCGGGAGCTACAAAAGTGATCTGAAGCTCTCCAAAAAGGATCCGAAAGACCTAATAAAGATCCGACAAGACTCAATGAGGATCCAGGGCATTACATCCTCCCCTCCTTCAAGAAATTTTGTCCTCAAAATTTAAGGGCTAACAAAGGAGAAGTAGGGAGGAACAACCCGACAACACAACTACAAAACGACTCGAATCATAAGAAACACAGCTCAGAGGAACATAGTCAGACCATAATCATGAGCACACGCTCAAGACTGAGCATGACACAAGTGAACACAAGTCTGACACCTCCGAAACAGGGCAACATCGCTTATGTCTCACAGGGAAAGAGACATGATTGCCACAACAACAGATACGGGGAAACGGAATGACAGACACATCAAGCATCAGCTTAAACAAGGAAACACAGCCCTCTTAGCTGATAGTCTGACAACATCATCAGCTCCAGTGCCAAAGGCGACAGGGAATACCTGACACACAGAACACCAACGACAATAACACTGGACCACAAGCGCAATCAAGTCAGTCCTTACTCAGATATTACATCTGATCGAGTCGCAAGCTAACACTACTCGGGAAGAGGAGTACAACAATGCTAACTGATAAGACAATGGTCCCAGATAGAAACACAAAATCATACAGAAACAGCACTCGAAATAACAACACGACAGCACCTGCAAGATTCCAGCTCTGTGCAGGACATAGAACTACGGAACACAACTGCAAGTAGGGTCACATCAAGGCACGATAATAGCTGAACACGCGACCACAAGGAATGGGTCATGCATCAGGAAGCTCACCAAGAAAGACCCACGACAACAAGAAACGATAGGAAACCGACAATCTCAAGGGACGCATCTCAAGGACTACAAGCACGCCTCGAGAACACAGCACCCAAGAGAAGGAAGTGCAGAGTAGAGGGTACTCAATCTGTAGGGAAGCCGACAAATTCCCCAACGCTTGTAGCCACCGATGCCAAGACCAGAAAATTACCAATAACAGCATGGCAACAGACAACATCAAGGCACAAGAAGCCAAGATGAAGTCCCATCGAGAAGAAGTAAATCTCTCGATCAGCCAGAATCTTACGAAAAGATCCTCGGCCAGTGGGTTATCAGCCCATATGCTTCCACTGCGCACTCAAACAACGCACGCAGGCAACAGAAGATATCTCGGTACTCGCATCTCAGTACACACTCGGCGCCATCACAATTCAAGAAAATTGTAACTTAGCATGCCATGAGTACTGATCCAGCGAACAACCGATCACAAGAAGCCTAAGTGCAACAGAGATGAGTACCAGCTTCAGCACAAAGCACAAGGAAAGATGCTAATCTCAGCTTATGTGTACCAGACTATCCTGAATTAAAGAAGAAAATTCTAGAAGAAGCTCACCACTCTAGGTACACTATTCACCCTGGAGCGACCAAGATGTACAAGGACTTGAAAAGAACTTTGTGGTGGCCTAACATGAAACGGGAGGTAGCGAACTTCGTATCTCGCTGTCTCACGTGCCAGCAAGTGAAGGCAGAACATCAAAAATCTACTGAAAAATTGCATCCTCTTGACATTCCCAAGTGGAAATGGGAAGACATTGGTATGGATTTCATCATGGGCTTGCCTAACTCTAAGGGCGAACATGATCTGGATAATAATCGACCGTCTCACCAAATCGGCTCACTTTCTACCTATCAAGAGTCGTTGGTCGGTTAATGTCCTAGCTACATTATACATCAAGGAGATTGTGAGATTACATGGCGTACCTGTGTCTATTGTGTCTGACTGAGACCCGTGCTTCACCTCTTATTTCTAGAAGGGTCTACAACACTCTTTGGGGACAAAGCTCAACTTCAGTATTGCCTTTCATCCCCAAACAGATGGTCAGACAGAGAGGACCAATCAAATCATTGAAGACATGTTGAGAGCCTATGTCATTGACTTCAGTGGAAGCTGGCATGACCACTCGCCCCTAGCTGAGTTTGCTTACAACAACAGCTATCGGGCCACTATTTAGATGGCACCATTCAAAGCACTTTATGGCAGGAGTTGTTGATCCCCAATATGCTGGGAGGAGGTCGGGGAAAGACAAATTCTGGGCGCAGATATAGTCAGAGATACGAATGAGAAGGTCTAACTCATTAGGGATAGACTCAAGATAGCTCAGTCTAGGCAAAAGTCCTATGTTGACAACAGGAGAAGAGACCTGGAGTTCCAAGTTGGGGACCATATTTTCCTCAAGGTTTCTGCTGGTCGTGGCATTAGAATATTCGATGTTAAGGGTAAGATAACACTGAGATTTATAGGACCATTCGAAGTGCTGGAAAGAGTTGGCGAGGTAGCTTATCGTCTTGCTTTACCTCCTCAACTGTCGGAAGTGCACAACGTGTTCCACGTTTCTATGCTGAAGAAATATGTGCATGACCCTTTCCACGTCATTCATCATAATGACTTGGTGATTCAAAAGGACCTCACTTATGAGCAGAAGTCGATGAAGATTCTTGATCAGGAGGTCCGAGTCTTAAGAAACAAGACCATTCCCATGGTGAAAATACAATGGAACAAATGCGTAGAGCAAGAAGCCACATGGGAAACGGAAGAATCTATACGAAAGAGATATCCAGAGCTATTCTAGGCTCTAAGTACCATATACCCTCCTTGTCTCCATTCATGCAATTGAATTTGGGGACCAAATTCTTTTTAGTAGGGGAGAGTGTAGCACCCCTGATAATTTAAGGAATAAAAATTTCTAAATAAGATGGACAGTGAGGCTCCAAACAGATAGAGTTCAAATGAGACAAGCTCAAACACTTGAACGGCACAACTAGAACCAACTTTCTAGTTGAACAAAGGGCATTAACCCTTTGACTACAACGGACAAAAACCTAGACAACAATCACCTAAATGTAAACAAGTCGGATGAACCAATCTGAGCATTCATCTTGGAACAAGACATGATAAATATGCAAGCAAAATCGCACCGAGACATTAATCTAGCAAAAAATGAATCAAGCAAACAATCCACTACAACAGGAGATTTTTTAGGTGGTTCGGTCACCAAAACCTACGTCCACCCCACACTCCGAACCAGAATGTGGCTTCCACTAGCACAAGCTAGCACCGTAGACTCAGTCTGCAACAAATGCTGATACACAGCTTGACCAAGGGAATAGACTGCTCTCTTCCTTCAGCAGGGAGGGACCAACCACAGGTAGCAATCACTACCTGTAAACCTAAAGTCAGAGACTCCCTTCCTCTGAGACCAGAGGGAACCCACAAGTGACACCATGTCACTTGCAATTGGAGAACAAGTCTCCCTTCCTCCAGACTTGGAGAAAACCCACAAATAGCAACCCACTACCTGCAAACCAGAACCTGAAAGTCTCCCTTCTCCTGAGTCCATAGGAGGAACCCCGGCCTCAATCCAGAGGATCAGAAGAACAAACCTCAAAGAGTAAAAAGGTAAAAATAAGAAATACGAACACAATGACTGAAAATTGTAAAAGAAACAAGCAAATGTAGCTCTCCTTTGGAGCTGTCTGGCCGGGATCTGATCCACAGTCCACTAGGTATAGGTCTTCTAATTAGCCTCTCTTCATGAGCTCTCCCTCTCTCAATCATTCTTTCTCTCTATTGCTGCTCTCGCTCTTTCTTTCTTCTTCTCTATTCTTCTCTTTTGCTCTCTCTCTTTTCTTCAAGTACACCCTTCTCTTCTGCAACAGCTCTCCTTTTCTTCTCTTTTTCACTCACTTTTCCACTCTGTTTTCAGCACTTGGTCTTGGACGATGACTAGTGATATTTATAGGAGCTACAGTAGGTCACCGGGAATGTGGGCAGCCTGCTCCATGCCCTTGGGACCTTCCAGATACACTTGCACATCTGCCACACGTGTCAGAGGGATGAAACCTCAGATCACGTGTCCTCATTATTAGGGTATATTTCTTCTAACGGGTCAGGAGGTACCTGACATTTTATCAAACACTTAGATAGTATTTGGAGTGGCATGTTAAGTGCAATGTAAATAAGCACGAGATATAGATTGCAGAAGGTACAAAAACTACACGAAGATAGTTCAGCAACCACACACAATATGCACGGGGTAGCCTTAACAGATGAACATGTTATGCTCGAGAAAATTTCAGAGAATTGCACGAACTACATTCCGCACAAAGAAAGTACGAAGGGACAAACCACAGGGGAGCAAGTGATCAGCCACGTACCTCGCCAAGCCTGAAGAGGCCAGCGCCAATCGGAGACGAGGGCGAGCCAGGAGCGTGCGCACCCGGCGGTCACGCTGCGTCAAGCAAGCTTGCCAACGATCCCTGCTAGTACATTGACTACACTCCACACAGAGAGGGGTTCACAGGGAGGGGAAAACAGTTACATACACTACCCTCGTGCAGGAGGGGGGATCGCTGGGTGGGGAAACAAGTGGTCGATCGTACGCCGAGCTCGGGCATCCAATCGAGGTGCAGCCAACTCCTAGAGAAAGCCTGAGGGATGCCGAAGGAAGCCTAAAGGTCTGGCGCCGAGCTGATGTCGTTGGATGGAGACAGCGGCCACAGCTGTGGGCCTGTGTAGTTCTACTGCGTAGGACTGGTTGGCGTGGTTGTGGTGCGTCGGCCGGTACGGGCGCTGTAGACCTCCAAACATGACAAGACCAAGTCATGGATGTTGCTGATAGGGAGATCTATGGACCCTCAGAAGATGGCATCCGTCTGATCACCTGGCTGGACATGGTCGCAGGAATGGCCGGCATCACATTCCTGGGCAAACAGCAGGACAGGACGCCGATGGTCATGGCGGAACTTCCAGGGCTGATGTCAGAACGAGACGAAACCACTGGCGTTGGTTTCGTATCGTCGAAAGCTACAACTTTTCAGAAGACTGCATGACCTGAAACAGAGAGGAGGAGGGGGTGTTGGGGCCGACTTGGCAGCAATCTATCCTAGGCAAATAGGGGGCTCTGGGTCTTGCACGACTGAGGGAGATTGGACACCCTGGACGGAGGTGTTGTCAAAAACATACGGGACCACCTCTGGTTCGTCGGTGCTTCGGAGAAGAATAACTCTCATGAAGATAGCTCTGATTGATTCACACAGGGGCGGGCGGTGGAGCTGTTACCAAAAGGTACTCAGGTTCAGACCCAAATCTGGCACAGTTGCACGAGAATAGACAACGCGAATGGAGCTGAGGTCAGATCGCAGTGGGACAACTTCTGGAGTGAATCTGGCTCGATGAAGAACGACTCCACAGAAGACAACTTTGGCTGGTTCACGTAGTGGACACCGGGGTAGCCTCTGCAAACTCATTCTCTGTCGCAGGCTGGTTGCTGTGAGCAGCAGGCAGGACTTCTCGAACCACGGGAGGGTGTAGCGGCGACGGGGCGCCTCCGAGCTAGCTGTGGATGCACGGAGCAGGGGAGGGCGAGCCTCGGATGCAGAGGGAGAGAGGGCAGGGTGTGGGATGCTAGTGGGCTGGCCAGGTGTAGGGTTGATTGGGGGGGTGCGCTGGTTGTGGCAGAGGGAGAAGGGAAGGGGCGGCCTTAGTGGAGGATGGAATTTTTTTTGTTTCCTCACCGGGTTTGGTGAGGGGTGGACGTAGGACTGCCGTCGTTGCATCCGAACCACCTTAAAAACCGCTGTGCATTATGTGATATTTATGTGGTTTGATTGTATTCGTCATATGGCAATGTGGCAACGGAGAGATTGAGATGATTGGTTAAACAGTTTTCAAATTACTAATTAGTGTTTACCATATATTTTGTAAAAACCCCAAAGTTTTTCTTAAAATTGATAAACACCCAATTCACCCCCTCTTGGGTGTCATTGATCGCGGGACTTCACAACAGAGTTCAGTCTAACAGAAAGTACAGTCTAAAGCAGTAAGACGTACCACACGTCAAGTGAACACTCGGCCCAGCAGATTGGCAACCAGGAACCTCGGCGCAGCACCCTCGAACCCCGAGGAAGAACCACCGCACCTGAAAATCAGGGGTGAGCCTCCTATCACTGGCTTAGTAGGGATCGCGCGGAACCCCAATCGAGAAAATAATGATGGAAAGGAAAGCTACACTAGCCACAGAAGGAACAACAGCTTGGCACTACAGTTACGCCTACCGTGCTAGAAAATATGACCCGATCTCCCATCGGGGGACAACCAAGTCACGCACCCGACATCCCGATCTCACGGTCGGGGGACAACCAGACCCGAACCACCCTAACCACACTACAAGGAAAACGCCATGACGTCTCGGTCGCGAAAACCTACCCTCATAGTAGGGCCTGAGTCAAAACCATACGGTCCGAAAATACAATCACGACCTCGCTGTCGTGAACTCTACGCCATCTAGGGAAAGCTCTCGGTGACGCTCATCGAAAATCCCAGACCTCGGCTACGGGAACACTCCCGAAAATAACACCCAAAACCCTGTCTCGCAGATAAAAAATGGAAACCCGGGACACGACAACTCACGTCACGTGACGCGAGCACCACCCACAAAAAGAACAGACCGGATGCCTCCCCTGACGTCTTACACCGTGTCACAAGTATCTAGCTATAATGCCTCGGGCGCGAGACTCAGACACGTAACAAGTACTATAACAAGGACTAGCTAGGGTCACACTCGTCAGCGCGTGTCCTAGGCCCCCAACTACGTGTGCACACACAAACTATCTGCTCTAGGTCGGGTCCTCTAGCTGATTTTTTCCCCCACCGGACTCTGGTGGCAAAGGCAATGGGCCCTACGGAAACCTGCCTAAAAATCATCTCTCACTGGGTCTCACTCTCCACCACTCTCGGGTGGGTCCGCACGAGGGTGCACAAGAAGCTACAACTAGTGGACATGTCACAGACGTGAACACAGAAAATCACAAACGCACCCATCGCGAGTGGCACGAAGTAATCGGTGGCTCGAGGCCACCAAACTCTGGACAGCCCACTAGACCTATTAACCCAACGGTCCTTGAGTCACGAGACTCGGTCGAGCAAGGAATGAAAAGAGCCATCTTCGAGAACCGGTCAACTACCACATAGACCGAATCGTGCTTCCTAGAGGTATGTGGCAATCCCAAAACAAAATCCATACTAACATCATGCCACGGGCATCAGGTACGGGAAGAGGTGTGTAGAGACCTGAGCTTTGCTTCTTCATTTTGGCCATAGCACATGTACGACATTGAGCCACAATATGAGCCACATCTCTCTTCAAGCTCGGTCAATGAAATCTGTGCTCGACAGCCTTAATAGTCTTATTCCGACCGAAGTGACTGACTAGACCTCCCGCATGTAGTTCCCAGAATAGAAAGTCACGAACCAAAGTTCGGGGAATACAAAGCCTGCCTCCTCAGAAGAAGTAACCCTCTTGAAGCACATAATCATCATGGTCTCTCGAGGGCCCAGCCTGGAGAGAGGCAAAAATCTGACCAAAGTCAAGACAATCAACATATGCCTCTCTCATCTTCTCTAGTCCTATGACCTCGGCACTCATGGTAGTCAGCAGACAAGTACGTCGACTCAAGGCATCAGCCACCTTATTCTCCACTCCAGCCTTACATTTAAGTACAAATGTGAACTACTGGAGATACTCAACCCACCTGATGTGACTCACATTAAGCTTCTTTTGGGAATGGAGGAATCTCAAAGCCTCATGATCAGAGTACAAGATAAACTCCTGATGTAAAAGATAGTGCCTCTAATGCCTAAGAGCCTGAACAACTACGTAGAATTCTTTATCATAAGTGGAGTATCACAGTTTCGCATCATTCAGCTTCTCACTGAAGTATGCGACTGGGTGGGTCTCCTGACTCAACACTCCTCTAATCCCTACACCCGACGCATCACAAGAGACCTCAAACACATTCAAAAAATCTGGCAATCGAAGGATCGGTGTTTGGGTCATGCGCTCCTTGATGTCCTTGAAGGCAGTAGCAGTAGCCTTCGTCCATACAAACGTGCCGTTCCAAATACAGTCCATGATCGGGGCAGTGACGGAGCTAAATCCGTAGATGAAGTGATGATAGAACATCGCGAGGCCATGGAAGCTGTGGACATCATGGATCGTGCGGGGTTCCAGCCACTCAACAATGGCCCAGACCTTCTCCGGATCAGCGAAGACCCTAGTACTAGACACAATAAAACCTAAGAAGGTAAGCTGAGAAGTCATGAAGGCACACTTCTATGGGTTGGCAAACAACTACTCTCACCTCAGGAGTAGGCAGACCTGTCGAAGATGGTCCAAGTGGTCCCCTTTAGTGCGACTGTAGATAAGGATATCATCAAAGTATATGACCAAAAAGACTCCAATGAATGGACGAAGGACCTGAGTCATGAGTCGCATGAAGGTGCTAGGGGCATTGGTCAACCCAAAGGGCATAACCAACCACTCATATACGGGAGGGGTGGAACCCTCATGGTCTGCCAGATGTGACACACCTCACCGCCTATTTGGCTTACTGGTTGGCGACGTTTGTGGTTCCGCACAGGGAGGATGGTCTGCTGAGGGCCGAGCTGCTATGGCCGGCCTGTCTGTTAGTTGAGGGGAGACAGTTGGCTTTAGCTCTTGCTGCACTGGCCAACATCTACCAGGGGCTGGGAGTTTTGGCGATGCACCCGATGCCGAGAGAGAGTAGCATAGTCCTACCGACCCACTACCGCAGTGTGTGGGCTGAGTTGTTATTTCCAGGCTTGGTGACACGGGGGACAGTGAGGAACCCGATGGCACCGCTCTTGTTTAGCTTCCCCGGGTAGCCTGACGGGGATGCAGAGATGCGGCTGGAGGGGGCCAGGCGAGCCTTTTGTTGCTTGCCCGCCAGGGGTGAGGAGGGGCTACCTTTCGACAGTGCCACGAGGGACTCGAGCCTCTTCCTGGGGGCTTCAGGTGGAGGGGCAACCAGCACCCATCCTGGTCAGGAGGTGGCAGGTGTCGGGCTGTGGACGGAGTGGATACTGAGTACCCGGTCAATGGTGCTGATGTTGCACCGGTCAGCGATGAGTTCCTTGGAGCCATACTACCCACATCGATTTGCGAGGAACTTTGGGTACGACCAGGGGATCCCTCCGAACCAGGAGTTCTCTTTGACAGGCAGGTAGTAGTGGGGCAGAGACACCCACCTGCTTGCGGCAACATGGTGGGACTTCTACAACCATCGGGAGCCGGAGCAATTCTCGATGCCAGGCCAGGGACGTCGAAGGAGGTTCGACGTTCACTATGCTAGGCGGTGGTTCGAGCACAGCCACCTGTACCATCAGAAGGCCTCCGCGATCCGAAAAGTGGAGGAGAGCCACTTGCTGAGGGAGGATTTGCCTCCTATTGCACTAGACGACGGGCGTATTTCTCAGATCTGTTGAGAGATCTAGCGGGTTATGGAGCAGTGGCCCCGGGGTGGCCGGGGTTCGACTTCTGGGAGTTGAACCAGTGGTGGGGCATTGAAGCCCCTACTGCAGACTTTGGTAAGAGCAGCGGCGGCAAGTGGGAAGGGGTCCCGGTCGAGGGTGCCTAAGGCCTGGTGGGCTCAGTTCTTGGCTGATTGCGGCTTTTAGAGCCAGGGTTCACTGGGTCGAGAGCTCCCGCACGAGAGCTTTGCTAACTCAGTGATCGATGACTTGGCACATTGCTCACGCGTTCGGGTCTGTCGGGCCCATGGAGTTCTTATCCCAGATTGAGTGTGCCCGCACTCTGAGGGACGTCTGGGAGGCCGTGGCACATGTGGCTGGGGTGTTGGCATTGAAGCCGGAGCAGCTGGTACTGTTGCCACCGACCCCCTTCGGGGCTCCAGGTATGACCTTGTTTGGGATACCCCTAAAATAGGGTTAGGGTTAGCCTAACTCCTATAAATAGTCATGTAAACCCACTTTTCCAATTAATGAAGAACTTTTTTATGGAGAGAAACCCTATGGTGGTTGTGCCCCCTCTTCCCCTTGGTGCTTGCGACTAGCACTCCATCTTCCTCCTTGATCCTACGATGGGATCTTCCTCAGGGTGCGACTCCCCACGCTAATGGTGTGACACTCGAGACATTCCCTTCCCCTTCCCCTTGGTGTGACGCCAAGGCCCCTCCACTTCTCTTTGTTCACAGGTGTGTCCAGATCTATTAGCCCAGAAAGCTACCCCGAGTTGCAGTGGCATCCCAGACCTGGTCTTATCGGATCAGGACCTCCCCTGCTCTCCAGTGAATCTCCAGCGAGTCTACGTCGATTGGGCACTGGTCTCGCCTCGATCCGAGGTCCAGATCTCCGGTGGCAAATTTCTTTGTGACCCTGCACGCGATCCTCTATCCCTGCGGGACAGAACTCGTCCCTCTTCTTGCAAATTTTCTACAGGCCGCCCTATATAGACTTTGGGCCTGGAATTTGGAGGCATTGTGCATCTCTTTGTCTTCTTTCTAGCGCCACCAACCCTGCCCCATTCCAACCTCCGTGCTGTACACGGCATCAGATCTTGTGGGACTGCGCAGGCTGACCTGTGTGGTTCGGCGTCAGAACCAGTGTCGACTTGCAGAAGCCACCACATCCGCCCCTGACTAGATCTGACCAAACCCTTTGGTCAGGAACTACTACACGGTGTCTCCGACGTTCTCCCACAGGCGTCTCTGCATTCTCGCATAGGAGCACTCCATTGCTAATTTCTTCGCTTGGCTACACCATCCTGTGCACAGAGAACTAGTTACGACTTGTAGAGGATTTCTCAGCTTCCACGGTAGGAATTAGTGTGTGTACTTTGGCCAAGACGTCCTCCTGCGAGTCTGCTACTCACCGCCACTGACGGCATCTCATTCTGATGTCGGAGTTGATTGTGGCAGGTATTTTTTGTCAGCATGTGTAGATCTGCTTCTACCAGTCTGAGCTGTAGGACATCCCCCGCCCACCACCTATTCGACAACGGTTCCAACTGAACCTTCTCACTGCACGTCGGCCTTGTCCCACATCACTTACTATTTCTACCACTTAGAGCTTATTCTCCTCACTATATCTCTCTGAACTATATCCTTCCCATTGACTATGTTTTTTTTTGATGATGTCAAAGGTGGAGAGATTTTATGAGTCATTGCATAGTCATTGCATCATGCATCATCATTATCTCATTCAGTGTCTCATTAGGTGTCATCAGGTCTCATGTGTCTCAGTCAGTACTCAATTTTGGTTACTTATTGCATAGTTGATCCAACTGTTTACTCAAGGGTCATTAATGTTTCAACTCAATCTTCACAAACCCACGCAAGGAGGTCATCTTTGGGAACGGAATTCCTATGTCTTGGCACATCACACCGCTTGGCAAGATTAGTATGTCTGGTCCACTTATTCATGTCACCTACATGTCAAATAGGATGTATGATTGGTCAGTATTCAGGTGTAGCGGCCCTCCCTCATTCAACATTGGTCATACGCATGTCAAGAGCATCTACGAATGTTCGGGTCCCCCGATGTTTATCACCACTTTGCATGATAGTTTCACCTACGGGTGTCCTGACCCTCCTAGGTCCATTAAAGTCTACATGGCATTGCATAATAGGTCCCTATATGGTTGCCCTGGTCCACCTTTGCATATTAGACACTTCATGCCCTCACCGCATCATGATGCATGGCATGAGCATACACGCAAGCAATTCACAACGAGTGGTGATGTTCATGAGGAGTGGGCAAAAGCTCGCAAGCGCCACTTGGGATTCCAAGTAGGCAACCTAGTGATGGTGACATTAGAGTGACTCTACCTTAGGGTCATCTCCAAATCGAGGGCACGAGGACTTGGACCTTCCATGTTTCGAATGGCTTTGGCAACCCGGCTTGTGGGTTGGACTTCCCGAAGAGTTTTGGGATACATCCCACTTCTCACGTGGCGGATCTAGCACCCTCTAAGGGCACCGCGGTGGAACCCAGTGAGCACCTTGAGCCTACCGCCACCTTTGTGAGTCATACCCTCGGAGAGCCTCCACATATCAGCCTGAGAGTCCGATGTGTACACACGGAGGCAATACTAGGCAAGTAGGGTACCTTCGCCAGAAAGAGGGTGTGCCCGAGCCACCATGAGAGGATGAAGAGCTGTCCCCCGGCTAAGGACGCGAGGTTGAGTTTGGAGGTTGTGGCTCGCCCAGAGCTACATTGGAGGACCTCTTCCCCGGTAGATCCATAGTCAATGGAGTCGAGTTCTTCACACCCCGAGAGTATGATGGGGGCATCTCTAGCCCTTCACATTTTCCACAGCTCTGATTACTCATCGGCATGGTTCTATTGTGTCCGTCATATTTTTCGGAGTCGAGTCATGTAATTTTCATATTTTTCTTGAGTCATAATTTTATAATTTTCCTTTTATTGTAGTCCAGCACCAAGGTTTGGCAATCATTTACTTGAGTTAAGTGTCATTAGGTTGATTAAGTAGGTTAATGGGCCGAATTCAGTGGGCTAGGCCCACAAACACCCCTTCCCCCTTGGTTATTTATCATTGGTACAAAATGCAGGGATTTATTGTAAATTGTGGGATCCCTATAAATAGGACCCCAATCTCTCCATTTTAAACTAATGAGTGAATGAAAATTACCATTTTGTGAGTTCAAAATTCAAGTTTCTTTGTGATGCTAATCCATTAGAGTGGAGTGAGAAGCTCTCCCAGGTGCGGGGGGGGGGATAGTGTAGCGGCCCTTCAATTGACCGCTTATGTTGTCTAGCGGCCAAGAGATAGACCGCTTATGCCCCAGAGTATTATTTCCATTGTTTTGGCTTCTAATTGTCTTGGCTTGACCTTTTGGTTTGCCTATTGTCCTGAGGGTGTCTCTTGACGTCCTATGAGGGTTGTGACCATGTTGTAAGGTAGTCGAGAGTGCCTTCACACCGAGTAGTGCCCGTACTGCTTTAGAGTCATTATTGGTTTTCGGTCAACCCGGTGTGATCCAGTGGTTAACACGTGACCTCGTGAGTGTCTTGGCTATTTTGGATAGAGCGAGACATGGTTGTGGACACCTTGAGGTTCACCTCGGTTTGCATGTCCAGGTGCTTTGAGAGTCTTGGGGTTCCCTCGTATTCCGTGATTTATGGTATACAGAGTCAAGAGTCCTTGGTGCAGCCTGAGGGGCTGAGGACTTGTGTTTTCTCGTGTATTTAGCTTTGGGATTAGGCTTGATTGACGGCTTGTTACCGCTTATGTGCGACGATCTTGACCTCGAGTCGTGAGACTCAAGGATCGTTGTGTCAACAGGTCTAGTTGTCGTCCTGAGCCTAGTCGCAGTTTGGTGTGCTACCTTGTGTCTTATGCTTGGTGCTTCGTAGTACTTGAGATAGTGCATGAGAGCCTATCTGTACTCCAGCACTCGTGTTTCAGAGTCTTTGTGTCTAGTGAGCCTCCACTAGTTATTGCCTGATGACACTTTCCTGTGTGTCGGCCCACCTGGGAGTGGTGGCGGGACAGAGTTTCCAACTCAGAAGATTTTTAGGCTAGTTTCCGTGGGCTCCCTTGCTTGGCAGTAGCGTCCTACTAGGGGAGAAAACTAGCTAGAGACCTGGCTCAAGGCAATGAGCTTGTGTGTGCACACATGGTTAGGGGCATTTGGACGTGCGCCGTTGGGCGTGACCTTGACTAGTCACTCGTTACTATTGTTCCTTGTATTTGGTTTCGGGAGTATCTCACTTGTCACGTTCCAGGCTTGTGGAGATACTTGTGGCGCAGTGTAAGATGTCAATGGACGCATCTGACTGTTCTTCTAGTGAGGAGGTACTTCTGTCACTTGGCCCATGACTCTAGTGTTTCACGGAGTTTGTGTCTCTTTCCGGGTTAGTCTATTCTTGACCTTACTCGAAGTCAGTTAGTGGAGCGTGCATGACAATCTAGTCACGTATGCGTTAGTGTTCTCGTCTGTATAGGTCTTCTTTTAGGGCTTTTCGCCTGTGTTGTAGGCCATAGTTTTGGGCCTAATGCTTGGTTGATAGATCGATAACTCCTGACTTTCTGAGATCAGGGTTCACCCTTCTGTTGCCGTTTGGTGTAGTTTAGGGAACCGTGCGTTGTCCGACAGTCGTGTTTCTATCCTTTATGACTTTTCGACCCAAATTTTTCATCGACAAGAATCTTTCAGGACTCTAGTGTGATCAACTGGAAAATGCCCTACGACTTCCACCTATTGTGGGAGAATTAAAGAAATAATAAGAAAAGCGAGATCCAAAAGAACCCTTTTGAGGAACAGATTCAAATGAACGAGTCAAGGCACAGATGCCCACCAAGAATCCAGTACTTTTCCCTTGATGGCCATCAACAAATACCATGTAGTCTCTTTCTGCCACATATGACCACTTGGCAAAATGGTACTTTAGGATCTGAATAATGAGCTGGGTTCCCTTGCGTCTAATTCTTGTTGTGGAAGACTTCAAAATTAAGAAAAGAGAGAATCTTTTGGCCATGGTAGGTCAGAATCCCAGATATTCTTGGTAGTGCTTTTAAAACGGTGAGGTTCTTAATAGTAATCGGAAATATTCAACGGCAAGAATCGACATACCGACTGGATACGGAGCAGAACCATTGCAGCTGACAGCATGGGGTCGATCACTGCAGACGCAAGAAAATCTGCTCTGCGTGAGGTCGTATCGACATCTTCCACCACTTTCCGTGCACACACTGCAGTCGACGGCATCCCAGCTCAAAACGAAACCATCTGCCAGGAGGTCTGCGTAGTTTTGATCAACTTCTGCACTACCGTTGTCCCTGGAAGGCCACATCACAAAGGACTCGCAGGTTTCCATTGCTCTTCCTTGATCCGGACTCGATTGGTTCCCAACAACATATGGAGTCCCGTTGACGTCCGCAGCGCAGTCTATCTGGTAACCGGGCACTGCCCCCTCGCAGCCGAAAAAGAAGTAAAGATTCCGATTGATGGAGTTGACACTGAACGGGGTGGCAACGAGCGAGAGATTGTAAAAGGGAACCCGACAGCTGCTACGTAGGAGGCCGATGTTGGAGACGATAAACGACTGGTTATGGTAGAAAATGTCGTGGACGTGGTAGTCGTCGCCATAGATGTTGACAACAGGGACACCGTCCTTGCAGGTGAGCTTGAAGGCTGGATAACCACAGTTGGAGGGCTGTCGCCCGTCGATCCAGAAGGGGTAGCTTATATTGGGTCCACGGCCGCAGCCCTTGGGTTCGCAGTCGTCGGGCGACGGCAGGCCGGCAGAGAGAGCCGGCCATACCAGACAGGAAATTAGCAAGCCAGAGGAGAGGGCCAGAGTTGGAGAGCTGTGTGCATGTTCCACCGCTGCGGACCGAGGTGAACTCTTCATATGTCGTGAAGGATGAGGATCTGGTTTCCCGGACAGAGAGGGGAAAAGGGTTCGGCTAGGAAGATGACATAGACTAGCTTCCGTGTGAGGGGGGATGGGTGGGGGGCGTGGTCTGTGAAGACTACTCCATTGCTGTGGTTCCTTCCCCGTTGCTTCCATGGTTGGGGGTGGGGGTGGGAACCCACGCCCTCGGCGTGCTGGCCGCCCATTGGTTGGGGCATCCCAGACCCTTAGGGATTCAATCTCTAGCTAAGCTAAACCCCGAAACAGCGAGGTCCCACTTCGGACCCTCATCCCCATCGCCGGTTCGACTACGGGCACTAGTGTGCACTACGCGAGTGAGTCCGCTCGAGTGAAATCATCGGTCCGCGTACTACTTGCTTGCTAGGTCCGAGTGGTCTTCGGTCTTGTGACTATCACCCCCAAGGTGGTATCACTTCAGTTAGCCTTAGAATTGTTGTCTTAGTGATGCCTTTGTCCTGTGTCTACTTAAGTGTGGACAGCTTTATTCTGAGCCTGATCTATTCCTTATTTTACGGTTGCTTGGCTTTGGACTCTGTTATGGTGTTAAGAGCTGAAGCGTACCATGTTCGTCGTGTCGTGTCCAACAGCTGATGTATTGTGAAGGCTCATTTATTGTTTCAGGATGTGAGGGTAAGTTGAGATTTGCATTTTCCCTTGTGCTTTGTGCTGAAGCTGGTACTCATCTCTGTTTCACTTAAGCTTCTTGTGATCGGTTGTTCGCTAGATCAGTACTCATGGCGTGCTACATTGCGATTCTCATCAATTGCGATGGCGCCTAGTGTGTGCTAAGATGCGAATACTGAGCCATTTTTCTGATGCCTATGTGCGTATATGAGTGCACAGCGAAAGCGTGTGGGTTGATAACCCACATGTCGAGGATCTTTTCGTAAGGTTCTGGCCAGTCTAGAGGTTTGCTTCTTCTCGATGTGACTTCATCTTGGCTTCCGGTGCCTCGATGTCTTCCGTTGCCGTGCTGTTGCTGGTAATTTTCTGGTCTTGGCATCGGCGGTTGCGAGTGTTGGGGAATTTGTCGGCATTCCTGCTGATTGAGTACCCTCTGCTTCTCTGTATTTTCTCTTGGGTGTCGTGCTCTCGAGGCGTGCTTGTAGTCCTTGGGATACATTTCCCGAGATTGTTATTTTCTCGTTGCCCTAGGTCATTCTTGGTGAGCTGCTCGATGCATGACTCGTTCCCCGTAGTCATGTGATCAGCTACTTTTGTGCCTAGATATGACCATGCTTGTAGTTGTGTTTCATGGTTCTATGTGCTGTACAGAGTCAGAATCCTGCGAGTGCTGCTATTATTGTTTCGAGTGTTATTTCTGTATGATTTTGTGTTTCTGTCTTGGACCATTGTCTTGTCAGTTAGCATTGTTGTACTCCTCTTCCCGAGTACAGTTAGCTTGCGACTCGATCAGATGTAACATCTGAGTAATGACTGACTTGATTGCGCTTGTGGTCCAGTGTTGTTGTCATTCATGTCTTGGGTGCTAGGTGTTCCCTATTACCTTTGGCACTGGAGCCGATGATGTGGTCGAGCAGTCAGCTGTGAGGACTGTGTTTCGTGTCACACCGTGATCGCCAATTTGTGAACGTGTCACTTAGTGTGATTAAAAGATAGCAAAGAAAACTATCGGAAACAAAATGGTGAAAAGGAAGTTAATGAATGAAGGGAGCACGTGGTGCTCGGTGAATTGTGATCGCCAGAGAGGTTATCTCAATATTAGAAAGAAGTGATCATGAAAAATACCTTGTGAAGCGGGGGATGCGGATTCTACTTCCGCCTTCAACCAGCCGGCCGGCAAAGGAGGTCTTTACTCTTGATTACCCTGAAACAAACAAAGACAGGCAAAAGGAGCACTGAATTAGGAACAAAACGTGCAGTATCAACTCTCAAGAACAGTGAACATATGTAAACGAGATGCGAACACACCTTGTGTATGTTTGGTTTAAACCCCTCAAATGTAAAGGGTGGAGGTATGAATGTTATGCAATGAAACGAATAAGGATCTCGCGAAGGCAAGATATGATGTGCGTTAGCAGTGATGCTGATGTAATATGCAAACTACTAAATAAAAGAAAGGAGAGATCAGGAAAGAAACAGAGGAGGGCCTCCACTCGTGTGCCACTGCAGGGAAGAAAAAGAGACAGGAAGCCTCTCTCACTAGACTAAACAGAGAAACAAGTCTCTATAATCCCCAGATCGAACCAGAATCACAGCAAGCACTGCAAAGGGTGAACAACAGGGTGATCGTATTGCCCCTTGATTAGCCTGCACACACTCTCTCCGTCTCTTCTAGTTGGCCCCCGCGCAGGGCACAAAGGAGCCCTATTTATAGGAGAAGGGACCTAGCTCAGAAAGGAATTCAAACAAGGAGGATTTCTACTTCAGTAGAAATACTTCCCCAAGAAGAAGAGAGACTAAGATAGGCAGGAGACAACTAGGGGAATGAGTGCGGGGATGGAAGAAAATGAGCGTCCAAATGATACGTCACCAATTTAATGTGCGTCCACCATTCCGGACGCTCATTCCTGGCCTTAATTTAGCGATATCAGACTTTCTATAAAGAATGGGCGTCTCTCGTAGCAGACGTTAATCAATTTGGCATCCTTTTGAGAGGACGTCGATTCTTTGATCAAAATTTAGAAATAATTATGAATGAGCCAGAATGGGCATCTACAAGAGAAGTCGCCATTTTTAGGAAGTCAACAGATAACCCAGGAATTGACGTCTTAACTGGCGGTCGCCCATAACAACTGGCGTCCAACATAACGGACGCGAATTTCTAAAATACGTTAAAAATAGAAAAATCTTCCTATTAAGCCCATAATGAAATCCACTTTGGGGCATTATATTGCGACATGAGATCTACTCATCTTGGCATCAACTTTGGTGGGTCTACAACGTCGAAACTTTCCGACGTATTTTCGACCATATTATATTCTGTCGAAAATTGTTGATAAATTTCTACCGCCACCTTCCAAGCTTTATCATCATCTAGGCATCTCATGAGCATCCCATTAGTAGCACGCCTATATAATTCTCTTTCAATGATAGTGTACTTTGAGGTGGCTCTTCTTATAGACTTGTGCTGCTCGGCGCTCGCCCCTTCTGGGAATGATCCGTCTCTGCAATACAACTCGATCTCATGATACCAGGGCAATTCTTCTTCCTCTAGGATCTCTTCCAATTCTGTCAAAGATACTTCCTTCAATTCTTCCTTCTCAGTCCTCGCCTCCACAGTTTTCTATGGTTATGATACCAAGGATCTTGAAGAGAGGGTGCGTCCAGTCTCTGAATGACAATAGTCTCAGTGCTCCGACTGAGAGGGAAAGATAGAGAGGAAGCGAGTGATGCAAAAGCATCAGCAAGAATATTTTAAGATTGGGGAGTGTGGATGTAGATTAACTTGTAGAATTGCCTAGCTAAGAGTGTGACCAAATCTTGATATGGCTTGAGCTTAGGGTCACGAGTGCGGTAAATGGACAGAACTTGCCGCAAGATGAGCTGAGAGTCTCCTATGATCTTCAAGTGGCGCGCGCCGAGGAGGTAAGCGCGCTTCAAATCGGCTAGGAGAGCCTCATACTTGGAGGTGTTGTTGGTGGCAGGAAATCGAAGCTGGTAAGCGAAAGACATTGTCACCCCTTTCGGAGTGAGAAGGACAGCACCTATCCCTCGGCCTTGAGAATTGAGCGCACCATCAAAGTGCAGAGACCAGAAGGGATGATGAGAGATAGTAGAGAGATGCTCATTAGGGAAATCATCCTGAATAGAGTCAGTGTGAGGAATGGGAAGATGGGTAAGATGCTCAGCGATGGCATATCCTTTGACTACCTTCTGAACAATAAACGTGATATCGAACTGAGAGAGGAAGCTCTGCCAGTGAGCTAACCTACTAGAAAGGACAGACTTTTGTAAGAGATAGCGTATTGGGTCCATTCTAGATATTAACCTAACTGGGTGGGCTAGGAAATAGTGTTTTAGCTTTTGGGCTGCCCACACTAAGGCGGCACAAGTCTTTTCCATAGCGGTGTATTTAGATTCTACCAGGTTAAACAACCTAGAGAGATAATAAGCTATCCGCTCTTTCCCTTCATCGTCTACTTGTGCTAAAACCGTCCCTAGGGAGTCCTCAATGACCGAGATGTATAGGATTAGGGGTTTCCCAGGGACAGGAGGTTGTAAAATCGGTGGATTAGATAGATAGACCATTAAGTCCTCATAGGCCTTTTAACAATCTTCGTTCCATTCAAACTTGACCCCTGCCTTGAGTAATTCATAGAACGGATGACACCTTAGAGAATGCTGGAATATGAATCTTCTTATGAATTGTAATCGACCAATCAATCCCTGAAGTTCTATAATATTCTTAGGCGGAGGCTGGTCGACACTCTAACAAGCGGGCTCTCCAAAGTCTCGCCTCCTACCAACAGATGCATACACCATATATAAAAAAAAGAAAAAAAAGAAAAAAAATAGGGATAAAAATAGAGATACCCCACCGGCCTTGTTCCTGCACTAGGACAAGGGCAAAAAGGGCTATAATCTGACTGTGACGAAAACCCGCAAGGGCGTTGCAGGCAAAATCGGGTACCCCGCCATGCGAAAATTTGAAAGGGCGCGTGGGCAAAAGCAAGAGGGGGATGGCTTCGGTGAAAACCTGAAAGGGCGCTTAAGTCAGTAATGTGATAAAAAAAATGAATGACGATGTAGTAGCAAGGTTACCCTCGCTCACCATTCTCCTCCTACTCTTCTTTCGACCCTTGTCACCATCGGCAAGATCAGTCGCTGTCCTTTTCGACCCTTGTCATCATCGGCAAGATCGGTCGCTACCCTTTTGACCCTTGTCATCATCGGCAAGATCGATCGCTGTCCTTTTCGACCCTTGTCATCATCGGCAAGATCGGTCACTGTCCTTTTCGACCCTTGTCATCATCGACAAGACCGGTCGCTACCCTTTCGACCATTGTCATCATCGGCAAGATCGGTTGCTGTCCTTTTCGACCCTTGTCACCATCGACAGGATCAGTCGCTACCCTTTCGACCGTTGTCACCATTGGCAAGATCGATCGCTATCCTATGGACCCTTATCATCATCGACAAGATCGGTCACTATCCTTTCGACCCTTGTCATAATTGGCAAGATCGGTCGCTACCCTTTCGGCCCTTGTCACCATCGACAAGATCAGTCGCTACCCTTTCGACCCTTGTCACCATCGACAAGATCAGTCGCTGTCCTTTTCGACCCTTGTCACCATCGACAGGATCGGTTGCTACCCTTTCGACCCTTGTCACCATCGGCAAGATCGATCGCTATCCTATCGACCCTTGTCATCATCGACAAGATCGGTCGCTATCCTTTCGACCCTTGTCATCATCGGCAAGATCGGTCGCTACCCTTTCGGCCCTTGTCACAATCGGCAAGATCGGTCGCTACCCTTTCGACCGTTGTCACCATCGACAAGATCGGTCGCTACCCTTTCGACCCTTGTCACCATCAGCAAGATCGGTCGATACCCTTTCGACCCTTGTCATCATCGACAAGATCGGTCACTACCTTTTCCGCCCTCGTCACCATCGGCAAGATCGGCCACCCTTTCGACCCTTGTCACCATCGGTAAGATCGGTCGCTACCTTTTTGGCCCTTGTCACCATCGACGAGATCGGCCATCCTATCAACCCTTGTCATCATCGACAAGATCGGTCGCTATCCTTTCGACCCTTGTCATCATCGGCAAGATCGGTCGCTACCTTTTCGACCCTTGTCATCATCGGTAAGATCGGTCGCTAAGCTGCCGGAAGTAGACCTTCTTCGAGCCGCAATCCACCAAAGCATGATGAGCCTCGAGCCAATCCATGCCCAAGATCACATCAAAGTCTTGAAGCGGTAACGCATAGAGCCTGGCCGGTAGGTTCTGCCCTTCCACCCACACAGGTACCTTCTCAAAGCAATACGGGACGTGCACGAAATCGCCGGTAGGTAACTCCACCGCCATATCACAGGACATCTCAGCCACCGGGTCCTCCACGCTCTGAGCAAAATCCTCTGAAATGAACGAATGTGAAGCTCCCAAATTGAACAAAACACGAGCCGCACAACCCAAAATTGAAAGAGTACCTTCCACCAACTGCGACGCCTCAGCCTCTGCTCTGCTCATGTGGGTCACTCTGCCTCCCTATAGTAGCTGACCAAGACAACTGAGGAAACTGCTCCTGTCACTGGTACTGCTGCGGCTGTGATGGCATCTGCTGGGGCTGAAACTGCTGCTGCTGCTGAAACCTGGGTGACTGACTCGGTCTCTGTGGACAGTCACGTGCCATGTGCCCTGGCTGGTCACACTTGAAGCAAATCACAGGCGCTGAACACTGCCTGCCTGGATGAGAACCACCGCACCTGGGACACCCGCCCCAAGCACCACTCACCAAACCTTGACGCTGAAAGCCACGGGCTGCTGAACAGTGCCCTCCGACTATTGCCTTGACCCCTTACGATCCTGGCGCCTCTTACCGAACCCAACTTCCTTGAGAAACATCTTGAGCTTCGAGCTAAAGGATGATGAATCTGCTGCTGACGCCACGGACTGGGCCTTCCCTGAACCACCTGCTGAGAGTTAGACAGTACTCTGATGTTGCGGTACCTCCATCGGCTGACCAAAACCTACCTGCACCTGTCCCGTACTACCCTACCCTCAAACCTTCTGCAAATCCCTCTCTAGAGTCGCTGCTGCCTCACAAGTTACATCCAGGTTAGCCGGACCCAATGCGAGAAGAGGATGCCTCAACTCTGACCTCAAACCACCAATGAACTGATCAGTCTTCACTTCCTCATCCGCCATGATGTGAGACGCATAATGGCCCAACTCGACAAACCTGGCACGGTACTGTATCACTGACATGTCACCCTGAGTCAACTCCATGAACTCGCACAGTCTCTACGTCCTGATAAAAGACGGACAGAAGGCACGCTCGAATGTCACGACGAGCTCCGGCCACGTGATCTGCTGAAGGGGATGAGACAGGAACGCTGCCTCCCACTCTTACGTCCACCAAGACCGGGCCACTCCCTGAAGGCGATGCGTAGCCAACACCACCTGCTCCTCCTCAGCACACTCCATCGCACTAAAGATCCTCTGCAAATCACCCAGCCACTCTCTGGCCACCTCTGGATCTGGCTGCCCACCGAAAGAAGGCGGCTGAAATTCAGACTGCACACAGCTTCAGGGAAGGAGCAGTTGAGTTTACTGAGTATGTACTATTCAACTATGCCCCCACACTTATCCGGGCCGGCGTATATCATAATGTTTACGCCTCCCGTTATGACTATCCAATTTCCAAGGGACTCTACTGCGGAATGATATAAGTATTCAGTGTGGAGACCAACACGTTCTATACAGCGGAGGGCGAGACGTCCTTAGATCTATGGAGCCTTAGCCAGCTCAGCGGCTTGCCCATTGACGGGGAGCCTTTTGAAGAGGTGTGCCTCCTGGACCTGATCAAAGATGAAACTAACGGGGATAGCTACTATTCTCTAGGATACTCATATCGGTACCTAATGAAGGCGTACCGAGAGTTATATCAGTCAGCCGATGGTGAGAGGCAGCCTCGCCGCGGGGACAGGAAGAGGGTCAGGATGGCCTTGTGGCTGCAGTATTTTTATGATGGGCCGAAGCAGTATGAGGACTTCCCCTGTGTCAGCACCATCGCTGCCCGTAAGAAACGTGCAAAGCCTAGGACGGACATGAAGATCCCCTCCAGAGGGCGGCAGAGTGGGCCCAACCCGATGACGGTCATCCCGCTGACGCACTGTGCGGTGTATTTGACATACTGGCTATGTTCATTTGCGATGCCGTACGGGGACGAGACGGTGATCCGACCAGACGCAATTTACCCGGCATGCCAGATGGCATGGGGGATTAAGCTGTCTCTCTATCGAGCTACCCTTTGCCTAATATACAAGGCTCTGGGGGATATTAGCACTCATCAGTTCCTGTGACAGGCTCGGTATGTGTGCCCGCTGTATTTTTTCAATGTGTCAGTTTGTTCTCTGTTCCTAGAGTTCGCCCTGCATGCCATTCAAGACTGGGGGCTCGTGCTGCGGATGCTTGAATTTGCCAGTGATGAGCCGTGGCCTACTTCTCTACGGCTGTATGATATCTGGGGCTGATTGACCACAGTCCCTCAAGATGTCACCGGGACCATTCATTTTTGGGCACTGGCTCCGCACTCTAGCCCCCTGGTGAATAGTAAGAGAGAGTGCAAGGATGACCAGGTGGAGAAGTACGTCCACCCGATTAGCCAAGCGAATGTGGTTCGCCCGCTGTTGGAACCCGAGTTGAGGGACTGGGCACTGTCCATCTGTCTCAGCGTGCTGGCATTCAGGAAGGGGGAGACGTTACTATTGGAGCCGTATTACCCCTTCCGTTTTGGCCAAAACTTTGGCTACAACCAGCATATTCCTGTATACAGCACCCAGTTCGGCTTGGCGACGCGGACCCTTTGGGGTGGCTTGGTTGCAAAGAATGCCAGAGTCTGGTGGGACTTCTTCCACCGGGCAGACGCCGCCACCTTCAGAGTACTAGCCCCCGGTCGCGTCTGATAAGTGCTATATTGCCTTGAGGACCTGCTAGAGGATGTCAGGGTCCCGCCAGGAATTATTAAGCCAATAACGGAGCTCGACTACCAAGCAACTGAGCAGTTGAGGACCTTTGAGGTGCCAAATCTTGAAGGCTCGCCCACTATTTTCTATGTGGCCGGAGAACAGCCAGTCAGAGGAGATGACGACTGCCAACTCCCTAACGACCTTCATGACCCGCATGTCCCAATTACGGGGCTTCCCTATATGACTAACCGCGTGCCCGAGGTAGTCAAAAAATAAAGGATCCCTCTTTATCAACCCTCCAGCTAGAAGGAGATGTTTGAGAAGATGTGGAACCCGCCAAACTTGGATCAGAGGCTCCTGCGGATTACCAAGCATCCGGGTTTGGGCTTCTCACCAGAAGACTACTACGAGGCCGACGTAATATCGGTGTCGGCTCCACTCGGCAGCGACCCCGTTGAGGCTGCGACCCTACAAGGAGCCCACCACGACAGGCAGCCTTTGCCACCGGCCGAAGAGATATAAGATGAAGAAGTGTTCCTCTGGAACCCCCTCCACAGTAGGTGCGTGGAGAAGGTCCTCCCCTCTTCCGAAGGGTCGGCCTCGAGGGATCGCATCATTAGGGTTCCATCATCCCCCTCTGTCGGTGAGGTAGGAAGTGAAGGTATGGGCCGCGTCTCAGGCCCTCCCCGATATGACCCCGTCATACTAGCCTTGTACCATAGGCAGCAACGGGAGATCGAGATGCTAAAGGCACAATTGGCCGAACTAGCAGCACTAGTGGAGGACCTGACCCGGGGTCCCCTCCGCCCGTGGGGTGAAAACATGGCTTGGTCCAGAACCACTAGCCCCGATACCTCCATTCAGTCAGCGAGGAGGGCAAGGAACACGGCGAGCCCTTCAGCCAGACAGCCAGCTGGGCGAGGCCTCACGCTACAAGAGAAGCTACAGAAGCCCTACTCCTTCTCGAAAGAGAAGACCCGAGGCATCTTTGATTGGGCCTGGCACTACAGCAAGGTTTCCCTCCCGAGGTCCAAGAGGCCTCAAGATGCTCGGAGAAGCAGCAACCCACTGTTCTGCCCCTATCACCAGATACTCGGTCATCCTATTGAAGATTGTTACGTCTTCAAAGATATAGCTCAAGACGTGATTGACAGGGATGAGCTAAGAATGGGAGACTACATAGTGGCCCCGCCGCGGCCCCATATGATAGGCGGCCCCAGGAGAGGGGTCTACACTATATCCATCCCGCACCAGGCTCCTGAAGATGCAGCGGCCTCAGCCCTAATCAAAGCCGTCTATGATGATTACCTAGAAGACTCCAGGGTAGCCTTGTGCCCTCCGCATCTCATACATGTCACACACACTTTAGGCCCAATGCATGACTGCTTCACATTTGGATGCGCTGGTCCTCCCCCATTATGCATTGTTAGTGTTTTGGAAGTACTGCATCATGCTTCATTCAAATGTTACCATCATCAAAAAGAGGGAGAATGCTGTGTCTCCTCTAGTTTTTGATGAGTGGCTAAAGGGGAGAATGATCTGTCTCCATTATATGTGCTAAGGTTTTGATGCTGGCAACATGTTTGACTGTCTAACATATCTTGATGCTGGTAAATTGATTACTTGTTACTGGTCAAAGTCAACGCTACTGTTCAAGATGTGAACAGGTCAATGCCAGGTAACAATTGCATTAAAATTTTTAGATCAGTGCATATTCCTTCTCCTTAGAAGGTAAGGTTAATTCATACTTCAGCTTGTAGCTTGTAAGGTCGATGCATGCTTTGTATAGTTCATACTAAGGTCGATGCTAGTTACTTTTCATCCGTATATAAGGTCGAAGCACATGTTGCGTCTTGCATTTCCAGGTTAGTGCACATTTGTATTCATGCATAAAGGTCGATGCACATCGCCCCATAGCCTTACTAAGGTTGATGCACATTGTGCCTTAGTCATTCTAAGGTCTGTGCACATTTTCAAGCTAGCTGTTATAAGGTCGGTGCATGTTTTTACTTCAATACACAAGGTCTATGCATATTCTTACCCAGTGCTAACCAAAGTCGGTGCATGTTTTTATTGAAATGCATAAGGTCTGTGCACATTACTGTTCACGCATATAGAAGGTCGGTGCACCTTTTCGCTAGAACAAGGCAAGGTTTGAGCACATCTGCATTATAGCATTGACAAGTCTGAGCACCTCTACTTTAGCCTTCTATGAGGTCTGAGCACACTTGCATTAGTGTTCTATGAAGTCAGAGCACATGCATTCTTCATGTCTGAGCATTGGTGCAAATGCGTGCAAGCATAAGGTCAGAGCCCCTTCACATAAGGTCCGTGCACATTTGCATTTTCATAGCATGAAGGTCTGAGCACCTTCATACAAGTCAGAGCACATGCTCTTGAAGTCGAAGCACATTTCACTTCGTGCAAAGCAAGGTCGATGCATATTCTGTAGTGTGTGTATTAAGGTCAAAGCATAGTTTGCTTCATGTATGTTAAGGTCGATGCACATTCCGCTTGGGCATCCTAAAGTCGAAGCACATCTTGCTTCTGGCACGCCAAGGTCGATGCACATTTCTCAAATGTGCTTGCTAAGATCTACGCACATGCATGCATAAGGTCTGAGCACATGCAGTTAAGTCAGCACACATGCATTTTATGGGTCAGAGCATATTCATGCAAGTCCGAGCACATGCATAAATGGCGTAATTAGAAGTCAGAGCACACGCTGCACCATGTCTAAGCATATGCATTGAGAGTCTGAGCATATGACTTCCCTTAGCACTTTTCAGAAATGAATTCAAGCACACAAGGTGTTTGATAGATTGACGTTAGTTATTTCTTTCTGTTATTATATCTATAGTCCTACTTTATTTTCTATTTCTATGTACACCACACCTATCCTTTTATCCCTTCTGAGTCTTCGAGCTCGTGGGAGGCGGGCCAGGATTTGAATGGTATCAGGTTTTCCCGATATTCGGATCTTGGGTTGTTACAAATATAGGATATATGTCGACCTGACGGGATGTCAAAGCCAACAAACTTGGCAAAGACATGAGGTCTAAACTAAGGAAAGAATGTAGGATATGTGTTGACCTGACATCATGTCAAGGTCAACGAACTTGGCAGAGGCGTGAGGCCCAAGCCAAGGGCAGAATATGCGATAGGTGTTGACTCGACGTCATGTCAAAATCAACAAACTCGGCATAGGCATGAGACCTGAGCCAAGGGAGGAATATGGGATAAGTGTTGACTCGACGTCATGTCGAAGCCAATGAACTCGACAGAGACATGAGGCCCAAGCTAAGGGTATAGTGTAGGATAGGTTCTGACTTGACGTCATGTCAAAGCCAATGAACTTGGCAGAGACGTGAGGCCTAAGCCAATGGTAGAATGTAGAATAGGTGCTGACTCGACGTCGTGTCAAAGCTAATGAACTTGGCGACGGAGTGAGACCTAAGCCAAGGGCATCATGTAGGATAGGTGTTGACTCGACGCCATGTCGAAGTCAACGAACTTGATAGAGGCGTGAGGCCTAAGCCAAGGGTGTAATATGGGATAGGTTCTGACTCGACGTCATGTCGAAGCCAACGAACTTGACAGAGGCGTGAGGCCTAAGTCAAGGGTGTAATGTGGGATAGGTTCTGACTCGACGTCATGTAGAAGCTAGCGAACTTGGCAGAGGCGTGAGGCCTAAGCCAAGAGTAAAATGTAGAATAGGTGCTGACTCGACGTCGTGTCGAAGCCAACGAACTTGACGAAGGCGTGAGGCCTAAGGCAAGGGCATCATGTAGGATAGGTGTTGACTCGACGCCATGTCGAAGCCAACGAACTTGACAGAGGTGTGAGGCCTAAGCCAAGAGTGTAATGTGGGATAGGTGTTGACTCGATGTCGTGTCGAAGCCGACGATCTTGGCAAAGGCATGCGGCGTAAGCTAAGGGAGGAATATAGGATATGTGTTGACTCGACGTCATGTCAAAGCCAACGGGCCCTGCCCTGGTAAAAGGTTCGGGGTGAGGGTTGACTAGAATGTAGATGGATGAGAGGTCCTGACCCAGGGCTAAATATTGGTGTCAACCCGACGAAATGTCCGAGTCAACGAACCTTACCCAGACAGAAGGTCTGAAACAAGGGTAGAATATATAGATGACGGTCTCAACCCGACGTCATGTCAAAGTTGACTAGCTTGGTGAAGACGTGAGGTATAAGCAAGGATCGAATATGGACTTTGACACGAGTTAATTCCGCACTTGGATCCATTCACCCCCCTCTAGATCCACTTTCTTCTAGTTGATCGCATCCATCCAGTGCTCAACAGTTGGTATCAGAGCGATTCGGATTCCCAACACATTAAACTTCCAGATAAGGTAGTAAACAATTACTATATTGATCAGGATTGCTAAAATAGCATAAATAAAATTATATTTTCTATAATAAATTAAAACTAACAGCTACAACAGCTAGCAATGTCCAAGCCAACAAAAGACAAGTACAATCTAACAGAAAAGGGAACGTACCCTCAAGTCAGTGGAAGCCCGACACTGGTAAAGCTGGCAACTAAGAATCACGCACCGCACCACCAGACCACGAGGAAGAAGACCAGCCACAACTGAAAAGTCAGGGGTGAGCCTCATGTCACTGGCTCAGTAGGGGTCCCGCAGATCCTCACCAAGAACCAAAGCGGTAACAACAGTAAGAGCAAGAGTAACAGCAGTAAGTAGGAGTAACAACAACAGTAAAGAGGAAAGCCGTATAGAACAGACCACAGCAGTCGATAAGACCTCGACCATCTAAACTACTCCTAATCGGAAAAGGCACAACTTCCTCCACACCTAGTAGGGAGTTGCCAAACTAATCTCAAGAAACCCCGATTACATTGCCAGAACACATCCTACTACAACAGACATGTAGGCTCCACATCACGACCACTTAGACGTGGGAAACACTACTCAAAACACCGGCGCACACATGACCTCACCATCGTGTCCGCTACACGAGCCACTGTAAAGCCAGACACAGGCTACCTGAAGCACTATGTCAACCATGACGGAGAACCGGTCACAAAATCACAAGTCACGTGACAGAAGCACCTCCTTACTAGAAGCAAAGCCAGATGCATCCACTGACAGCTTACACTGCGCCTCAAGCGTCTCACACTCGTCTCGAACATGGTGACTGAGACACTGAACCAAGTACAAGTAACAACAGTAACGAGTGACTGGTCAGGGTCACGCCCGTCAGCGCTCGTCCAAACGCCCTTGACCACGTGTACTCACACAAGCCCAATGCCTTGAGCCAGGCCTCTAGCTAGTCCCCCATAGTAGGATACTACTGCAAAGCAAGGGGGCCCACGAAAGCTAGCCTAAAAATCATCTCTCGGGAACTCACCCCACCACCACTCTTAGCACGCTGAAGTGTCGTTAGGCTACGACTAGTGGAGGCTCGCTAGACACAGAGACTCAAAACCGTGAAGTATGGACATGGTTAACACTCACTTGTCATACGTACTACGAAGCACAAGGTAGTACACAGAACTACCACTAGACTCAAGATAGTCAACAAGACCTACACACAATGATCCTTGAGTCACACGACTCGGGTCAAGATCGTCGCACATCACGGTAACATACCGTTAATCAGCCTAGTCGTCCACCCAAAAATCTATTCCCCCATGAAAACTATTTCAGAAAATTACAACAAAATTTAAGCATGTCCCTCACAGCCCCCTCTCTCAGCCATAAAAATCTCATCACCCAGATCCATCGTCTCCCCTCTGGTCAACCCACAGTCTCAGGCAGACCCACTTTCTGTCCTATCTGCCCTAGATCTGAGAACCAGTCAGGTCAATATTCTCCCATGGGAAATTCCTCTCTCAGAAAATTCCTGCCACAGCCTTAGTTCGTAGATCTCTGAGAGAGAGTCACAACGGCGCTGGTCTCGCGTTGTTCCGACATCAGACCTGATCGCAGCAGTCGATCCCGTCGAACCGCGCAGGCCTGTTCTGAAACAGGACAGCAGCAAGAGAATCCCGAAGAAAATCCTCAAGAAATACTCCGGTGCAGAACTAGCGATCGCCGCTCCCGGGGATCGACCAGGGACCTGCTACCTTCGTCTCGGTGAATCACCGCCTACAGAAGCTTTTCGGAGGATGATGTCCCTTTGGACGTCCTTGTTCGCTGTCCTGTCGGCCAGCAAGTCGTAGAACCGGAGCCACCGCCTGCAACCGCCCGAGACCCGTCACCTTGCTGCCCGCCAACCCAAGTTCAGTGCTCCCAGAGTTATTGTGTAGCTCTTTACCTCCCTGTGTGGAGTGGTCCATTAAAATATTACTGTAATTAGATTTAACCATTGTACTGGGAGTTACAAAACTTAGCCAGGACGTCTTCCCCACACCCCGAGCGTGGAGGTACACTCGCCATCATCACTATCATATTTGCTTATTTAGTATAAGTTCTATTTGCCGCTGCATGTGAGTAGTTTATTTCCTAGCCCGTTAAATTAGTCACCACTGTAAGTTGTGAGTGCGAGACCCGTCCCGTGACTCATTCCGAACACGAGAGTGAGCTGTGCACCCGAGACTCGATGCCGGTTTCTCAACCATGCAGATCGACACGTTTCCCTCGCTGGGGACGATCGTGAGCACGTACTTCTTGTTTGGGGCATGTTCGCCTCTTCAGGAATCATGTTAGGTGCCGAGACACTCGTGTCGTCACTGGTCGCTTCGTCTTTGCGTCGTGTCATCACCTAGAGTCTAAGGAACACGTCCAACAGTGTCGAGTCACTCAATTGTCCCGCATCAAATTGGTATCAGAGTGTGGTTGAGTCTAGGTGGACGTGCAAAATCGCACGCCCATATGTCCCCGCCAGTCTAACAACAACAACAAGTCATCAACAGAAGAGACCCCTGGAGGACACGTCCCCCCCGGACCCTCCGAAGAGACACCGTGCCGACGTGAAGCCATCCCCGGAATCACAATGACAGCGTCAGCCCAATCAAGAGACGGCCCCTGCGTCAACGCAGGCAGCCTCTGCGTCAACACAGGAGGCTCCTGCGCCCCCCTCCCATCTACCCCATCCCCCATCACCTATCTCCACCCTTCCCATCTAGTTCACAGGTAGCAGAAAACCATCAGTTTGCAGAGGGTGCCACGCCATTATCCTAGGGATACTGGCGGCAAGACATATACCGTTAGAAAGAACATCAAGTTAGCTTTGCAACAGAGGTGGTCTCGTCATCTTTCAACATCGGAGCTGTCCGGGATAGCCATTCTCCCCCGATTGCGCAAATCAGGCCAGACCAGCAACCTAAGGCAAGTTCCAGGAGCCACCACGGCCACACCCCTTGGCTTCTGGAGGCACCACTGGTCCGAGAGCTTCTTCCACCTGTTGACCATCATCAGCAAAAAGCGTTCCCCCTATCGACATCCGGAGGAGTGATTTCCAAATTTTCTCCCCCAAGCGCTCTACTCTATCCACTCTTGGACTGAGCTGACACTTGCTCACTGTTCGGGCTGCTCCGGTCTACTCCAACCTCCTCTGGTGTTCTTTCTGATCACGTTTCGAAGAAGACTCATCAACGGTTCCAACGACTCCATCCACGCTTGATTCAGAGGTCAGGAGCGATCGTGGCGGCCTCTTCTTCCTGCTGCTAAGGTACCTTTGCTATCAGAACCAGCACTTAGGGACCCTGCGTGCAGCCTGTCCCCAACCAGCACTGGCAACCATGGAATTCGTCAAAATGCAGACGTCATCCTGAACCAACTACAAAGATTTTTCAGCTGGTCTCATCATCGGTAAAATTCGGTAGCAGCCGTAGCAGTGTCAACTCCAACTATCTGTCCCCTATTCCAAAGAACGGGTAGAACCGACGTCGTCCTCCCATTCGGTCTCATCGGCTTTTCCCCTCCCCTCGCTTGGCCGGCTGAAGCCCCCTCCCTGTGTGGAGGTAATTTTGGATGTAACTTCAATTAATCCCTGCCCTGAGATCACCCTCCTGTGTGAGGCGTAGTGCATGTATTAGCAGGTTAGCGATCCAAGCTTCGTCAATGTAGCGTGCGAGAAATACCCACGCTTCCCCGCTCGCCTCGTCTCCGGCCGGGATCGGCGTCTTCACGTCGACCAGGTGAGCTCCTGATCACACTTCTATAGTGGATTACTTTGCTTGCTCAGTATTGAATATTAGTGCCATCGGTCAGTGAGTCAGTGCTCAGACCATATTGTAAATTACGTGAGTAACCTCCGCAGGTGAGTTGCAAGAGAAACCTTACATCCCACGCCCTTGGCGTGCCGGCCACCCGTGACTTGGGCATCCATGACCCATTGGGGTCCTCCCCTAGCTAGCCACACCACTGGAATCCCAAGGTCCAACCTCGGACCCTCATCCCCATCGTCGGTCCACCTTCGTACCCGAGTGCACGCTACGCTAGTGAGTCCGCTTGAGTGAGATCACCGGGTCATTCTTGCTTGCGAATTTAGGTCCAAGGGATTGTGTCACATCACAGCCCCTGCAGCAGCCCAGTGTAGCAAGGGTACGCATACAAGGCAGCAGTCACCGCGTACCTGATCCCTGCTCGCTCCAATAGCACCCGGTAGTGATGGATAATCCCCATCAGCCACTCCATGGCACCCTGGCAGTAGTAGTGTGATGGAATCACGGCCCAGCGACCGTACCAGCTAGTGACAGTCTGTTGCATGACTCCATCCAACATGTTGTAGTCATCATAGCCCTCTCTAGCATACTGCAAGCCTGCGGGCTCCAACACCAGTCCAGCGGTCCCCTCTGTCTCAACATGATGGTGACCATGCAAATCCCAAGAAGTGGGCCCTAGTGGCCCAACTCTGACCCCTGACCTCTCTGCTCTGCCAAAGAACCTCAGGCACTCAGCACTGGGGAACTGTCGCTGCCTCCAGTAGTGCTCTGAGAAGCTAGGGTTGCTGTAGAAGGCTACCCCATGCAGGCTGTCCCTACCAATCAAAATGGCCCGCTCAAGCCGACGACGGGCTCTAGGAATCCGCGAGTCATCCTCCTCCTGCCAGGAGGAACGTAGCTCCGTAGAAACTCAAACAAATGTCGATCCAAGGGGAACTCCAATGGGTAGCCTCCACTCCTGTCACAGATGTACATGCTGCCGGCCTCCTGATCCTGGCCACCTCCACGGTCCCGACTCCAGCGGCTCTCTCGCCAAGGGGACCCTCAGCCACCACAGTATGCCCACTGTCCAGATGCTCTATGGTAGCCACAGTAACCACCGGCGGGCCCAGAGGGGACATCTGTCGAACGGTCCTCCGCACCCAGTGATCCTCCTCACGGGTCATCCGTCTTGGGACCTGTCCATCTCTGCCAAAGCGCGCCATAGCTGCAAGACAAAGCATAGAGAAAGGGTCAGAACACTGGTAAATCACCAAGCACAGCAAAACTAAAGGCATATGAAGTGCCAAAATAGAACTACGATAGCCCGGAACAGGAGTCTCACGGGCCGTACGCCCTCGTCTCTGCCTCCGATGCACGACCCGTGGGGGGCATTTGTCGTACCCAGACTATTTCCCAATAAAATCACAAGAAATAAGGGTTCGGGCATTTCACCAAACACCCTCCAGGCACGGGCTAGCCAGCCCTTTCTACAATCCCTTGGGTCCCTAAAAGGGCCCTGACCGACTTGTCGTGATGCACGGCGACACAAGAAACCCCCCCAGAGTCAACTCCGACCACTTACGTACGGGCTTTGCCCGTATCCTGCACCGTCGCGCAGAGCCACCCGGGGGCGCCCAGACAACAAGCCACGCCATGTGGCACTCAGCAAAATGGGCCAAGGGTCTACCCAGAGACATGTCTATCAACCCTCCAAGGTCAAAGGGAGGCCTAACTAGGTCAACCACAGGCTTTGGAGGCCTGCCGCGCGCATATACGGCTCACACGGGTATGTTCGGCATTCCGTCGAACACCTTGTGGGCGCATATGTTCTATCCCATCTACACCAAACGACGGGCCACCCCGTGGTTCCAGCCCCTTAGTTGGATCCTACAACGACCCCCCAACAAGTTGGGCCCAACCCCGACACTCAGACATGTGGCGACAAGCCATTTAACTCTAGCACTCGGGTCAACTCGAGGCTACCCGGTCAACCCACCATACAACATGGCACACAGCCCGAGGCATGGCACACGTCCACAAAATGCCTCCCTTCCGCTCTCACGAGCTACTGTCATCAACCCAAGGCCTGTCGTGCGGCCCCTCAGCCACCTACTCAAGTCATTCGGCAATCCGGGGTATGTCGGGCATTCACCCAAACACCTTGCGGGTGGCTACGACAACCTAAAGAATGGTGCCCCCACGGGCCCGTACCAGCCTCCCGGAGATCAAAGTCTGTCAAAGGACAGCCCTGAACAACGTAGGAAGACCCTCGGGGGCCATCCCCCGGGTTTACGACCTCCCCCGGGGCCAATTCACCCCAGGGGCGGTCGCGCACCCCAGGGATGGCTAACCTCCTTGGGGGCCGCACCCTCCCTCTAGCCCGGTGGTCCCACGACCCCACTCAGTCCCGGTTCGTCCGATTTACGGTCCTACGATGTGGTTCAGGTGTCGTACGAGTTTGAGAAGCCGACACGTGGGCGCAAGAGCACAAAGCAGCAGCATGGGAGAGTTCCTCAAGTCCGACACGCTCGCAAGCCTCCATGTATCCTCCCAGTCAAAATGTCCTTTTCTTAGTTACTTTAGGGAGAAACAAGGGCAAAAATGTAATTTTATAGGGTGGGACCGCCCCCCTCTCTCTCTTGGCGCCAGTCCGTCTAAACCCCCTGGGGGGGGATTTAAACTCAGGAGAGATCAACACCCAATAGCATGAAATAGATGTAACATGATAATATATGCTCAAGGCTCGGGTGCACTATAGCACAGATGTGCGGTCTAGTGAAGACCGCCCAGGAGGGATAGGCGGCTCTGGGTGAACCACCCAACGACACAGGGCGACGACAGGTGTAAAAGAAACAACTAAACAAAGAGACAATCTTGAACAAAGGATTGGGCCACCTGGTGAACGTACCTGGGTAGGCAACCTGTCACAAGCCAGGCAGGTCCTGGAGTGACCCTGGCACAAACACAGATAGAGTAATGCAAAGTGGGGCGCGTACCTGTGCCAGGAAGACAGGTGGCCGACTATTGACCGCAGAACCCAAGTACGGTCCCTGGATGACCGCAGAATACAGCAGGGTGGCACAGCGGGCACGGCCAGGGATGACGAAGGGCGGTCGATGCCGATCCGTATAATGGCTAAGGCGGCCCTCTCTAAACCGTACAACCTCCAGCGAACAGAACCACCAACCTCTGGCCACCTGTGAAGGATAGAAACTAACAAGGCAAGAGAATGAAGAAGAAAGAGGTGGGGTCAGCAAACACCAGCACGATGGGCACTAGGTGTCCCACCGTGATCGCCAAAAAAGGGGCTGCTGATCGGAAAAGAATGTGGCTTTTCCTTCTTTTGAAAGCACCGGCAATAAGATCAAACCAACTTTTTGCTCCTCAACTAAAAAAAAGTATGAAAGAAACCAGGAAATCAGAAGAATAAAGCAGAGACAAAACCTGTGTGATCGCCACCCAAGACCCCGGACGCGATGGACATGTCGTGTCTTGAGAAAGAGGGGGGACACTTGCCTTTTCTCAGTACTGGGAGGATGAGCGGCTAATGACGAACCGTCTAAGTTATGCGGGTCCCTTCAGGCCGCCTAACTCAGGTTGTGCAGTTCCAGACCAGCCACAGGATGAAGATGAACGGCTGACAATCAACCGCCCTACTCCACCCACCTCCAAATTGTGGGGACTTCCTCCTCCACTCTTTCCGGTCGGCCAGAGAGAGTGGGCCTCGTGCTGACTGACTGCTGACCTGCAAAACAAAGTGTGACCAGCAAAATAAAACCCAAATTAGATCTATGAAGTGTAGTGTACGCTAGAAATGGCAAAACTAAAATTAATTAACATGGATGGGGGATTCACCTGGAGTTTTTTAAACCCCTAGGGGCACCAAAAACGTGGGTGGGTGTGTGAAAATGACAATGAGGACGGGAAGGGGCAGGTGACAATGAAGAAAACGTGCATACAATGACGAGAGACCGACACGACTAACGACAAATAATGCAAATGAACAAACTACTCCCTTGAACTGGAGGCCTGTAGGGACGTAGAAGGCCTCCCTCCTGGTGCTGGGATCACTCGACAGTTTGACAGCGAGAATAACAGGATCAGGTACCTTGAAAATAGAAAGCTGATTTCCCGCGTGGCTGAAAGTAGACTTTCTTGGATCTACAGTCAACCACGGCACGATATCGCTCTAACCAGTCCATGCCTAGAATCGCATCGTACTCGGCCAACTGCAACGCATACAACTTCGCTGGCAACTGTCGGTCACTGACGATAATAGGAGAATCTTCCAGGCAAAATGGAGTGAACATGAAATCTCCAGATGGTAACTCAACGAGCAGTTCACAAGGTGACTCGATTACCGGCTCCTCGAGACGAGCAAGGAAATCCTTAGAAACAAATGAATGAGTGGCACCTGAATCGAATAGAACACGAGCTGAATGACTAAAAATCAAAATCGTACCTTCTACGAGATTGGACGCAATGGCTTCTGCACGAGTGATGTGAGTGATCCGGCTCCTCGACTTCTGGCTAGAGGCTGCAAAAGATTACTAGGAAGAAGTTGGAACTTGTAAAAATGACGGCTGAGGCAGAGGTGGTACAGGAAGACAAAATTGAGACTACTGCGGCTGGGTAACCTACAAGAACTGCGTCGAAACAGACTTCATCGGGCAATCTCAAACAGCGTGACCCGACTGATCACAGTGATAGCAAACCACCGGTGAGGAACATGGCACACCGGGATGGCTGTCACCACACCTTGGACATGGTCTCAGCTGACTCATAGGAAACTCTCGACGCTGCTGAAAAGGAGAAACAGACTGCTGGACGGAATCAGAAGACGCCGATTGCTGCTGCACAAAACCCAAAGATGCTTGACGGTTAAATCACTTCTTGGACTTCCTAAACATCCACCTCGAAGGGCCACTGGAAGTAGGCACGACAGATGAAACTCCAGGCACTGACGGCTGAAAAGACTACTGGAATGGCACAACCGACTGAGCAACACTGGACTGAGAAAACCCTGCAGACCTCGTCAAATCGAGCTCAACCGTGACTACTGCCTGATATGCATCGTCCATGACAGTCACACGGGTAGCGAGCAGCGACACTCTCAATTCGACTCTCAAACCACGGAGAAATTGCTCGATCTTTAAGGTTTCATCAGTAATAATATGCGGCGCATACCGACCCAACTGGATGAACTTGTTCTGATACTACAACACTATCATTTCACCCTGAACCAAATCTAGGAATTGGTACATTTTATCCATATGAAGACAGGCCAGACTGTAAGTACGCTCGAAGGTAGTCACGAACTCTATCCAGGTGATCTGACGAAGTGGTCGGCAACGGAAAGCAACTTCCCACTCCGAACTCCACCACATCAATGCTGCACCCTGAAGTTGAAAAGTAGCAAGCATAACCTTCTCGTCCTCCGCGCATTCCATCGATCGAAACACACACTCAGTCGCCTCAATCCAAATCCTGGCAGCCCTGATGACAAGGCAAATGCGTCTCTCTTAGCAGAGCGTATGAAGACGCCTTATTCTTTCAAGAAGGAGAACACCAAAATGCTCTTTGATCTATGCATGAAGGAGCAGCTCATTACTCTACCGGATCCACGAAAGCCCTCAGAGGTGGACAAAATAGATGATCCTACCTATTGTGTGTATCACCGAAGGTTGGGTCACACCATTGGGGACTGCTATATTTTTAAGAACATAGAGGAAGAGCTCATTCAAAAGGGCTTGGTAAATATGTTGGGTCATGCAGTCGACCCGCCTCAGCCTCATGCCAGGAGCCGATCGAACCGGCCGGCTAATGTGATCTATATGGCGACGACGACTTCAAGCTCCAATGCCTCCGAAGCCGGGCCTTCAAATCAACAGCCCAACACCGGCCCAAGAGGTGCTCCTTCATTTACAGAATGCTTGGCGCTGCAGAGGACTATCCGGAAGATCCGGTGGGAGATTCGCCAGTTGCAACTGGAACAGAGACGTCTGCTGCAGCTCCTAGGGAGCATTGATCAGCAGTTGGCTACTTTCCCCTTTGGCCCATTCCCCAGGGGGTTAGCTCCAACCCACACACAGGAGGCAGGTGTATCACCTACTGGTCGGGCTCCGCTTAGGGGCTGGCTCTCTGAGGAATCCTCAGATTCATCCGAAGACAAGGAGGACTCACCTGAAGACGAGGAGCATACACCCGCAGGCGGACAGTTCGAGAAGTTATACTCCTTCCCTCTTGAGAAGACCCTGGACATCTTCTTTGCGTGTCGGCGAGCGGGACTAATCACCCCGTCGCCTATTGAGTAGGCACCAGGGGCTGCCTTTCATCAGGGCTATTGCCCGTATCATGAGGTGGTAGGTCACATCATCCATAACTGCCAGCCGTTCAAAGGCCTCGCCGAGGACTTAATCAAGCGAGAGAAGGTTAATATGGGTGAATCCCTGGTCAATTCGCCGCAACCACATGCACGGGAGAGTCTTCACTTTTCTGTCAATGTTATACATGCTGCAGCGGCTTTCCAGCTCCCCGAGCTGCAGGAAGAGGGAGTCAGTTCCTAGGGAGCCAGTTCCCAGCCACCTAAATCCACACTGTGGTATCAAGGGTGGCGACCTTCCCATCAGTGTTCTTTCCCCAAGGAGGACACTGAGAAGATCTTTGACAAGCTCTTGGAAGATGGTCGGGTGCTAACATATGAAGCACCGGCCTACTACAATAAGACAGCCAGAAGTCACCCCTGCTACTGCAAGTACCATGCCAAGGTGTCTCATCCCACCCGGCAATGTCTAGAAGTCTAAGACTGCATTGAAGTCCTTATCCAAAGAGGGGAGATCGATGCGCAGGGGAACTCTATGACAATGCGGCGTCTTAAAGAGGCCGTCAAGAAGAGTCTCCAACAAGCAGCAATATCTTCAGCAGAGAAATAAACTGCCGGCTCACCATCCTCTGTGAAAGCCGGTTGCCGCACCTGAAAACTGTGAATCTTTCTTGGTTTCCCCTCCAATAAGATTTGCGCGAAGGTCTTGTTTCTCATCGGAGAAAGATCCTCCTTAGGTTGAAGCCCAGAAAGGCTATCTTCCTCGCCCATCGCCATCGCCGGGGGACCAGAAGCCCTAGATGAGCTTGCTTCATCTTCCACCGCCGTCGCCATGAAGAGCAGAACCACAAACCCGGGCGTACAGAGAAAATAAGCAACGGAGAAAACCTCACCAGGCTTCCCCCTCCCCCTCCACCGCCGACGGCGGGGAGGGAAGATCACCAGGCCCCAGCGCTCGCACAAAATCGCCGGAGCTTCTCTCGCAAAGAAGCTCAAAATGAGAGGGAGAACCTCGTGTCAACACGAGAATGTGTTAGAGTTGGTAAACAATGTGAAACACTTTGAAATGAGAGCATGAGCAAATTCTTCCCTTATCAAAATGAGAAATTTGAGCACACCAACCTATTCTCCCCTTTTTTATCAACAGTAAAAAGTGACTGACAACGGGGTTATTCAGCCTGATATGTCTATGAATGATGTGTGAAATGAGCCCAATTATTCATGCAAACAAGCAAGCAAGAAAGTCAATCAAGCAAGTAATACTCTAACTCCCCTTCAATAGGGTAAAAGGATAGTAAGTGCGCATATGATTCAAAATCAAAATGTGAGGCATGAAGTATAATAAAAATAAGGTAGTGCATGCATAGAGTAGAAGTATTGCATAAACCATGATAACAACAAATTCAAGATATACATTCATCACAACAGTACCTGAGAGTGTAATGTGCGGCAATGAGAAATGATCTTCAAAATATATGGATATTAACAAAATTTCTGAAGAACACTAGAGGGTTATTTTCTCTCTACATTTCCATTTTAGATCCTCGACTATCAGTAGCTTCGCTCAACCCCACTTATAAATTTATTTATTGGACATCACCATTCTACGCGAGTCACCTCATATGTCTCAATGGGGATTTTCGGCCACTAGGATTCGTCACGCATTTAATTTTTCTTGTGGATTTTTACTTCACCTTTTGATGCGAGTTTTCTCATTTATTTCAACGGGGATTCTCAACTTGGTTCCACATTCCACTTATTGATTGTTTGTAGGATAGATAACTTTTTCCTCATGATTACTCTTAATTTTCATGTAGAGATTTAAGTTCTCATAAAGTGTTGAAAAGAATTTCTGAAATCATTATCGATCAAAGTCATTTAACTCATTTTATGCAAAGTGTGTGGGCAATTACTTTGTATGTAGAAAATAAATTTGTCATATCATAGCTATGACTCCCCCTAAATATATGCACAGTTGAAAATAAATCCTCTATATGCTCCTATATTTTTGACAAATGCTGACAAGTGACTTGGATGGCCCTTTCAGGTGCGTTGGACACCATACGGGGATGAGGGACATGCGGGGCAGCCGTGGATAGAGGCTTCCCTGGCCTACAGAGGACGGGATATTTGGCTCCACTACATCAACGTGATCGAGCCACTTCACTATCGCTTGATCATAAGAACACAGGGAGTGCATCAGCCTGCGGTGAGATTCCCTCACCGACACGACGAGCACCCGGGAAAAATCTACAAAAGGGATTGCCAGCGATATTGATTGGAGTGGCTGAGCCAGAAAGTACATCCAAGATTGGAAAAAAAAGGGCAAGGCCGTGAAAGAGCGGGCTGATAGTGATGAGGCTTATTGGAAAGCCTACAGCCGTCGATACGGTAGCCAGGTCTTCCACGGTACCCGACGACCGGTATGAATGTTGAACTCAACACTTTTGTTCTATGTGAATGAATGAGTCTTATATGCATGACACTTGCTTCTAAATGCAGCTAGACCCACAAGGATGCATCGCCGAGCTCGAGGGACTACTCCATGCCACTGTGCAGCAGCAGGATGAGTACCGAGCAGCTCTGGAGCTTTTGGTGAGCTTTCCTTAGACTTAAAAAAATGAAATGTTCATGCACATTGACTGACTTTTGAAAAATGTAGTCGACCGAGGGAGCCTAGAGGACCGAGCCAGACGCACCGTCCTCCTCTACACAGCCTGTCGTGGGATGGGCCGAGCGAGATGCAGACTTTACCCGAGCTGTAGCTCGAGCCAAGGAGGCCGAAGCTACGCTCGCAGAGCGGGTAAGAAACCACACCTTTACTAAAATACTTTATGATTTATGCATGTGCCTAAGCTGACCATGATGTGAATGTAATATGCAGGCGAGAGAACTGACCATAGCATTGGCTGCGGAGGAGCGATCCCGAGCAGAAGCGGTGGAGGTACCCCGTCTTTGAGAAGTGATCGAGCGACTCCGGGGGGAAGTGACCTTGTTGAGTGGAGAGACGGTAGACATAGAGAGGTATCAGATCGAGGCTCGTGAGGCATGACTCCAGGTCCACAACTTGAGGATCGAGCTCTGGACCATGGAGCAGACCATCCAGATGATGGGCCGAGGACCCGAGCGGAGTGCGTCCCGGAGTGGCAAAGCAGGAGGCTCACGGAGCGTAGCACCGAGTGCATCGGTGGGAGATTATTTGGTTAGCTCTTCCGGCCGTCGAAGGAGCGAGGAGGCAGAGTGGAGACGCCCACGGGAGGAGGAGCATAGTGCCATGGAGCCACCATCAAAGCGGCACGAGGGCATTGGGGACAGTGGAGGCCGGGGAGACAAACCGACCGAGTGACATGCTTGTTCTTGGTTTTGTATTTTTTTTGCTTTATTCCTTTTTTTGTTTTTTTTATTATTGTTATTTTATGTTATTTTTATTTTTATTTTTATTATATTTTTTGGTATTTTTTGTATATATTTTTTTTTCGTAGAGGAGTGGGCCGTTGAAAGGCTAAGAAGGGGTGTGCCAGTGAAGGCATTGGATGGGCACTGGGGAGGTGTACCGCTGAGGGGGGCTTGGGCTGGGTGTGTCGGCGGAGGATCTAAAGGTGCACCGGCGAAGGCTCAATGAGTATACCGGCGAGGGATGCTGGGAGGAGTGTGCCGTTGAAGGCATTGGATAGGCGTGCGGCGAAAGTGTTGGAGGGGTGAAGGACGGGGCCCGTGCAGGTTCCTCACAGAGGGATCAAAGTCCAGGCATGGTATGGGCAAGGTCAGTGCACATGGGGTAAGATCGACGCACATACTGACTAAGTCAGTGCACGTGTGGGGGAAGTCAGTGCACATGCAAACTAAGGTCAGTGCACGTGCGGGGGAAGTCAGTCCACATGCGGGTGAAGTCTGTGCACATGCAAACTAAGGTCAGTGCACGTGCGGGGGAAGTCAGCACATGCGGGTGAAGTCAGTGCACATACAAACTAAGGTCAGTGCACGTGCGGGTGAAGTCAGTGCACATGCGGGTGAAGTCAGTGCACATGCAAACTGAGGTCAGAGCACGTGCGGGGGAAGTCAGTGCACATGCAAGGGAAGTCAGTGCACATGCAGGGGAAATCAGTGCACATGCGAGCTAAGGTCAGTGCACATGCGGGGAAAGTCAGTGCACATGCAAGCTAAGGTTAGTGCACATGGGCTAAAGTCGGTGCACATGGGGACCGGGGTCCGTGCATGGTCCATGCATGTATGCAAAGGTAGGAAGGCAAGGTCTGGGTAGGGTCTATGCATAACTTTTGTTAGGTTCATGCAATGCAAACCAAGTCCATGCACGTGAATGCTGGGCCCGTGCAAGTCCATGCACATGAGGGCAAGGGCTAAAGAAGTCAGTGTACACGAGGTAAGATCAGTGTACGTGGAGCCAGGCTGCGGATGTGTCGGCCAAGGAACCCAAGGGCGTGCCGGTGAACGGTAGGGTGGAGTGTGCCGACGAGACGTATCTAGGGTGCACCACTGAAGGGCTGGAGAGTGTACCGCTGAAGGATGGGTTGAGTGGTGGTTGGGGTGTTTAAGTGGAATACCACTGAAGGGTCAAGGGTGTACTGGTAGGGGGGAGCAAGTGTGTCGATGAAGGGTGCTGGAGGGGTTGGATCGGTGTACCGGTGAAGGATTGGGATAGGTGTACCGGTGAAGGGCTACCCTCCCTCCATTTCTCTTAAGGCCTTTTTTTTCTTCTTTTCTTGATTTTCGTATAGTTTTATACAAATTGTCCCTTCCTCCTCCTGTCATTACTCGGCCCAAATCCTTTCGTGGTGTCCATGGTTCACTAATTTTCAATTTTTAGCAATCCAATAGGTTACTTAAGCTTTTGATTATCCGACAAACAAGCATCATAAGATTGTTTCAACTCGATACATTTTTCACAAGAAGAAGAATTCGAACTATTCAACCCAGTACCCTTTTTTAATTATTTATATTATTTTCTCAACTTTGTTGCGTCCCTGTGTTTTGATGATAGCAAACACTATGAGTCAATATATGTTCGTTGCATATTGTCTTGTTGATAACTTTGTTCTCATTGCATTGCATAATGTCTCTGCGCATTTCTGGCATATGCATGCATAGGTCTGTGCATGGTTCTGATCGGTGCATACTGTCATCTCGCACGACTAAGGTCAGTGCAAGTGTGCCTTACGCTTTACTGAGGTCCGTGCAAGTCAATGCATACCAAGTTCAAGTCAATGCAAACCAAGTGCATAGCAAGTCATAAAGTCTGTGAACATTACTCTGTGCATGGTTGAGGTCCGTGTAAATCACTGTTAACCTGCATACAAGGTCGGTGTATATCTGTTAGTCTGCTCACAAGGTCCGTGCGCATAATGCTAGGCAGCTTAGTCAAGTTTCGTGCATCTCTAGCATCATACATATTCAAAGTCTGTGCATACACTATAGCATACTCAACTAAGGTTAGTGCATGTTGAAGGTTGTTGCATACACTGTTGTAAGTCTGTGCATTTCTGCCTTGTGCGAAACAAGGTCAGTGCATATCCTTCTGTGTGCTATAACCAAAGTCCGTGCATATCCCTTGCTCAGCATGCAAACTCAGTGCAACTTTTGCATCGGGCTGACATAAGGTCGGTGCACGTTTTTACCTGTGTGCTATAACCAAAGTCCGTGCATATCCCTTGTTCAGCATGCAAACTCAGTGTAGCTTTTGCATCAGGCTGGCATAAGGTCGGTGCATATTTTTAATACAATACATAAGGTCCGTGTACGGTTTCACACTATTTGCTCAGAAGGTCGGTGCACATTTTTACTGCAATAGATAAGGTCCGTGCACGATTTCACACTATTTGCTTATAAGGTCGGTGCACTCTTTAGCTTGATGGAGATAAGGTCAGTGCACATTTTGTCTACCTGCATTAAAAGTCGATGCTAGTTGGTTTTGTGCATGAATAAAGGTTGGTGCAAGTTTTGCCCCTTGCACATAATGTTAGTGGACGTTGCTGTTCATTCCATATAATGTTTGTGCATGTTTATATCTATTGCATATAGAGGTCTATGCACATTTTGCCATATGCCTACATATAGGGCGGTGCAAGTTGCGATTTCAAAGGCATAAGGTCTGTGCATGTCTCAACGCACAAGACTTGTATGACTTCTAAGTCGGTGCACATAGCAGCTCATGTGAAATAAGGTCAGTGCATGGTTTGGTTTCAACACATAGGTCTGTGGACATGCACAGACTTCATGTGTACATGATACAAAAGAAGCACAGACCCTATATGCCATAAGCCTAATGTGCACGGACCTAACATGTGCAAGAAATGAGACATGCACGGACCTGACCATACATAAGGCAAAACGTGCTTAGACCCTCAGTGTGCACGAGGGAGATGTACACGGACTTTGTTCAAATATATGCACAGACCTTATATGCCATAGGCCTAACGTGCACAGACTTTTGAATGCAAGGAGCAAAAACATGCACGGACGTATAAGTGTACCGATCTAGTATAAGTGCAGCAATGGGGATTGCACGGACCTTGCTATCCATAAGGGTGAAACTATTAATAGACTTATGAGACACTGAACAGAATTTTGCAAGAACCCTATGAGCATATGCACGCACTTCGAATGTGCATGATACTGAATTGCATGGACCTTTAGTGTGCACAAAAGAAATATGCACAGACTTGGACATGCACGAACCAACAATGCACAAACATTGTGAGCATATGCATGGACTTATATGCAATTGAGTAAAATGTGCACAAATCTTGACTAAACTTGCACCAAGATAAAATGCACAAGGCAAACAATGCACTGACTAAATGTGTAGTTCCACGGGAACATGCACAGACCATGTTATCAACAAAGGCTAATATATGCACAGACTCATAATATGCTGAACGAACATATGCATGGACTCATAATATTCTGAACGAACATATGCATGGACCTTGTGAGCATTAGCAAGGACTATGCACAGACTTTGGCTACCATCAGCTGATGTATGCACAGACCTTATGAGGTAAATACTAATGTATGTGAAGATCTGCTATATAAAGAATCATCAAAATACACAATATAGCATGGTCAATATGATGTCATCCAAGTCAACATTCTTAGTCAACCTGGTCAACTCCACTATTGTCAATCAATCAAAACATATTCAATTCACAGTAGTCTACATACTGCTGAACAATTCTAGAGGAGACCCAACAAAATGTTCCATTATTGAAAGGCATTCTCTCGGGTCTTCTTTGGCTAACTATCATGCCCAGCTGAATGGCCCTTGGCTAGTGGCTGGTGCCTTCAATTATGTCTTGGACATTGATGAAAAATTAGGAGGTAATCCTCCTAATCTGGCTTCTATGTCTGATTTCAAGGAATGCATTCAGGACTGTGATCTTCTTGATGCTGGATATAAGGGGTCTAAATACACTTGGCATAATAGTCAGTCTGGAAGCATAGGCATTTGGGCTAGACTAGATAGGGTTCTAATTAATGCTGAATGGCTAAACATTTTACCTATCTCTGTGGAGCACCTATCCAGAGAAGCATATGATCATGCTCCTCTACTTATAAAGATGCCTTCTTTTAGCAAATTCAAGAGTAGGTTTATATTTCAGAAAATGTGGACTCAATAAGACAAGTTCATAAAATCAGGGGATAAGTCATAGGGAAATGACTTAAGAACCAAGATTTAAGGTAATTCTAGTAACAAGTTTTGGAATATGACATTAAGGGGAAGTGAAATATCCAGGGAAATAGCCTGAAAGGGCTAAAACGTGGCTCATAACACAATACCAGAAACACGAAATTCAAAAAATTGGGCAAAAACGCATTTGTCATACACACCGCGATATGAATGTTGGCACCTACTTATTTTCTCAAATTAATTAAGAATTAAGCATAGGGAAATACTCCCTGCACAGAGCAAAATGGCACATCACCAAAGGTGCTCTACCAGTCAAGTTGAGCTTAGAAATCGAGACCTCCACTAGGACAAATGGCACACCATAACAAGCGGGGATTGTTCCCGAGCAAAGGGCACTATACCAGCCAATTTCTCCAACAGTTGAGTTGGGTCCAAGATTCGGGAGAACCTGTCGTATCGAGTGGCACTCTGAACAGAGTTTGGGATCACCCCTAGACACCCTGCATACAGTATCACATCACCGACACCTCAAGAACTGGGTTAACCTGGGACTCAGAACTGCCTGCCACATCATACAACTCTTCGCCAAGGAGCAAGGGCCACCCCGACCACCAGACAAATGGCATTATCATGTCAACGCCCCAGTTACCAGGCCCAACCGAGGGTCCTATCCACCTAGCCGTGACCCATGGCAACATCAACAATCGATCGGGCCCACCCCCAATCACTCAGCTTGCAGGTTTACCCGTTCAACACAGCTACCCAGGTCGACCAGGGGGTGCCCTAACTACAAACCATGCCATGTGGCACCTAGCAATGAGGCCAGGGTTTACCCCCGAGTCACCTCCCTCCAGCCCTCTTAAGTCAAAGGAAGACCCATTTGGGCTGATCACAAGCTTCAGGAGCTCATGGCAGCCTTATACGACCCACACACATGTGTGTCGAGAATTTCCCTGAGCACCTGGTGGGTGCGTAAGCCCCAGCCACTCTGCAGCAAGCCAGAGCCCAACTCAAGGCTCCCAGCAACCCATCGCGTCATGCACCACCATCGTGCACCCTCACACGTGGATCGACCTGTTGTGCCCCTTGTGCTTTGATGATGTGTTGGGGAGATTGTTGTGCCCCTTGGGCTTTGATGATGTGCTGTTTTGATGGTAGCAACTTCATGAGTCACCACATTTGTTCCTTGAGATTGTTATGCATGATTATCCCTGTGCTTGGTATGCATGGTATGCTCGGTACACTATCTGGCCGTGCATATAGTCAGTGCATATAGGAGGTCTGCGTGTGTTCATGTCTGTGCATATTCTTAGTAAGGTCAGAGCATAGTCGGTGCACATGAACAATGTGCTTGCATAAAGTCAGAGCACCTTCTCTAGTCAGTGCATATGCTAGTGGGCCGACACACGCGTGCCGTGGAAGCTACGACTAGTGGGTGGGTCACCGGAAGCACAGACCCTCAAGTCACAGAAACTGACTCCGAAGGTAAACGAGCACAAGGATCGCTCCTCGTACAACACCGACTCATGGTGACGTAAGCCGAAGACGTCACATCCCGGGACCCCTCACGGCGCCCCACACCTGGTCCCCACATGATGCCCAGCATCAGTCAGACCACAGGTTAGCACGTGGATCGAGATCTACCCACCCGGGACTCGAATCGGCATAGAAAACCACCAGCTAGGCCTCAGATGATGAACGGTCCATCATTGGCCACTCACGGATGCATGGCTAACTCATAATCGTGCGGGGGAGAATGGATGGTCCAACCTACCCGCCCGTCACTCCCAATGGAAACCAGACTATAACGCGTCTGCCCAGGTGCGTTATAGTGCATAACGGACCCACAAGGGTGCGTTAAGCCCCAAGCCACGGAAGTGAACATAATGCACTCCTCAAGGGGCATTATGTACATAATGGACCAAACATGGTGCACTATGTCACGAAGTGAAACAGACTATAACGCACTCCTCTAGGGGCGTTATAGACCTTAACGGACCAACTCTGACGTGTTAAGTGGAAGGCAAGGGCGTTAAGTATAATGCACCTTCCCTAGGGCTCTATAGTACATAACGGGTCTCCCTAGGCGCGTTATGTGACTAGAACCCCAACGGTCAAAACCAACCGTCAAAAATCAACAGTCGAAAATCATGACGCACCAGCATTGGGGAGTCATGTCAGACATGGTGGTTAGTCGAGGGGCCGTTAAACCCTTGATGACCAGACTCAAATCATACGAAGCAAAACACACCTACCTGGGCGCGTTATGCTCATGACGGTTTATGGAACGATCGCTATATCGTCCCAACGGTAAAACGACGAATACAACCCAAAAATACCAACCACGCCCCCATACCTCCACAAGAGAGGGGGAAATCAAGGGGGAAGCTCCCTAATAGCCCTAGGCATGATTCTATGGCCTCGGATCAGCCAAAAATGTGGTGAATCACTAGATCGGGCGATCACTCCCCAAAGCATGGTTTTACCCTAACCCGCTCAAAAACACCCCTCTCGACCTCACGACGGGCTACAAATCACGAAAATGAAACGCGGGGAGCTAGGGAACGTCACCCTACCTCAATGGAGCGAATGCTCTGCCGAATCGACGCCGAAATCACGATGGAAGCTTTTAGAAACCCTCGTTCCTTCATGAAATCTCACGATCTTTATGCCGTCATGCCGCCTCGCCATCGCCGTCGTCGTCACGCCGTCGCCCCACGTCGTCTGCAGCCGGAGGGAGCTCGCCGTGCGACCGAACGAGAGAGAGGGGGAGAGGGCGCGGTCACGGTGGGGAGAGGAAAAGGGGGTTGTCCCCTGACCTGTGAGGGGTACTGCAGCTGTTGAAAGTAATCGCGCCGAGAAGCTTCTTGCATTTGTGGGATTTTGTGCTTATGACACATCTCTTTAATGTATTTGGGCATGTCGTTCATTTCCTGGACGAGCTCAGGGGAATTCTTAGGCCTCTCACTCCAGTCGAAGCCATCGTCGGGAGAACCATGAGGGGCCAAATCTCCTTTGTAAAAAATGATGGGCTTGAGGTGTTTGCTGTTCTTTTTCTTTCCTTTCCTTTGGTAGGTGACAATGAATGTCTTTAGTTGCTCGACCCCGTGTTCCTCCCTTCGAGAAAATAGCTGTATACATGTAGAGGGTAATGAGATACTTTCGTTTATTGCTCGATTGATGAGGTTAGTCTCAAAATTGATTTTTCGCCTTTCTAACCGAGTCAACTTACTACCGGTGTGACTGGCTTGCAAACTCAGCCAATATAGTTTGACGAGGTCCTCGTTTACAACGAAGAGCTCTTCGTCATCTTCCTCCTCTTCCACCATGACCTTTTCCTTCCCCTTGTCCTTGGTTTTAACGGGAGGCTTGGTGGCCGGTTCCCCAAAGTATAGCTGGGCGTCTGTCAAGTTGCATTCATTTGGGCGGAAAGGGGATCGGTCAGCAAAGACCGTATGCTGTTCTCCACCTTTGGCATACTTGATGCACTGATGGAGGGTAGAGGGGATGACCCAATTTTCGTGCAACCAAGGTCTTCCGAGGAGGGCTTTGTATGAGGTGTTAGCATTGATGATATAAAACGTGGCCTTAGTGACAAAATTATCCATTGTCACCTCCACCTCCACTTTACCTAGGGCATCCTCTGAATCTTGATTGAACCCTGAGATCTTCACATCATAAATCCTCTGTAAATAAGGCATGAGGAACAAAAACTTAAAAGTCTTAAGGGGCATTATATTGACGGACGTCCCAGGATCCACTAGGATTCTTTTTAGCTCGTGCTCATTAATCTTCCCTTGCATATATAAAGGGCGATTATGACAAGACGAATATAGCAGCATGTCTCTATCATTAAAGGTGACAGTTGTTGCAAGGGCCTCGTATGCCTGGGCTTGAAGTTCAGCTATATCGGCCTCGTAGACTTTTGGTTCTGGGAGAACTTTCACAAGGGTTTCCCTTAGCTCTTTACTCCAGGCAGTAGCCTCCCATATGGTGACATAGGTCGGCATTCGCTTCATATGTTGAATAATTTTATGATCGGCCCGAGCATGAGCCTGATCTAATGGAGGGATCATTTCTAATAGAGGCTTGGCTTGGTAGCTGCGCTTCTTACTTGGCTCTGCTTTTCCCTGCTCATTTGGTTCCTCTTGAAGTAATGGGACTAGAGATTCCTCTTCTGGAGGAGGTGCGCCGTCACTATCCTTACCGGAGAGACCTGCCTGAGCTGACCCGGCGGCTTCTCCTTGCGGGTTGGGCTTCTTACTTGGCTATGCTTTTCCCTACTCATTTGGTTCCTCTTGAAATAACGGGGCTAGAGATTCCTCTTCTGGAGGAGGTACGTCGTCACTATCCTTACCGGAGGGACCTGCCTGAGCTGACCCGACGGGTTCTCCTTGCGGGCTTGGCTCATTGGGATCACGATCTTTGTCTGATGGATCAAACGTGAAGGTATCACGAGCTTGGACTTCAGGAGAGTCGACCACTGCTTCTTGCATGGCCGGCTTGATAAGCTTGTCCTCCTCGTCTGATGGGTCAAAGAAGAAGGTTTTAGCCCGAATTTGAACTTCGAGAGGCTCAGTGGGCTCCTCTCCCTGAAAAATGATGACCCTTCGAGGATTCGATGGGTTGGGACTGTCCCCTTTAGAGGCTGTCGAGGGCCCCCCTGTTTACGACCTCGGCCTTTGCCGTGACAACGGTTTTGAAGTTTCGCGTTCCGACGTTGATATGTTGCCATGGTGATCCTTTCTCCAGTGGCTGAAGTTGACATCTGTAGATTTTCCCTCTCAAAGAAGGGAGACGATTCAATGACTCACTAGGAATCACCGTTGTGTCCCATTGGTGACTAGATCCGATACACTAAAAGAAAAGCTGATCCCATTTCTCTCTAGCAAGTCCACAACGTACGCATGAGATCTGACTTGCCTCATACTCGAGAGAGACAAATGACGCGAGCTTATGACAGACTCGACTCGATGACGTATACAGACTCCCGACAGACTGGACAAATAAAGAAAAGGCACACTAGTCAATCCTAATGCTATCCAGACCTAAGCAAAGGTGGACCAGGACATCCAAATGTGTGCCATGCATGCATGTTACGTAACCTGAGGTTCATGGAGTGGGGGACTCCTAGACATCCAAGTGTGTACCAGTCATGCATTGGATTCCTATGGGACTTGGGTGTGGGAGGTTTGGAAAGTTCGGGTGGTTTAGGTGGGCTGGGAGAGCCAAAGTCACCTTCATCATCACACCTATACGAATGCATCTCTAGCCAATGAGTGGGTTCGATGAGCATAGGTAGACCGACCCGTGGGGATGGGGTGTGGTGGGGGACTTCCCTAAAGAGATGGAATGGAGGTTATGGGTCAAGAGGCCCACTAAGAAAGGGATCAAAGGGGTCGAAGAATGTGTGACCCCTCGACATGGGTTCCCATAGATCACCATCCCATGTTTGAAATTCTGGAAGGTATAAGTGGTCACCTTCATGCACCAGGGTGTAGGGGACAGTGGCCTCATAGAGAAGGTATGGTTCCTCCCTTGGGATAAATGGAACGAAGGTAGGCTCGACCGGTATGGGGAGGAACAAAAGGACCTCCGTGGTAACATGACCCATGGTGTACATTGAGGTAATGGACCCCAACGCAGGATGCGTAAAGCTACGACTCGTGGGTTGGTCGAAGCCTGGGGCTAATAAGTGCATCAACTTTAACTGCCGGTCTAACCCCTTAAGAAGGTCGTCCAATGTATCGACATGGTGACTAGATCGAAAGTCGTGTGGAATGAGTTGACGGGCACTAATAGTAGTGCATGGTCCATGGGTGGATAGCAAGATGGGGTAGGGACCAAGCCTGTCCTAAGCCAGCTAAGAAGTGGCTCAGCTATGAGTAGCTGTCCCATCAGAAACACGGGTAGCTTTGGCTAAGGAGGCTCCGAATGAGGTGGCTCCGCATAAGAATCAGAAGGAGAGGGTGACAATAGAGCACTCACGGGTGGGGAAGGAGGGACCTCCATGATGGGGAGAGGGTTTGGGGACTCCGTAGATGGTGCAGGGTTAAGGCTACCAGCTATGACCTCCTTAGGCTCGGGTAGGAGCCCGTCACTAGGAGCACGTGTCCCATCCATCCTATCCAACCAGTCTAAAAATATTTTCATGAATTCGGCAAAGGTGTGGATTGGAGTAGGGGCATCGTGGTGGACTCGCTCATCGACTCTCGGCCTCCTAGGCTCGGCTACGAGAGGGGCTTGTTGCCTCCGGCTATGACCTACTTGAGTGGAGGTGCTTGGGTGGGATTGGTTGGAGGTGTGACCCACTTGGTTGGAGGTGATTTGGTGGGGTCGACTAGAGGTGACTTGGTGGGGCTGGTTGGAGGGGATCGGTTGGGGAACGTAGACCTTCCTAAGTTCTCTCTTCATGTCCCACCATGATTCGATGGGCCATTGCCTCCTAACCTGCCTTAAGCCTTCAATGTATCTTCATTTTTCGGCAGCCTGGTCATGAAGCCTCTCCTTGGCAAAATAGAATTGCCCAGCCTCGGACATGGGATAGCAAGCTACGTCGACGGATCGTCCTGTGCCGCGGGGAGCGGAGCAGGGTTGGTCCTACTCTCACCAGAAGGGCTCGAGCTTCACTACACCTTGCGGTTCAACTTTCCAACCACATATAATGTGGCCGAGTACAAGGTACTCCTCTCAGGGCTATGCATGGCGAAACACTTGGGGGCGACCAGCGTGTGCGCGTACAGCGACTCCATGCTCATCGCCAACTAGGTGAAGGGGGAATTCAAGACACGCGAGCCATCCATGATCAAGTATTTAGAGCAAGCCCGAGCCGTGGTAAAAGAATTCTCCCACTTCGAGGTGGTGCACATCCATCGGGAAGAGAATGTCTGAGCAGACGCATTGTCTCGCCTGGCGTCAGCCACTACAGTCTCTAACTCGAGGTCGGTCCTGATAGAGGAATTGTCAACACCGAGCATAGGCGAGTCGGTATCCCATGTAAATGCCATCAACTATGAGCCCTCCTGTATGGATGCCCCCTTGGATTTCTCTTTGATAATAGCTCCCGAGCGACAGCGTTGAGGCCCGATGTACACGGGCGAGAGCAACCCACTTTACAGTAACGGACGATCAACTATACCACCGCTCCCTCTCCGCCCCACTATTGAAGTGTTTGTTCCCTACAAAAGCCAACCAGGCCATCCAAGAGATCCACGAAGGGCTTTGCGGAAGTCATATTGGGGGGTGAGCACTTGCGAGGACGCTGATCCGACAAGGATACTGGTGGCCCACCTTGCAGCAAGACTGCCTCTATTATATTCGGAGGTGTCCTCAGTGCCAGAAGTTCTCTCATCTACACCACCAGCCAGCTACATAGCTACACGCCCTGATGGAGCCTCGCCCATTTGCTCGGTGGGGGGTGGACATACTAGGTCCCTTCCCAGAGGTGTAAGGAAGGAAGAAGTTCCTCATAGTTGTTATCGACTACTTTACCAAATGGATCGAGGTTGAACCAGTGGGGAAGATCACGAGTGAGGAAACCTAGAAGTTTGTGCTATGGAGCATCATCTACTGCTTTGGGATCCCAAGGGTTCTCATGATTGGCAACGACAGGCAATTCGCGAGCACCTCCTTCCAGGGGAAGTGCTCGGAGCTGGGGATCTGGAACCACTACACTTCAGTGGGACATCCCCAGGTAAACGGGCTAGTGGGGAATGCCAACCGGACACTGCTCCATGGCATTAAGACCCGGCTGGACCATGCAGGAGACTCGTGGGTAGACTCAACCCCGAGCATTCTGTGGGCCCACCGGACCACCGCTAGAGCCGCCACCATAGAGACGCCCTTTCACCTCACCTACGGCGCCGAAGTAGTGGTACCGGTGGAGATCTCCAACCCTTCACTAAGAGTGGGACACTTCGATGAGGCCAGGAACAACCAAGCAATGTGAGAGAACTTGGACCTAGATTTGGACTAGCCCACACCCTTTGGGAGACCCTCTGGCCTTGCTGGCCCTCTACCAGCAAGGGGCCAGCCCCCATATCCTCCATTCGGCATCGCCGAGTCACCCACGGGTTCGGGGTGAGTGCCGTGTGAGTTGGCCACCGACTTCAGCCCGTTCGGTTCGCTATTGTGCTTGCTTGTGTAGGTCCGAAGTTGTGTCACATCACTAATCCTTCAAGCTGTCCAGTCCAACCCCGTCTGCCGAAAATCGTCCATGGAGAGCTGATCCCGTGTGGCGCATACATAGAGGGGAGTCACCCTCCATTTGTCTGCTGAAAGTTGCTGTTGTGTGGGGTGTTGGTAGAGGGGAGTCACCCCCCCTCTCTGTCTGGCTGCTGCTCCTGTCTAGGGCAGGTGTAAAGGGGCAGTGACCCCACTGTACCCTCTCTCTGTTTGCTGGCCGCTGCTCTTGCCTGGGGCGGGTGTAAAGGGGCAGTGACCCTGCTGTTCACAGCTTGTTTTGTGAGTACCTATGTCAGAATCTACTCAGTCCGATGTTATTTCCAAGACTCCTAGAGGTGCACATCCTTCGCTTGTCCCAATGGCCAGCGAAAACATCTCTCTTCAGATCACACCTATGAAGTTAAATGAAAATAACTACATCGTATGGTTAGTAGCAGCAGACATCTACATTGCCGGTCATGGCAAAAGTGGTTACATCAACGAAAAAATAAAGAAGTCAGCATTTGATGATTCTGGATATGAAACATGGCACTTAGAGAATGGTATCATCATGTTCTGAATTTTAAATTTGGTTGGACCCGAAATTCAACCAATCATCCTTCGGCGCACGATTATGAGGGAGATGTGGACACTCATCGCTGAAATGTTTGGCCAAATAGGATGTTGCTCATGTTTATCAGTTGACAAATGAAGATACATGATCTGAAACAAGGAGGTTTGTGTGTGACCACCTACTTTGACACATTGCAAAGCAAATGGGAAGAGTTGGACTGTCATGCTGTTGATGACTGGTCATGTGTAGAGGATCAGAAAAAGCACCTGACTTATGTTCAACGAACAAGGGTATTCAAATTCTTGACTGGACTTAATTCAGAGTTTGAGACACTAAGGGGTAGATTTTGAGCATGGAACCCTTTCCTTCCTTAGAGCGGGTTTATTTCAAGGTCTTAAATGAGGAAAGCCGTAGAAGAGCCATGACTGATACTGCCAAAACACTCAATGGCCTTGGTGTTGAGAATTCTCAGCCTTGGCAGGTGTTGGACAGCAAAGTGGAAAAAAAAACATTTGGCCAGCATAAAGACAAAACCAAGACAGACAAGACTTGCAGTCACTATGGCCGTGCAAACCATTCTGTTGATGATTGCTGGGATTTGCATCCTGAAAAGAAACCTTGAAGCTCAAGGACGAAAGGAATTGGACCAAGTAACAACTAAGCACCCCGAACGCTCATGACTGCTGGAGGAGGGGGGAACAATTTGTATAAGACCACATAAAATTTTAGAAAAGAAGAAAAGAAAAGCCTTAAAAGAAATGGAGGAGGAGTGGGCCTTCATCGGTACACTTGTCTTAATCCTTCACCGGTACACTAATCCAACGACCTCTCAGCCAATCCTCTAGCGGTACACCCTTCGACCCTTCAGCGGTGCACCCTGAATGCCCCTCGCCGGCACACTCCATCTTATCGTTCGTCGGCACACCCTTGAGCTCTTCGGCCGACACACCCACAACCTGGCTCCATGTACACTGACCTTACCTCCGTGTACATTGACCCTTTGTTTTAAACCCCTGGCCCCATGTGCATGGAATTGCATTGGCCCAGCATTCATATGCATGGACTTGGCTTACATTGCATAGGCCTCACACAAGCCCTGCACGGGCCGTGCACTGACTTCCCCCTGCATGTGCACTGACCTTAGTTTGCACGTACACCGACTTCGTCAGCACGTACACTGGCCTTAGTCTGCATGTGCACTGACTTTAGCCCATGTGCACTGACTTCCCCCTTGCATGTGCACTGACCTTAGTTTGCACGTATACTGACCTTAGTCTGCATGTGCACTGACTTTAGCCCATGTGCACTGACTTCCCCCTGCATGTGCACTGACCCCAGTTTGCACGTACACTGACTTCGTCAGCACGTACACTGACCTTAGTCTGCATGTGCACTGACTTCCCCCTGCATATGCACTGACCTTAGTTTGCACATACACTGACCTTAGTCAGCACATACACTGACCTTAGTCTGCATGTGCACTGACCCTAGTTTGCACATGCACCCACCTTCACCCCTTGCATGCTCCATAACTACACTGACCTTCCCCGCACATGCATTGACTTAGTCAACATGTGCGTCGACCTCACCCCCGTGCATACTGACCTTGTCCCTAGCATGCATGAACTCGGCCCTCATGTGCACGGACTTAACTTGCATCTGCACAGGCTTAGCCTAGATGTGCATGGACTTACCCTTTGAAAGCATGCACGGACTTTGCTCCCTTTGTGAGAATTTGCACGAACCTTGTCCACCCCTTCACCGGTACACTCGTCCTGTCTTCAGTCGTTCACCGGTGCACTTTGCCCAAGTAGCCTTTGCCGGCACACTCGCCCTGCCCTTCGCCGGCACGCCTCATAAACCTCCATCGGTGCAACTTCCGCTGCCCTCGCCGGTACGCCTGGCCCCAAGCCCCTCTTCGGTGCACCCAGGGCACCTTCGTCGGTACGCCTCCCCAGCGCCCAAGCCACCTTCGCCGATACACCTTTTCTTCAGCCTTTAACGGCCCACTCCTCCACAATAAAACACAAAGAAAATAGGAAGACCTAAACCCTAGACTCGACCACGGACGCTCTGATACCAAACTGATGCGGGACGGATGACCGACTCGGGCTAAGACGTACGACCGACTCGAAGTGCGACCAGCATTGCACACTAAGGCAAGCCAGGCGACTGACCACCATGGTATTCTCCGAGAGGGGACGTCTCTCAACAGTAACTCACTCTAACCCGACGATCGTCCCTTGCGAGGGAAATGTGGGGATCGCGGCGATTAAGAAACCACCGTCGCCTAGGGTACCGATTCGAGCTCGGTGCTCGATTGTAGCTACAGAACGGGTGCTCACAACTCACAATCACGGTGATTTGAAACTAGGTAACGGCCCTATTCTCACAAACGTAGCAATATAGAAAGTATACTAAACTAGCAATGTGAGAGAGGAACGAAACGCGTACCTCCACGCCTAGGCGTGGGGAAGAATTCCCGGCCGAATTTCGAACAACCTCGATACACAAACGACATAATTTGTTTACAATTCCAGATCTTGGCCCACTCCACATAGGGAGGTATTGGGATACAATGGCTAATTTTGGGGTTGCTGGAACGCGGGTTGATGGGCCACACTCGCAGGAGGCGAGGGATGCGAACCGGAGCCGATCGGGTACGCCGAGGGGAATCTGACCCGGTTCTGTCCGCGCTGGTCACCCTGCGCAGCGAACTTGCGAAGGCTGGTACGGTTAGATCCGAAGTCCGATCGAGGCGCCATTCATTGGAGAACGTCGGCGACTTGTTGAAGTTCGTCCACTCTGAAGGGTGCGATCAGATCTTTTCATATCTGGGCACAGTAGTGACTGCACCGAGCCTCTAGTTTTGCTCACACAGAACTACGCATGAACAGAAATAATTAGGGGAAAAATGGTTATCGAGGTCCGATCGAGGCGCCGCTTATGGGAGATCGTCGGAGACGTCCGGAGGAAGAAGCTCTCTGAAGATCTTACACAGATCTTGGCCGGATGAGGCAGGGCAGGCTCAGGAAGTTGGTGCTGGTTCTGAACCGGATCTGCTCAGATCTCTTGCGCGATCTCCCGAGAATCGCCACCACGAACAGCACGGAACTCCGATCGAGGCGATACCAGCGGCAACGCGAAGAGGACTCGAAATCCTTCGATTAATATTTAAGGAGCAGCTCAGATGGCATCGGAGGTGGGCTGGAGAAATTAAAACACAATCATCTTTAGATCTGGGCAGCAATCAGAGACCAATCTGCGCGCCTCCACGAAAAGAATTGTTGCCGTTGCTCACCAACTCCGATTGATGCAAAACTAGCGCTAAAATCTTCCTAACTCGCAGAGGTATCACTGAGATTTTTTTATGAAAGAAGAGATCAGAGAAAAAAGGGGATAAAAGGTCGAGTCACACGACCCAATTCTATCCTGTCATAGGACAAAACCAAAGTTGAGTCGGATTACCCAGTGACTCGGCCGGTTCCTCAATCGCGCACGATCCGCGCTTCCCTCGCTTGGGACGACGAGTGAGCTAGCATTTCTGTGAGTGATGTATAGCCCCCTAGGAGCTCTTAGTGTTGGGTCTAGTGTGACTCTTAGCCACGTGTTGCTGGTCATGTCCATCTTAGAGTCCGAGGTCCAATGCATGTAGAGTCGGCTCCCGTGTCCGTCCCGCATCAAATTCCTATCAACTTCCCAACAATTATGTTAGATCGCATATGCTCAAGCATCAAGCATAAGAACAGGACTCTCCCGTATGCAACAACCTTATCTGCTATTTTTGAGTACATGAAGCTTAATCTTTCCAAAGAACCTTCACAAACAATCTGAGATGCTGACATCTACACCATTCACACCATTTGTCACAACATGGGCTATGAAATGAGAGATGGGATCTTGGTTCACCAATTGAAAAGTGTTGCACAAGCCGTCAGTTCTGAAGAAGATGAAGATGATAATGAAGCACAGGCCAGTGAGCCACAACCACATGTTCCTACTGAGGGGATGCCTCCAGCGGCGGTTCAACTGATCATGGATCGGCTGGACACTATTGATGGACGTTTAGACAGGTATGGGGAGACAATGGATGGTCTGGCCAAAGGGCTTTCTGATCTGAAGCTTTCACACATGGAATGCACTCAGTCCTTCACTGACGCTTTGGCCACTCAAGCCCACATGTTTGAAGAAATTTTAGATTATGTTAGGCGTCCACCCCATCCACCCACTCCAGATGACGATTAGTTGGTTGCGCTCCTGCGGAATGGCACACTTCTTATCCCATATTCCCCCCTCCTTTTTGATGATGCCAAAGGGGGAGAAATTTTGTAATATGTGTGTGCCCGGCCATTTAAACCTTTATGTGTGATGTGTGCTTGCATGTATGTGTGGTTTCATTAATCATCCTTAGTTAGCGAGGTTGCAAATCATGGCATTGCATTGTAGTTGTTTTGTATCACATGAACTCAGATTGTGTTTGTTCTTAAACCTTGTTGTCGGCAAGAATTTTGGAAAATGCCTTTGATTGGTTAATCTTACAAGTTTGAATGAGGCCTTGTGTTACATGTTGTGTTTCATGCTATGATGTTTCGTAAATGGTTCATGGTGATGTATGGAAAGTTGAGAAATGTTAAGTGTGGTTGTGTTTCGATATTACGCTATGCAATTTTAATTCTCAATGTGGAACTTGAATTCAATAAGTTTGCTAAACCAATTTGAGGACACATGTTCATGCAAGGCATATAGTATTTTGTCATCATCGAAAAGGGGGAGATTGTTGAACCCTTTTTTTGTGTGGATGCTTAAATGTGATGACTTTTGATGATGACTAAACACTATATTTGTATAAAATATTTTTGAAAGTCGGCGGCCAACTCACACGGCACTCACCCCAAACCCGTGGGTGACTCGGTGATGCCGAGTGGAGGATGTGGGGGTGGTCCCTTGCTGGTAGAGGGCCAGCAAGGCCAGAGGGTCTCCCAAAGGGATATGGCGAGGCCTATCCTAGTGGCCGACCCGGTGCCAAGGGCACGGGTAACACTCACTCCCCACGATGATCACTCGAAGTATGGAACTTGCGAGTTCAGGCTCTCTCTCACCGATCAGCGGAGCTATAAGCTAATAGGGAATGACAAGTACTGTATTAGAGCAGGGGGGAATGAGCACTTACTCGACCGATTTGAAGAAACCGGTCCTGCTTAGAGACGTGGCCGCGCGGGGAAGCGTAGGGCTCACCCACGCCACAGCGAGGACACTTCGACCTGCTCTAGCAAATACAACACTACACCCCACGCAAGGGGGGTGATATTGGGTCGGGGGTTATGGTAGGTATAACTAAAACTACCTCCGCATAGGGAGGGGCCTTAAGCCGGCCAAGCGGGGAGGGGAAAGACGAAGACTTGGACTCTGCGCGATGTCGGTGATGATTCTGTCCCTTCTCAGGAACAGGGGACCAACCGTCGGTGCCGGAATTTTTGAGGAAGCTCCTGAACTCCGCTGATGGCGAGACCAGCGCCAAAACTTCTGAGATTGGCTTGGGATGGTACTGAAATTTTGGCGGGAGCCGGGGTGGCCGTTGCCGGGCGTGGCAGAGCTGGAAGCAGGGCCTCTGTTTCCTACCCCAGACTGTCATAGCACCGCAGCCTCTTGAAGTTGATGTTGCCGCGAACAGCCTCGAACTCTGATTTGGGCACGGTCGGTGGCATTGGAACCGTTGCCAGGCTATCTTTGAAACAAGACCCACGGGGGTTCCAGTAGATGTCAGAAGTGGCCGCAGTAGCCTGAACACCGACAGGGTGTCAGCTTTGTCCCAGGGCAGATAGAGATGCACACTCGGAGGAGAAATAAGAGAAGAATTTATTCCGGTGGCTGAATGGAGCCCTGTTTCTTGGAGATGGAAGAACACTCGTAGTAGAAGTCGTCAGCCAAGCCCCGTCATCAGATCTTCTGGAGACTGGTTGTGGCAGTGTCTGCAAGCATCCTCAGGTTGCTGACTGGGACTCACCTGCGTAGTCGGGGGAGATCGCTTCCCCCAGACAGCCCCGAAGTCGGATGAGGGCAAGACAACCGCCGATGCAAAGTAGACTCGGAGACGCTGATTTTGGTACCTCTTGTGCCTTCAGGGACGCCAGGATGAAGACGCGGTGGCTTCTGCTAGATGCTGGTCTTCTGGATGGCAGCAGGCAGGATGACAGCTTCCACTCAATAGTGCTAGGAAGAGAGGGGATGGGGGTTAGTGGTGGAGGAAGGGGATGGGGTGGCTGGATGTGCTTCTGTTAGCGACGCTAGCCCTAGGATCTCTTAGTGTCGGGCCCCCAAGCCCTCTTGTCGGTGTCTTGCTGGTCGCATCTCACTTAGAGTCTGAGGTCCATAGTCTCTAGAGTCGGTCTCCCGTGTCCGTCCCGCATCACGGAGTCTCTACAGTACTACTCCTACCCTCACAAGGGAATCACGATCTCAAGTCGAAACCACCAATCTAAAGAAGGTTGCAGTCTAACGTAGGAGAAGTCCTCATGGACGGAAGCCACTATGAAACCACACCACCAAAACATCATATCGTAGCTACTGGAAGAACTCTGACCATGCTGTCAGGAAACCTCAACCTCATAGGCAAGAAATCACACTAAAGTCACCCAGTCGGAACACACTACCCCTACTCTGGAGAATCATAGCTCATGGTGAGGAACTAAACCCTTGGGTGACTGAAGTACTCACTTACTAGCACCGGCCAGATGTGTCCACTAACATCTTACACCATACCGACTCTCCCTAGCCTAGCTACCTCTCCCAAAGAGGGAGACAAGGGATAGGGTCGGATGCGTCCCAAACACCTTACACCACCCACTACGCTTACGCCTACCTGCCTCTCCCAGAGAGTGAGGCAGAGTCGCAACAACACAAGGACTAGTTGGGGTCACGCCCATCAACGTTGGTCCACTGCCCCCAACCACGTGTGCACACGCAGAGTATGTGCTCTAAGTCAGGTCCTCTAGCTAGTTTTTTCCCCAGCTAGACTCAGGCTACAAAGACAAGGCACCCTAGGTAACCAGCCTAAAAACCATCACATCGATAATAGATATCGACTATGTAGTCAAAATGTTTCGACACTTAGTGAGTAACACTTTCATCCTCACTAGTACGTGCATGACACTCAGTAAGCTGAGCCAATGGAGTACTGCTCGAAAGAGGGTCAAACTCACACACACCTGAAACCACGAAGTGGCACAGCCCGGTACTGGTAAACTGCCTAAGGCCGGTAACGAGAACCAGTGAACATTGACCTACTAAACTCGCATGGGAATGGACCTTGCTAATGATAACCCACACGGGGGAGAACACTCCCTACAATACACAAATCCCATAGGGATGGCCCGTGATAACTTATACAAAAATCTCGAATCACAAAGAACCACGCAGACACCTCTTTCGTAGAACCATGTTACATACGGACACCTCAGGGCAAGAAATGGCAAAGCACGACACCCCAGGGTAGGAAGGGGCTAGGCGGCCAACCTCCTAGCAGCCTAGTGGCCTAGGTAGCCACATCACTGACTGCCTAGCCTAGGGCCACCCTATGCACTGGGCGTGTTGCATCCCTACTATTTTGATGATGTCATACACTATTTGTCAACATCTTGTTTGATCTGCCATTTAATTACTTTTATTTGATGTGCTTAACTGAGGGTTTAAATTATAATTTGAGTTTTAAAAATAATAATAATAAAAATCACTTTTTTTAAAACCCATGCACCGCCCTCTCTCTCTCCACTCGAATCTCTCTCTCTCACCTCGTTTCTCTCACTCTCTCACTCTTTCTCTCTCATCCGCCCCCTCTTTCATCTATTCTGGGCCGTGTCGACCCCGGATCGAGGTGTAGGAGGTACCGTTGGAACCGGCTCGTCGCGAGGATCGCGCTAGTGCCTTTCATTCTGCGGTTTGAGGGACGTGGGAATGGGTCGGGTCGAGAGGTGTCACGAAGCTTCGTCGCCCGCATGCACGCTTTTCGAGATTTTTGTCGCGATCGAGATAGGGGGATGGACTCCTTACTTCGCTAGGAACATTTTGGTACCACATGCATGTCCATGCGTAGGCGTTTACATCATTTTCTATGCAAGGTCTATTTTAGGGATTTTTAGGTTAAAATTGCTTGAAAAATTGATTAGGGGTAGTATATTTGCATTTTGATGTGTGTCGTAGTTGTAAAACTCTTGTTATTCAATTCCTTCTACCCCTTTTCTTTTGTTTCGCGCCGATCCGGCTTGACCGGAGGGGAGTTCGGTTCCAAACTTGTCTCTCTCATTTTTCAGAGGGTATAACGTGCCTGCCAGAGGCCGTTATACGCTTAACGGACCCTAAGGGATGCGTTATGCATTACATGGCGGACCGCTCATGGGCCATTATGTAACCGTGGTTTCCTGTAGGTCTGTAGGTGGTGGGGCATGACGGACTAGTCCCAGTCCGCCATGGCCAGTATGACGCCCCACACTTGGTGCATTATACTATGTGGTTAACAGTGGAGTTTTTCTGAGTTTTCAACATTCGGGTGTCTTTAACAGACCACTCCTGGTGCATTATAGTTACATGGCGCACTCGTCCTGGTGCGTTATGGTCTGTGTGTTTTTGAAGGGTTCTCTAGTGAGTATAACATGCGGCTCGAGGTGCGTCGTACATTGCATGACGCCCCATCGGTGATGCGTCATGGTCTGCATGCCTGGGTTTTCATAAGTGCACGGGTGAGCATAACGGCCCTGGGGAGGCGCGTTATAGTCGCATAACACCCTTAACCTGATCCGTTACACTCTGCTGCTTTGGTAATTGTAGAGTTGCATGTTTATTTCCCGTCTAATGCATTCTATGCTACGTCCATATTATATTCGTGCTATTTGTGATTATTGGCTCGCTCCTAATATCCCAATGGAGTGCTTGGACTTTCCATGTGATGGAACCACTAGACGTAGCCCTAGACTTCATCGTTGTCGACCCACCTGGGAGAGGTGGAGGGGCATACCCATTAAACGGTTTAAGCTAGTACCGTGGGCCCTCGGTCCGACCGTAGCGCTCTACGGGGAGGGAAATCTAGCTGGAGGCCACAGACTTCGAATGTGCATGATGTTAAAGATGCACGGACCTTATAACCCATAAGCCTAACATGCACAGACCTTGTTCTGTTCAATGAAGAGTATGCACTCACTCATATATGCACCGACCGTGTATATGCACGTGAACAGTGATATGCACGGTCTTCAACAGAAATGTGCACAGACTTGGTTCAGACACACAAAAGATGCAACGACCTAAATAGTGAAGTGCATGGACCTAATGTGCATAGAACTAAGATGTGCACGGACCTACATGCTGCTTGAATAGGAACGTGCACTAACGTTACATGCAAAACAACTAAGTATGCACTGACCACTACAGTGGTTGCACCGACGTTGTCATGCTATATGCACTGACTTGATACAGGTTAAACAGTAAACTGCACTGAGTGCTATAGTGGTTGCCCCGACCTTGATATGCAATATGCAAAGCGTGCTATACATGGACCCACTACATACGCAAAGGAAAATGTATGTGTGCCTGCAACCTGTATGATGAAATGCAAAGCGTGCATGCACTCTGATGAAGTTCTATGCAACATAACAGAACATCTTATCATGAAAATCATATATCATGCAAATGATTATGATGTCAACACTAATGCACAAACGTCAATGCACAACAAACGATCCTCATTAATGCACAGTGCAAAGACCAGATGCATAAACAAATGCATGTTCTATCAAACATTCAATCTTTCATGCAAACACATGGTGACTTATAGTATTTGCTATCATCAAAACGACAGGGGCACAACAGGTGAAGTCCCAGGTAAGGTCCATGCACATAAAGTTTAGACCTAAGTAAGGTCGATGCACATTTGGTGAAGTCCCAGTAAGCTCGATGCACATTTGGTCCAGACCTAAGTAAGGTCAATGCACATTTGGTGAAGTCCCAGGTAAGATCAATGCACATAAAGCTTAGATGTAAGTAAGGTCGATGCACATTTGTTGAAGTCCCAGGTAAAGTCGATGCACATTTGGTCCACGCCCAAGTAAGGTCAATGCACATTTGGTGAAGTCCCTGTAAGGTCGATGCACATTTGGTCCAGGCCTAAGTAAGGTCGATGCACACTTGGTGAAGTCCTAGATAAGGTCGATGCACATTTGGGAAATGGCCATATAAGGTCGATGTACATTGGCATAGGCCAGCACAAGGTCGATGCATGTAACGCCCATGTCTTAATGGATCCTTAATGGTTCAGACCAAGGCGTGATCTTGTCAGTTCTGCTGATTTTTACAGAATTTTTGGCTATTTTCTAGTAATTTTTTGAGGGAGTTAAAGTATTTTAATAATTAATATGGGCATTTATGCAATTGAGGGTGATTAGGGGTTTAAAATGTAAAATAAGGTTTTTTAACAAAAAAATATAATTAATAAAAAATTTTAACCTTAAAGTCGACGCTTCGCATTCCTCCAACTAGCAGCAAAAAGGCTCTGGCTGTTCCACTGCGTCAACGCATGCGTACGCTGTGTCAACGCAGTCTTCCAACCAGCGAGTAACGCTTCTGGCTGGGCCACGGCGTCAACGCATGTGTATGCTGTATCTACGCAGCAGTTCAACCAGCAGGCCTGCGTCGAGGCTTGTGTGCGTGGGTCGACGCGTGTGTACGCTGTGTCTACGCAGCTGTTTATCCAGCAGGCCTACGTCGACGCTCGTATACGTGCGTCGAGGCTTGTGCACACTGCGTCGAGGCTTGTGTAGGCTGCATCGACGCTTGTGTACGACAGAGTTGACGCATCTTACTAGCTAAGCACAAGGTATTGACAAGCTCATGGTGACTAAATTAAGATTCACACAGAGTCACTGTGTTACTATCATCAAAACAAAATAATATATGTTGCTAGCATCAAAACTAAACAACATATATATACTTGTCCCCTAGGGGACACAACAAGACGTACCCCGACAGAACCAAAAAAGAAGAACTCAGTACATAGGAAGCTGAAAGCAAAAGAAGAGATGGCGAGCACTTGCTCCAGAGCTCACCCCGACAGCAGCAGCGCCCTGCGACCCGCGGTTTGGACCCCTGGCATGCTCGCAGAAGGTGGAGCATCGTCCGAGAGATTGACCAACTCCTTCTCCATCGCCGCCTCGACTCAAGCAGCTTGATCCCCATTGCTTGGCTCCTCCTCACCAAGCTCCTCCTCGCCGTCACCTCCTTCCGGCTTGAACGACGTCAGTGGGGGAGCGAGGGACAACAATGGGACGCCTGGGTCGGCGACCAAAGTCTGAAGAGCAGCCGCCCAGACCTCCTGAGAGCCACGCTCCAGGGCCGGGCCGTAAAACCTCAATGGCCGCTGCGTTCAGCTCATCTCGGTATGCCGAAGACGAGCAATGGCGGTCCACTGCCTCCAAGCCGGTGACGAGCAGCCAAGCACGCAGGTCTTTGACCCGCGACTCCACCTCCCAAGCCCGGAGCTTTGCGACGTCGGCCATGGCCCCAGCTAAGATGACCGAGCCTTAGCCGCTTCAGCTCGTTTGGTCACCTCCTGGAAAGTCTCCTCCACTACTCAGATCTAAACGTGGAAGGCGTCCCGATCACGCTCGGTATCGGCGAGGACTCGCTCCCGTAACTTAAGCCGCTCCCGGAGCTTGGTACAGTCAGCCTCTTGTGTCGCCTAACGAGCTCGGAGCTCGGCACCCCAGGTCTCCAGCCTATTCTGCGCTGCCTCGCCGGCCACCAGCTGCCACGCAACCCCGGTGAAATGATACCCCCACAAGCCGAAGGCCCTGGCGACCGACAGATTATAGAGGTACCGCCTGCCAGAGACGCCGTGTGGGCCAAGCACATGGCCGGGGTCTGGGATGACTGACCCTGTTTGCTCAAGAAATTCAGAGGGAAGGTACCAGAGGAAGAGAGGAAGAAGAAGAAGGAATCCTCTACAAACTCTTTGGAAGGAACCTTTGCGGGATATGATGAAAAAGAGGATGGTAAAATACATCCCCCAAACAGTCAAAGAAAATGGAAAAGAGGTTGGTTGAAGAACAAAAGAGAGAAAAGGCAAAGAAGGGAACTGGAAGAGCTACCCCTCTTGCAGATGGGATCGAAGGCAAAAAGAAAGAAGGTAGGGGAGGGGAGGAGGAGAGGTGAGAACAGGGCAAGGGTGCGATGCCTAATGCCCCCATCTATCCGCTTCTACCATCCTCCAAAGATAGCATCGGTGGTCCAGAAGAAGGGAGAAGACATGCCACCGCATGTTGAGCCCTCTTTCAAACTGCCCACCGACTGTTGAGCACTCTTCCAAACTAGAGAAGCAGGGATCTCCCCCCACAGTCTGCATCTTCATCCTCTAAAGCATCTTCCATGTTTTGCCAAGACCGATAGCTCAACACATCATGAAAAGGGAGAGCTACAAGGGATGGCCTCAAGCGATGAAGAGAGGAGGAGACGCCCTTCGAGACCTTTTATAGGCCGAAGGGGAGAAGTTGCCTTAAGTTACTTTCCCCTCGAAGAAACGCGAAAGTAGAAACCCTTCCCTTAAGGCAGTTACCTCATTTCTCCCAACACCCCCTCAATGGAAACACGCGAAATGGCAAGTCATTCAAAGCATGGGAAGATGGAGGGGCGCCAGCACCATGCCAGTTGCCTGACCAATCGGCACGTGAGATATCCACAGAGAAAATCTCCGCCATCCCAAACCACTACAGATACAGTGGTCAAATCACGCCAAAGGCGGTAAGAAGTAGTCAACTCAGCATTTAATATTACCGTCATCATATATACAAGGAACATTTTACATGGCCACATTAAAGAAAAAAAAGAGAAAGGCCAATACATCAGGCCTCCGGTCCATCGCGAAGCTCGAAAGATGAAGGATCCTTGGCACCAAGCAACTCGCCCCCAGCACCCTCGGTGACGGCCGGTCCAAACACTGACCCCACTTGCATGGGAACTATCTCAACCGGGTGCCCTCCCGAGGCCGCCAGTGTTGGCGATCGCTCGGACAAAATGGAGGTGTCCTAGCTTCCCCCTTCGCTTGACGTCAGGGAGGAAGAATCAGTAGAATCAAAATCGGAGTCATACCGTTGCCCGGAAGGAAACACGAGGTCCTTGAGCACTTGGCCTTGAGCCTCCAGGGTAGCCCGATGGAAGCCTTGCGAGAACCCCTTCCGCAGGCCCCGGCGGTAGCCCGGCTCATAGTAAGAGAAGGCAGCCTTCTGGAGAGCTGCTTGGTAACCTTCCGAGCACTTGTATCACTCAAGCGCCTCCACCCCGGCTAGCTCTGCCTTTCTCTCAAGCTCGACTGCCCTCCACTCCGCCTCGAATAGTCTCTTCTCGACTTCAGCCCGCATGCCCTCAACCTCCACCCGCTGTCACTTGGCCTCTTGAACTCGGCCCTCGAGCTCCTCACGCTCGGCCTTCCATTGCTCGCTGCGCTCTACCTGAACTTTGTACTCCGTCTCTCGGACCCTACCTTTCAACTCGACCATATAACGAGCTTGAGCCAGCTGCTCGACCAATACCCAAGCCTCCTTTTGGCTCGACTGCACCTGCGCCTAAAGCGAGGCCACCTCCTGTTGATGGTCTTCAAGGCTGAGAGTTAACCGTTCGACCTTCCGATCCGATGTGCCACGGGCCCAAGAAAGAGATTATCTCTTCGACTCCACCCGGGCGAACAAGTCCGTCAGCTCAGCCCCCAGTTGAGCCAGGATCAGGTCGCCCTCCATAACTTGCTCGAGAAGCATGGAAGGAGGGCCACGCCCAAGGCCACCTCCAACCGCCTCTGATGCCACAGAGTGGCACCTCCGGTACAGGGGAACTTAGACGGTGAAGGCACCAGTCGTGGGAGGGAAAGTCCTCTCTGGAATAGCTGGGATTGGGACACCCCCTCCGAGTGCCCCTGCCTCCGGGTCCCACCGGTTGGCTTAGATCGGGCCACCCCATCCTGCACCTCCTCAGTGTTAGTCAGCTGGGATTGGGTCACCTCTCCCTACAACTCCTCGACCTCGACCGGCTCAGACTGGATCCCTTCACCTTGCTCCCCCTCCGCCTCGTACAGTGCCCAAGCACTAGCTGCCTCTTCCCGAGACCCAACTGTCTCGGTCGCAACTTCTTCGGCAGCGACAACCCCGTCTGACTCAATTGTCGGGAGAGCCAACTGAGTGCCCCCCTCGACCGAACGGGCGGCAACCACCCTCTGCATCTGCTTCTGCTCAGCGACTACAGCCCTCATCAAGGACCACATTAGCTAGTCAATGGAGTCCTTGCGCTTGGCCCCGCGGCACTCGGAAGCACCATCTCGGGTGACCTGCTTTCCCTTATCTCGGGCACGAGAAGCACTCCTGGAAGTTTGAGGTCCACTGGGAGTGGATGTCTCCTCCACGTCGATGACCTCCAGCTCGGGTGGTGCCGCCCCCTCATCAGCCACTCGCCTCAAGTCTGGACACAAAAGAGTAGCAGATCATAATAAGAGGGCTCAATTATCTGACCCAAACACAAAACAAGACCCTGAAGACCTCACCTGGACGCACCATGTGCAGAGAGGGACACTCCTCAATATTTACCTCGGTCATCAACTTGGCAGTTGGTCGGTGATACTTCTGAAGATGGGCGGCTTTCCTCTCCACCTCCGGGGAAGCCACCGCCTGCTTCATAGGAATGTTCGGATGAAAGTTGGGCACCGTCAGGAAGGCCCAAGGCTCACCACCCATGGCTGAGCCCACCCAGAAATACTGGGTCTTCAAGCCCTTATGGGAAGAGTCCCTGGTAGAAAGGGTCACGTAACTCCTCCCCCACTTTGCTTGAAGATAGAAGAAGCCCTTGCCCGCATGGGTATGCTCCTTCAACCGGAAAAAGATGTGGAAGAGGTCCAGTGAAGTGTCAACCCCGCACGAGTGACAAAGAAAGATGAAGGAGAAGATGAAAGTATAAGAGTTGGAGACCAACTGGACCGGAGCCTGTTGGTAGAACCGAAGCAGCTTGGCAACAAGGAAATGGAGAGACAGGCGGAACCCGCACTTCCAGGCCAGGAGAAAAGAGCAGAAGGAACCAGAGTGAGTATCCAGACTAGACTCATGAGGCTCCGACGGAGAGAAATGGTACCGCCATGGTAGCCCGTACCAACTCTCCAATCGCTTCACCTCGCCCTCACTCAATTCGCTACGCAAAGGCTCCGCCGGCACGGTGAAGACCCTGGGGGCCCACTCAATCTCCCGCCCCTTGACCTCGGGATGTTGATCCACCATGGAATAACTAGAAAGACTGGAGAAAGAGGAGGAGAGCACTGAGCCAGATGATTCAGGAGGAAGCGAAAGTTGACGGACCGCTGCCGCTGTAATCTCTGCGAGCTCTGCAAAGGCTGCTACAGTTTCTCACTCCTCCGGATTGCCCTCACGATGCATGAGCCTCTCACAAATACAAGAGTGATGGAGAGAGAAAGCCTAAGTGATGGAAGTCTAGAGCACAACCATGCGCTACGCTTAGAACCCCCTAGCGGGAAGCGGCACGACGTTCCAGTCTCCCAAAAAGGGCCTCCACATATCAATTCGTAAGAATTACCAATCATTACCAGCGTATCCCCAGGACAGCCGCATTGAGTGGCCCCTACCAAGGGCGAGAGGGCCCACGGAAACTAGCCTATGAACCGTATAATGGGAATGCCCCGCCACCTCTCCCGGGTGGGCCGACACAGAAGTCGTCAGGCTACGACTAGTGGCTCCATCACAAGGAAAGAGAAAGCTGCTCATATGGGATATAGAAGAATGCCACAATATATAAAATAATTTAAACATGGCTCACATGAATCATGGATTGCTTAGAAAATACACATGCAACCTTTTGAAATCTCCAGGTGTATGACGGACTGAATCTGCCCCGTTACACACCATAACGGACCAGCACGGGACCGCTATGCTTCACAGAACACAGGAAATCCACAAAAAACCCAGACTATAATGCACCTTACCAGGGGCGCTATAGGACTATAATGCACTTGCACATGGGCGTTAAAGTCAGCACGCACACAACACTCGGCACTTGGAGTATAACGGACCATAGTGGGGGCGTCATACTATACATAATGCACCTCAAGTAGGCTGTTATGCCTTCCAGAGCGTCTAAACTCTACAGAACCCACGGAATATAACACACCGATACAGGGGTGTCATACATTGCACGACGCACGGGGACCAGGCCGTTAAGGACAACGGACCTTGAACCCAAAACGAAGGACTATAACACACCACCAGACGCGCGTTAAAGTCACCCGAACGATTAAATCCACAAAAAACTCAGGACACTATTCACATAACGCACCGATAAGGACCCGTTAAATGAGTATAACGCACCGGGTGAGGCGCATTATATCACTTGGGTTTCGTGACTCTGGGAACCAAAATCGGAAACCTCGCCCGGTCAATAGAAATCGACGGGGGACGCGACAAACCACAAAACCTGTTGGACTAAACAACCCATACCAATCACACGGGCCTAAGCATGCCACTAGAAATGAATTACGAAGCCCAATAGAATTAATTTAACAATTAAATGCTAAATTCTACAATAAACATATTAAAATGCATCAAACAGGAAATGTACGAATTTCAATGCAACGGGCATCGGATCACGGCACAAGTGATACCAGTGGTGTCCTAGCGTGATAGAGATTCCATCCCCCTACCTGGGTGACGGCAGAAACGACGATCCGACAACGAACCGGCGTGAGGGAGAAACGGCGCCTCGCCACCTGACTCGAATCCACGTCACGCGAATCGAGGAACTGAGGACGTCAGAGTGATCCTCACAACGTGACTATTCCAATGGTACCGCTCTGGCCTCGATCAGCAGTCGTCTGGACTACAAAATGAGAGAGGCAAGAAAATTGAGAATAAACCCCAAAATCTCCCAAAAAGGAAAATACACAGAAAACGAGGCAAATGACGACGAATGGCGACGCAGAGGGCGTCAATGGATTCCTGGCGAGATGAGGAGTCCGATCCCCTACCTTTTGCGCGGCGAAGACCATGGTGAAGAAAGATGAAATAGAGTTGGGAGAGTACAAGGTGGACCCTCCTCAACCGCATGAAGCCCCTCTGAGGAGAGCAGGGGTCAACATGATCTCCCTATACCAGGCATTGCCTGAGGAGATCTCTGAAGCAAGCACGCAGCGCACCTATGAAGCTCACTTCTTGGAGCCCGTGAAAGAGCAACAGGGACGGCAGTAGGTCCCTGCAAAGAGCAAGAAGAAGAGGGCACCTCGTCCAAAACTAGGGGCACATGTGCGTGGCATCATACCACGACCTGCTCCACTAGTAGTAGCACCAGTGTGGACCACTCTGCCTGCAATCATCAGAATACCCACTCACAATCGGAGGAGACAAACTCCACTGCCAATAGTGAAGGAAGTAAGCCTCGGGGCTCAGAAGGTGCAAAACTTTATTGATAGGCTGGATGATTATGTGCAGCCCAAATTGAATCCTTTGCTGATACGGGACCACGTCCCATGGCAAGAACTGGAGCTGTTGTCACTCGAGCAGAAAGAGCAGGCCGATGCGGTATCTGACAAAGAAGGTAGTATGTTCTGGGGGCAGGTGCCTGCTGAAGCAAAAAAAGAAAAATAAACAAAAGAAGAATGTTGGGTCCCTAAGTGTAGGAATACAATTCTAGAGGGGGGGTGAATAGAACCTACCACTAAGAGTGTGTCTAATTAAAATCTCAAATGACTTCACAACGGAATTTAAGAGATTTGTAATGTTGAGGAATTTAAGGTAAACAAGTTAACTAAATTCTCTCAAACTCACCGTTCAAACACGATCACATAAATGAATTTACCTATTAATCACATCTACATATAAACCACAATACAATGGTTTTTAAGATGGTTCGGGACCACGACGGGCTCCCTAAGTCCACCCCTCACCAAACTAGGTGAGGCTTCACTCGGGGATAAATCTCCAATACGGAGACGATGCTCCAACACACACACGCAGGACGATACCTGTAAACGCACATGAGGATGCACCCCAGTACACACACACACACATGGAGACGATGTCTCCAACATGATCTGACAACTGGATCCACTAACACACACACACGCTACCATAAGTGCAGCAATCCACACACTAAGAATGATGAGACACACACACACACGTAGATCTAGTAAGATCCATGCACACACAAATGGAAAGACCACAGCCACACACTAACACAGATCTTAAACGATCCACACACACACAGATTCTTGCAATTTATGATGAAAACAAATATGACACTCAAAACATGAGAGCTATGAGACACAGTTTAGAAATCCCCTGATTTGGTTTCCCTTTCAATATATGCTGCTGATCTTGAACGATGCCTTCAATCTTCACTTGAATGGAGCTTCAATCTATGCTTGCTTGGTCTTCTTTCCTTCTTCCTTGGCTTCTCTGCTCCCGCGGTACACCTCCCACCACCTCTCCACGGCACACCACTGTGCCGGGCAACACCCCTCCCTGCGTGTTGTTCTCCCCGCGTCCGTCAGCGTCCGGTGATGGCCAGCGGCGGGGAGGGGGGGCTCCGTGCCTTCCCCTTCCCCTCCTGGTTCTTCATCCTTGCCGCCGACCACCACCGCTGGTGTCTCCGTCGCTCCCCCTACTCCGTCATCCGTCCTTGGCCACAGCTGTATGGACGTAGGTATCCTTCGTTCTCCAACTGCTGCGTGTGGTGCTGCTTTGCCTCTGCTGGCCCCTCCGATGTCCTCTGGAGGTCACTCTGATGGTTCTTTCAACCCCTTCAGTGTGCCCAACGGGTCCCTTATTCGACACATCTTTCGCCACTCCGTCACGCTACCTTTGGCGGGAAACTCTCCGTCGTGCTCTTCCCTCCGAGCCCGCTCCACTGCCTGCCTGTGTGGTCCCTCACCCCGGCGTGCTCCCGCTCCCTGCTGGTGCCTCCTACATGCTTGGCGGAGCTCCTTGTCTTGCTAGTGCTGGCGTGCCTGTTTGTCCTGCGTCTGCGATCCCTCCCCCAGCTCTGGTGGCCGGCGTCTCATCGTCTGCTGTCGGTGGCCCTCCCATCTATCGCTTCTGCTGCTGCTGGTGTAGGCAGCTTCGATGCATCCTCCTCTGGACCTCCCGGTCCTCCTCCAACTGGTTTGGGTTCTTCTCCTTCTACTCCGGTGTCCTCTGCTGTGGCTGGTGCTGCTCCCTCCGACGCCCCTATTCTTGGAGCTGCCTTTCTCCCTTGGTGCTTGCTCATCCCCCCGTCGCTCAATCTGCTACTGGTGCAGGCTGCCTCTCCAGCGCTTGCTCGTGGAAGGTCCCCTACCCTAGTTGCCTCTTCTGCTAGCCTAGTCTCTAGCCACAGTGCTTCTTCTCGGGCAGCGGTGGCCGATTTCCCTCACCGCCATAGGAGCTGCTTACTCCCTCTCAGCCTCTACCGGTGTTCTACCGTTGTCCTCCAGCGCTCGCCACCTGGTCCTGCTGTCCTGCTACCTGGTCCTGCGGTCTGGCCAGTAGGGGCTTCACCTGCTGGCGGTGTCACCCACGGCCTCTGTCTGTGACTGGAGTTGCCTCATCTGTGATTTCTTCTTCAGCTCTGGTGGGGCCTACGGACGACTCCTTCAGCTTAGGTGAGGAGTCACCCGTGGGCCACGTGCCTACTGCTGTTGCCCAGCGCCCTGTGGCCCTCTTCGCTTGCCTACCACCTCTGGGGGGCTCATTGTCACCGCTCTGACGTGGTCTCCGATGTGGTCCCCCCACCACCCTAGTGTCCTGCTGTAGACGTCAAAAAATGACGACAAGGCTCCCACGGCATCCGCGGCACTCGCGCCTACGTGCGAGTCGAAGGCGGGAAGGCAGCACCATATCTAATAGGGTACTGTTGACACTCATTTTATGGCCAATAAGTTGGGTCATCTCCTTACTCATTTTAATGATGCTCCGAGTTGTTCACCCTTGTTGAAGTCTTCTTGATCAGTTAGAGGTCTCTTTCATCTTCAAATCCTCAAGGGGTGTTCGTCAAGGTGATCCCATGGCTCCAGCCCTTTTCATAATTGCAGAGGAAGCCTTGAGCAGGTCTATTCACAAAGCTCAATCTGAGGGACAGGTGGACTGGTTTGCTAGTCCCCGGAGATGTCCAAACATTTCCCACTTGCTTTTTGCTGATGACAGTCTAGTCTTCAGCAAGGCCAATGCTGTATCTATTAGAAATCTGATGGGTATTCTGAATTCTTATGAAAGAGCTTCTGGTCAGTCAATCAATGTCAGTAAGAGTGGTTTTTTTGTCCACCCTAAAACTAAGGCTGCTACTATCAAGAGGATTCAAGACATCACAGGCTTCACTCATCACTCTTTCCCTCACAAATACTTGGGCTTCCCTTTGGTCTGTGGCCGGTCGAAGAAAGTCCACTTTGCAGGTATTATATCATCTATTCAGAAGCGGATTAATGGTTGGCATGCCAGCTATCTATCTCAAGGAGCCAGACTCACTCTCCTAAAGCACATTCTTTCATCTATCCCGTTATACTCTCTAGCCTCATCCCCTCTGCATGCTGGAGTTCACCAATTGCTAGATAGGTCATTTGCTAATTTTTTCTGGGGCTCATCCAAGCATGGGAACAAAAGACATTGGAGATCTTGGAAAGCAATCTGTAAACCTGTTAACTGTGGAGGCTTGGGTATTATATCTCTCAGGCAGATGGAAGCTGCATTCAGGATTAAAATGCTGTGGAAGGCCATGCATTCAGACTCAAGATGGGCTGAGTATTTTAGAGCCAAGTATTTTAGAGGAAAACATATTTCTGAGGTGGATTTCAAGGAGATGAAAGGCCATGCCAGAAGAAGTTGGTCTCAGGCTAAGATTGCTATTTTGAAGCACAAAAAAGTGGTAATTGGAAATGGTTGTTCTACTAATTTTTGGTTGGACAATTGGATTGGCAATCAGCCCCTGGCTTCTCATATCCCGAGCATTATCATTCCTAACAGGAATGCCACTGTCAGTGAAGTATTACTCACTCCATCTCCAGAAGACATTGCTATTATTGAAAATCATCTTCCTAATATGCTTAGCTCTGCCATATGGCTTACTTCACTCTGTCAGGAAATGGATAAGGCAGTGTGGAGTCTTTCCTCTTCGGGAGAATGCCAAATTTCATCTATCTATAAACATTCTTGCAGAACTGTCTCACAGCAGAACTTTGTCCTAGGTGATCAGATTTGGTCTAAATGGATTCCTCCAAAGCTTTCTTTCCACTTATGGAAAATCTGAAGGAGATTTTTTTTGGGATCTTGCAACTCATATGACTGCATGCCATGTCTCATCTCACTAAAGGATGAAAAATCCTCTTCAAGAAAAACTACATCGTGGACATCTCTTTCCATCATCCCTTTGTCAGCATATTAACCTCTCCTGACCATCCTCTTAAGCTTTGAACCAAAGGATGATGAACCATCTGCCGATGGTGCCGACGATGACGGTCTAGAACTACCCGAAGGATGCTAAAAGGCACTCTCCTGCTATACCGACCTCTACTACCCACGATCGGACTGAGATCGACCAGCCCCAGCCTGTTCCTGAGTCCTCTGCAAATCCTCTTCCAAGTCCGCAACCACCTGATATGCTGAATCTAAGTCCAAAACATGGCTTTTGATCACAACATGCCTGACCTCTGGCCTCAAACCCCTGACAAACTGTCGAGCCTTTAACCTCTCATCTACCATAATGTGAGGATCATATGGACCCAACTCTATAAACTTGGACCTGGACTGCATCACTGACATGTCGCCCTGGGTCAGCTCCATGAACTGATACATCTTCTTTGCCTTGACATGCTCTGGGTTGAAGACACGCTCGAAGGCTTCAAGGAACTCCTGCCACTAAATCTGTCTAAGAGGGCGAGAATGAAATGTCGATTCCCACTCAGTCATCCACCAAGCCTGAGCCGAACCCTACAACTGATACGTGGCCAACATCACCTTCTCATCTTCTACACACTCTATAACGGAACACTCTCTCCATGCCATCTACCCATGCCCTCGCTGCATCTGTATCTGGTTGTCCGTCGAACTGGGGTGGGTGGAACTGCAAAAACTCTCTCAACGTGTGTCCACGGCCCCCTTGAGATGACAAGCCCTCTCCGACTTCTCCACCATACTGTCAGAGATAGAACTAGTGCATGCCCTCAATGAATGCCTCACACGCCTGAACTCCACTAACAACTGCTGCCGCTCTAGCCACGGCCGACTCTCTGCTCTGCTCTTCCTGATCCTCCACCGACTGTGTTGGCTGGAAGCGAGCTCTCCTCCTTGGTGCCATGGTCTTCTAGCACAAAAAAAGATGAAACGATGGCCGGGGCGTTATAGCTTGACACTTGTGATGCAATGTAAGACGTCAGGGAACGCATCCGGTCGTTCTTCTAGTGGGTGGTGCTCCCGTCACGTGATGTGAGTCGTCGTGTCTCAGGTTTTCGTTTCTCATCTGCGAGATGAGGTTTCGGGTGTTGTTTTCGAGAGCGTTCCCGTAGCCGAGGTGATGCGGGACCAGACCGACAATGGACCAAACCTATGACGACGACCAAGTGCGACCAGCACTCGCACGTGACAAGGTAAGCCGGGCGGCCGACCCCGTACGTTCCTCCGGGCGGAGGCGCCACTCAAACAAGAAACTCCGACCCACGCCTGCATTCTTAAGTCCGTGCATGTGTCTGTCTGTTGTATGTTCAAGTCCGTGCACGTACTGTAGCAAGGTCCACCTGCATTCTTAAGTCCGTGCATGTGTCTGTCTGTTGAATGTTCAAGTCCGTGCACGTACTGTAGCAAGGTCCACCTGCATTTTTAAGTCCATGCATGTTTAGGTCTAAGTCCATGCAGGTTCTTTTGTTGATTATAAAGTCCGTGCACATACTGTAGCAAGGTCCATGCATATTCGTGTTTCGTTGCATGTCAAGTCTGTGCATGAACAGTGCACGTCTGTTTGACAACCTGTTTGGCAATAGAGTCCATGCATATTTGTCTAAGGCAAGACAAAGTCCATGTTTAATGTTCTCTTCATCTTCAAAGTCTGTGCATGAACAATGCATGTTTATCTCATGCTATGTCATGTCCGTACATCTTCCAAGTCCATGCAGGTTTAATGTCTTGGACACACTAAGTGCATGCAGATTTCCTACCATGGCCATATCAAGTCCATGCATGTTTAGGTCTAAATCCATGCATGTTCTTTTGTTGATTATAAAGTCTGTGGATGTGTTTTGGTATAACGTAAGTGCATACAGGTTTCCATATTTCACCAAGTCCGAGCAAGTTTCATCTTATTGAGTCCGTGCATGTGTCAGCACAATCACAAAGTCCATACATGCCAGATCATAAGTCCGTGCACATTCCACCGACTTGCATATTCATAAGTCCGAGCATGTTTCGTTCAAGTCTGAGCATGTTTTGTTCAAGTCTGAACATGTTCAAGTCTGAGCATGTCTCGTTCAAGTCCGAACATGTTTAAGTCCGAGCATGTTTCATCAAGTCCGAACATGTTCAACTCCGAACATGTTTCGTTTCAAGTCTGAACATGTTTCATTTCATGTCCGAGCATGTTCAAGTCCGAACATGTTTCGTTGTAAGTCCGAACATGTTTCGTTAAAGTCCATACACAATGTTCAGAACGAGTCATAGCACTTGAAAGTCCGAGAATGTTTTTTCTGCTAGAAGGAAAACAAAGTCCGAGCACTTGAAAGTCCGTGCACTTTTTCTGAGTGCTCAAGTCCATGCACATTTTGTGAGTGCTCAAGTCCGTGCATGTTTTTGCATTGGGCAACTCCGTGGATGTTTTTGTTAAAGTCCGTGCACGTTTCTGTGTTGGGCAAGTCCGTGCACATTTTGTGAAGGACTTGCATTCTCTTTCTGCTGTTGCATATTGTAGCAAATCCGAGCATACTTCTAAGCCTAAGCACATGACATAGTCCGTGCAGCTTTTCTGTCTATCAGTAATATATTTTTAACTGTTCTGAACTGAAGTATTTCTTCTATTATGACAGATATTCTGTCACGCCCCGTACTCTATACCATCGAGGTGCCTTTTGAAGTATCGGCTAAATCTTTCTGCCTAAATTGAGTCAATATGTATTAGTACATCATGGAGAATTGATCTTTATTTACATCTTGTATTTATTTGTTTATGGTTGGTGGAACAACTGATTGGTGGATAATAGTGAACAACCGAGATGTGGGTAATAATGCACTTACTTTCATTGCAATTAGGGTGGTCAGTCAAACAACATCAACAAGCCAATGTGAAAGAAATTAGAGCACATTCAGCTTTATACACTCAAAAGTTCGCAATTGGCTAAAGACTGAACGGTTAGAAAAAATACTTTACTACCACTACAATATGACATTGAGAATAAAAAACATGAAGTTGAGACGGCAGCTGCGGGACAAACGCGTCGTAGATGATATAACTCCAGAAATTGATGTGGACATTTTATTTGATGATGACAATTCCTTGCAGTCTTAGGTGAAGATACGAGAGCAAGTTGATGAGTCCGTTTTTGATGTTGATGATAGAACATGGGCAGATGACATATTAGATGAAGATGAGTCAAGAGATCCAGAATTCAGAACACCAATAAAGAGAGTCAGAGAGACGCATGCGCACCAGAGAAGGGATCCAGCTTTGTTTATTCATGACACTGAGCAGTAGTCTGAGTTTGAGCCAGCTAGACATTCAGAATCAGATAGCAGGTCAGTCACTCCTTGAATGGTCAAGTCACATCTATCTTTAAGAAGAAGTATATTAGTGCATGAGCTAACTGAGAGGACTAGTGTTGTTGCTCGAAAGGACCCGACAATTGAGTAGTTGAAATAAATTTATGTGAAGCACACGTTGTGAGGAAAATGACTCATCTTAAAGATGAATTAACTGATCACAGCAAAAGAGGAAAAAAACATTACCAAAGGCTAAAAGGTGACTGGTTTCTTATGGTTCTGATGATGATGATCCCAGTGCAGTTGTAGGTGCTACTACTGGCGGTGGCACATATGGTGGTACTTCTTCCTTCCACACAGACACAGGCAGAGGATACAGTCATAGTGAGAGAGGATATGATTCACAGAGCCAACATGGGCATCCATCAGGCTATGGAGGTGGCCAACAGGAAGCAGGCATTTATGGGTGGGGTCATCAACCTGAATTTCAATTTTATCCAGTTCCATCCAGTTCCTCTTCTCATCCTCAAGGTTCATATGCTGATTCTGGATTCCAATCAAGCCAACAACCGTACACTCCAAGAGGGATCCAAAGAGGGATGCAGGATCTGGCTACCTCATTGTTTGGTTATAGTGAATATACACAATACATGCAACCTTTTTATGGGTATCAACATCAAGAGCCAGACGATGAGGGAGAAGGTTCTTCTAGTTATTGTCCATATTAGGTAAGAATCATTTAATTTCTGTAACATTTATTATGTCTAATTAGGTTTATTGTACTGCTTGTATGTATTCAACTGTCAAAATCTAAAACTTCTCAGATGATGCCCTTAAGCTTACTCTCTTCCCATTCTCCCTTAAGGACAAAGCAAAATATTGGTTGGGAGCCTTGGGTAGAACAATTGACACATGGGGAGAGATGCAAAAAGAATTCTTGAAGAAGTTTTACCCCATTGGTAGAACTAATACAATGAGAAGGGCCATCACTAGATTTACACAAAATTCTGGGGAACAAATTCATGAGGCCTGGGATAGGTTGAAAGATTTATTGAGAAAATATCCCCATCATGGCCTATCTAGATGGCAAATTGTTCAAGCGTTTTATGAGGGTTTAACGAAAAACTATAGGCAGATGGTGGACGTCTCATGTGGGGGAGCGTTCATGAGTAAAAGTGAAGATGAAGCTTATGATTTATTTGAAATGTTAAGTGAAAAGTCAATTAGTCATGCTTCACTCTCTTCTTATGAAAGAATGATTGGACCGTCTAAGAAGGGTGGGCTTTATGAAGTAAAGGCACAAGGTGATTCTGAGAATAGGTTGGATATTAATGCACTTGCGCAAAAGTTGAATAAAGTGGATTTATTAGCGCAAAGAATGGAGAAGGTAGATTTAGTGGCTCAAAAGCTAGATCAATTTTTTTCCATGAATAGACAGGAGCCCTCTCTTCCTTCTACTCAGCCTTTATCTGATTCTAATGTTCAAGAACTTTGCACCTTATGTTCAAGCCCAAATCATGCTGTCACTGATTGCCCTACAGCGGCCCAACTTCTCCCGTTCATTCAGGAGCAAATTTTTACTGCTCAGAGAATCTCCAAGCCTAATTATGATCCATATTCTAATTCTTACAACCCGGGCTGGAGAAATCACCCAAATTTTTCCTAGAAATCTCAGGCAAGTTCATCCAATCAAGCCAATCCCTCAATTCCAAAGCAATCCTTTCAAGTTCTGAACCAGTCTCACCAACATTTTCAAACTCCTTACCAACATAATCAACAACAACTTCCATTTCAGCAATCACCATTCCATCAAGCTCAGGCCCCATATCAACATACTGCATCATTTCAGGGCCAATATAATCAATTTTCATCACATCATTATCAACCTCAAGCCTCGTTTCAAGCTCCTTATCAACCGCCTCCTCAACCTCACCAGCCTAATTTTGAAGATAAATTTGACCAACTTCAGCAACTTATTCTCTCTCAACAACAATCAATTGCTAAGTTGGAAGGTCAAATAGGTCAGTTGGTTACTAGTAATATGAGGAGAGATATTGGACAGTTACCTAGTCAACCCATAGCTAATCCCCGTAATCAACAACCTCCGAGTTTCCAACAAAAAGCTCATATTCTTCCTCCTCCAAATCAGCCCAATCAACCTCAGCTACCCCCTCCTATCGCTCCTCAATTCGAGAATGCCAAAGAGACAGATGTGCACGGACTCTAAGTCAAAAGGTAATGCAAGATGTGCACTGTTCATGCACGGACCTCATGTACAGCAAACATAACATACTCGGTCTACAAATGGCTAAGGTCAGAAGTACACTGACCTTGCAACAGTGTATGCTCAGACTTTAAATGGCATACAAGGGATGTGCTCCGAGTTGAAGTACATGTGCTCAGACTTGTATGAACCATGTGCTCCGACCATGTCTAGTGTGCTTTGACCTGAAGCATGCATGTACACTGACTAGAGAAGGTGCATTGACCTTGATAAATAGGACTTGATGCATATGCTTCGACCTGCATAGCATGTGCATTGACTAGAGTGGAGGTGCTCTGACATGAACATGCATGCTTTGACTTCCCTATTTGCAGCATAGTGTGTGCTCCGACTTACTGAGGTGCATCATCGACAATGCTCTGACCTAGCTATGAATGTGCACGGATATGAACATATGCAGACCTCCTATATGCACTGACAGACCTCCTATATGCAATGACTATGCATAGACTTGCAGCAACAAATGCAACAGGCAGGACAGTGAATGAAGCATACCAAGCATCCCAAGCACAACACTAATCATACATAACAGTTTCCAAATGATCACTCAATCTAGCACTAATGTAGGAACAAATGTGGTGACTCAAGAAGTTGCTATCATCAAAACTGACTCAAGAAGTTGTTATCATCAAAATAACACTCCATCAACAAAGCCCAGGGGGCACGACATGTAGGCCATGAAATCTATCATGATGTATGCACAATATAACCAATAACAGGAATATAATGATTTAACTAGGAATAGGACCTAAATACTTAGGCTTAACATATAATTATAAGGGCTGATCTGCATTCTATTTAGCGTTAACAAAAGGCAGACGACAGAAAGTAGAAGACAGTTAGATGAGAACCACCTCTTGGAGTAGCGGTTTGTCTGTGACCGCTTCTTGACAATAGCGGTTCCCGAGGAACCGCCTTCTGGCCATAACAGATAGAAGATTAAAGGAGCAAGCAAGGCCTATGCTAGGGCAATTAATGTATGAAAATCATTCAGACTAGAAGTATAACATGTAAGAATATGTTTAGAATGAATAAGGTAGATCAAAACACATGAATCATGTCAAATTTCTTATCTTTAGTTAAGAGGTGCAGGGATATGCATGCAGTAGAATCTAAATGCGCAGTCCCGATAAAACACGAAATTCTCCACATACGATGCATGAACCTTCAAGGAAAGAGAGTGCTTTTACTCCGAACTTGATAGTTGAGCCATTCACGAGATAACCTACCTTTGATTTGTTCCTTAGACTTCGAATTTATTGCTAGAAGAAGGTCCTTATTCCTGCGCATCCTGCGTAGAAATAACAACTTTGCGCCTTTCTATCTCCTGACCAAGCCTGCCCAATGATCCGGTGTTGACTTCGTCACACCGCTACCCTACACCACCGTCCGACCAAGGACGGTGACCTACCGGGCGATCTCCCGCCCCAATGAAGACTCTCCCGAGTAAGAGAAAGCTCCTGCAACCTTCGCAAACGGAGTCCGGAGGTGTCGACAGCAGAAGGAGCCGAATGTCCCACACGGGTTCGACTTCTCACGAAAGAGGGTCCATAGAGGCCAATTGATTGCCGATTTAGGCAGAATAGCATTCTGTACGGAAGCTGTGGACACGAGTCGAGCCGAGCCGAAAGCACGAGCCACAGTGTCAGAAATCGTGCCAAAGGCGGACCCTCGAACTCGAATCAAACACACACGAAGCTCGGGCCCGTGCCGTTCGGCAAACCGAAAGCTTCGTCAACCCCGTTGCTAGGATCCCGTAAGAGTCCTGGCACGAGCAGTCGCGAACGACGATCTCCGGAACCATCCCCGGACCCATCGGTCGAAGTTCGGCAAACAAATGACTTGAAACGGCGCCGCAAGTTCATAAGACGCACGTTTGAAACGGCGTGGCCTTTTCCGGCGCGCCCTGCACCTTCCCCGGCGCGCCCATCAACTTCCCAGCGCGACCCTTCCCGGTGAGCCATTTGGTGGCGCCGGGGAACCTTGCCCTATAAAAAGGGGGGGAAGAAAGAAGAAAAAGGGGGAGAATAGACAAAAAAAAAAGAGAGGGGCGACAGAGGAGAGAGGGGAGGCTTGCAGAGCAAGTCGACTACCACCCATTCTTCGGTCCGAGAGAGGAGAAAAGTGAGAAGGCCATCGCCGTGGTTCTCTCTGCCGTTCGAAGCCACCGGCGCCGGAGAAGAAGCACCATCCCCGTGCCTTAGGTGGGTCTCTGTGGGCCTGTGCCCATCGGATCCCCCCCTTCCGTGTCTTCTCTGATCCCCCTCCATCCTTTCTTTGGTCGTTCTTTCTACTTAGGGCGTAATGTAAACGAGAAAGGAGGGGAGGGGGATGATATGAGCCTACTCTCCCCTCTCACCGTCTCCTTCTTCTTTCTTCCTCCTGTAAGTTTCATGTGTTCTGGGGAGAGGTGACCGTGCGACAACGCCGGCACCGTATTATGTAATGTATGCAACACATATCTATGCATTCGACTTCCTTCTCATGGAGTAAGTGACGTCTACAATTGTATCAGTGCATCAGGGGGGGTAGGTATTGCGCATCTTACCTTTAATCCACTGGATATTCCCGTGAGTCTCTGAATCGGCGCCACGCTACAGTAGCGGCGCCGGAACAGAGCTCGCTCGAGCTTCGTTTCCGTAAGCGTCGCCTCGTATAAGCTTTCCCCTGCATTGAATGTCCTGCGAGTCTTGATCCGGCGCCGTGCTACAGTAACGGCGCCGGACCAAGCTCGCATGAATGTTTCCTCATTTGGCAGCTCCCCTCGGTCCCCTTCCCGAGCAGATGGAGGCCCGGGGGATCCCCGAGCCGACGCGGATCTATATGAGGAGGAGGTTGAGGTCTGGGACGTCGCTGTCTCCCAGCCCGCGCGAGGAGGAGGCTGAAGGCGACCGAGCGAGTGTCCCTTCCCCGACAAGGGAGGAGCCTATCCCGGCCGAGTCTTTCTCGAGCGAGAAGGTAGACTACGACTACTCTTCTGACGAGGTGACTTCAGGCAAGGATTTCGTAAGTGTGGGCCCATTCATATGGCCCCCCCTTTTGTAGCTAGCTTTCGGCCCTCTGTCCCTTATCCTTGATCAATCTGCAGAAGCAAACTCAACTAGGAACCGTGGAGGCGCCCCTTCTGGATGCGCTAGCAGAGTCACCCGGGGGCGGCGATGCCGACTTGGGGAAGCTGGCGACCTTGTTCGAGGTCCTTCAGTAGGAAGCAGTCGCGGTGGCTGCATTAACGGCCGGTGATGTTCTAGAGGAGGGAGAGATAGCACCGGAGGGTAGAATAGTTCTAGTGACTGAGGTAAAACGAGGCCTCTCCTACGCCTCCTCGAAGCTTGGGGCAACCCATCTTTATCGATGTAAGGCTAATCTCATTTTTTTGTGTTTAGAAGGAAGGGAGTCTCCCCGAGGTGCGCACCGCCAAGGCCCACAAGGCCATTGCGAAGCGGAGGGGGGCAGCGGGCCCTGCGGAGGTCGACGAGCCGCAACTGCTTTCAACATCGGAGGTGGAGTGCCTTGTGTGGTTCCTGCGGTCAGGGAGTGGGCTGAAGCTCATGGTTCCCCTTCCACCTCCCCGGCTGCTCGTGACACCTGAGGAAGGCCGGCTCCTGGGGAAGATGCTTGACAGCCTTACGGTTCGCGGGGAGGAGGGGGCATCAGCGGAAGAGGTGGCTGAGCCATTAGCAGCGGTGTCTGAGTCAGCTCCGCTTCCCACCCTTCCTCCGACTGAGGGCAGGGAGGAGTAGCCCCTCGCGATAGAGGAGCCATGTGGTTCAGTTACGGCTGCAGCAGCTCCCTTGGCGATAGCCGGCCAGGGGTTACTCGTTGAAGCGGGAGGCCCCAGTGATTTGGCCGTGGCGCTCCCCTCTTCTTCGGCTGTGGTTGTTGCAGAGATATGGGCTGCCATGGACGGCGCAGTGGAGTTCAATCTTCCAGGGATACCTTCGATTGGCCACGCTACCTCGGACGCACCGGTTCGACAGATGCTGTTGACGCTCCGCTCGATGATGCTGGCCGACCCCTCCCTCACATACCGAGGGGCGCACGCGGTAGTGATGCAGCTAACTAGTGCGTTACAAGTGCTGGGTTGCGCCCTGGAGGAGTGGTCGCGACGAGTCTTACTATTGTTAAAATATGTGAACCATCATGAATTCCTCGAGACTCGGGCCCCTAACGAGCTTGCCGCCATCAAGGCCCAGGAGGGCGAATATTTGCAAGCTTTGGAGGAGTGTCGAAGCAGTGGGGAGCAGCTCGAGAAGGTCCTAGAGGGAGGTCGCCGAGATGTCCATGCCCTTAGGGGTAGAATCGAGGAACTAGAGGGCTACCTCACTATAGCCAGGTCCGAGTTGGCCAAGGCTGAGGTGACCATCGGGAGGGCAAGTGAGGAGCTTGCCGTTGCCAGGGCCAAAGCGACATCTGTGGAAATGGAGCTGGGACACCTCGAGGAGTAGAGGAGGCGACTACGCGACATGGCGAGCTTCCCTTGCATCGGGATTCTCCCCCTCGAGGATATTTTTTGGGGTATCGACTGAGCGCCGCTCTCCTCGACCCTACTCTTGTATTTTGCCTCTCTCCCTTTCTCTTTTCTTCTATTCCCCTTTTTTGACATGTAACTCAGGGGTATGCCCCGAAGCACGTGTATCCCCCATTTTGAAATAGAAGATCATTCGCGTACATACTTTCGCATGCTGGTCCACGAATCTCCCTCCCCCCTTTTTTCTTCTTTCTTTCTGCTCCTTGACAAGGTGCGAGTTTGTGTCGTTGGTTTGGCCTGGGAATGCTTCGGTCGGGTCTGCAGAGACGCGTAGGAGAGTGCTCGCCTCCCCAGGGGAGAGACGAGGGGATCACTCCGCCACCCGAGCCTCGTGGCCTCGTCGAGCGCTTCCGTGAGGGAGATTGGCCTGGGTGGAAGGTAGTCGTCACCCGAAGAGATGGAGAGAAGAGTTTATTGGCTCAAATGACCCAGCCGGGAGGTCCAAGCCAAAGGGTGTTTATCGTTTCGACCCGGGAGGGGTCTGGGTAAAGTATTGGTTCGTCGGTGTCGCCGAGGTGGCCGAACTGACGTGGTTTGCTTGTCTCTTAGGATATTCGTCGGCACTGGGTTGGTGCTGACGCAAAGAAGGGTCAATTTCCTTATCCCGGATGCAAGGTCCAGGCCAGGTGCTCATTTGTCAGTGTCACCGAGGTGACAGAATCGACAGGGCTCGTTTGTCTCTTGAGGTATTCGTCGGCACTGGGTCGGTGCTGACGTAAAGAAGGGTTAATTTTCCTATCCCAAGCGTAAGTTTCGGGTAAGGGGTCTATTCGTCGACATCACCAAAGTGGTAGAACCGACAGGATTTATTTGTCTCTTCGAATATTCGCCAGTGCTGGGTCGGTGCTGACGTAAAGAAGGGTTTATTCCCTCATCCAGACGTAAGGTCCAGGTAAGGTGTCTGTTCGTCGGTGTTACCGAGGTGGCAGAACCGACAGGATTTATTTATCTCTTAAAGTGGTCGTCCGCACTGGGTTTAGTGCTGACGCAAAGAGGGGTTTATTCCCCTACCCCAAGCGTAAGGCTCGGGTAAGGTGTCTATTTATCGGCGTCACCGAAGTGGCAGGACCGATGGAGTTTACTCATCTCTTGGAATATTCATTGGCACTAGGTCGGTGCTGACGCAAAGAAAGATTTATTCCCTTTCCCCTGACGTAGGGTCCAGGTAAGGTGTCTGTTCGTCGGTGTCGCCGAGGTGGCAGAACCAACATGATTTATTAGTCTCTTGAAGTGGTCGTCCGCACTGGGTTTAGTGCCGACGCAAAGAGGGGTTTATTCCCCTATCCCAGGCGTAAGGCTCGGGTAAGGTGTCTATTCGTCGGCGTCACCGAAGTGGTAGAACTGACAGGGTTTATTTGTCTCTTAGAATATTCGTTGGCACTGAGTCGGTGCTGACGCAAAGAAGGGTTTATTCCATTATCCAGACGTAAGGTCCAGGTAAGGTATCTGTTCGTCGGTGTCACCGAGGTGGAGGCACCGACATGGTTTATTTGTCTCTTGAAGTGGTCGTCCACACTGGGTTTAGTGCCGACACAAAGAGGGGTTTATTCCCCTATCCCAGGCGTAAGGCTCGGGTAAGGTGTCTATTCGTCGGCGTCACCGAAGTAGTAGAACCGACAGGGTCTATTTGTCTCTTCAAATATTTGCCAGCGCTGGGTCGGTGCTGACGCAAAGAAGGGTTTATTCCCTTATCCAGACGTAAGGTCCAGGTAAAGTGTCTGTTCGTCGGTGTCACCGAGGTGGCGGAACCGACAGGGCTTATTTGTCTCTTAAAATATTTGCCAACTTATTGACAATGATTTGACATCGGGAGGTGCTTCCCCCTAGTTCATTTTCTTCCTCTTTTCCTTCTTTTTTTTTCTTCCTTTTTCTTTTACTCTCTCCTCTTTTTTTCTTTTTCCCTTTTTTGCCTTTCCATTTTTCTTACCCTATTATATCATGAGCAGTGATCGAGTTGTCCAGCTCATCCTGTACATTGCAGCCACCGAATACTCACTGGGGGCAATGCTCGCCCAGCACAACGATGAAGGAAAGGAACAGGCTCTCTACTACCTTAGCCGGAGACTGGTGGGGGCAGAAGTCAACTACACTCCCATCGAAAAGGTCTGTCTCTCCCTGGTCTTCGCGGCTAAGAAGTTGAGACACTACATGCTGTCTCACGAAGTGAGTCTTATCTCCCGGGCCGACCCCGTCAAGTACATTCTTTCCCAGCCTCTCCCGAAGGGACGACTCGGCAAATGGGCCGTATTGTTGATGGAGTTCGACATCACTTACATGCCACAGAAGGCCATCAAAGGTCAAGCCGTTGCGGAATTCTTTGCAGCGCACCCTGTGCCCGAAGGTTCCCCGCTAGCCACTGAGCTCCCCGAGGACGAGATCTTAGAAGCGGACCAAGCCCAGCAGGTCGGGTGGCAGCTGTACTTCGATGGGGCCTCCAGAACAGAGACAACCTCCTCCGGACGCACCAAGGTACGGGCCGGGGCGGGCATCGTCCTTAAATCTCCAGATGGAGAGGTGGTGCACACCTCCTGTTGCATTAACAAACCCTGTACGAACAATGAAGCAGAATATGAGGCCCTGATCATTGGTCTCCAAATTGCCCTCCATATGGAGATCAAGATGTTGCAAGTATTCGGGGATTCATTGCTGGTCGTCAGGCAGGTCCAAGGACAATTTGACGTCCGGAAACCCGAACTACTCCCTTATCACGCCAAGGCAAAGAGACTCGTGGAGCAATTCTACCTCCTCGAAATAGGCCATGTCGCCAGAGGAGAGAACGCCCGGGCCGACGCCTTGGCAAAACTGGCAAGTTCACTGGCAGTCCCGCCAGACGGAGCACTTAACATCCGGGTGATTAACCAACGCCAGGTACCTAGCGTGGTGGAAGAAGAAGCGGAAGAAGGGGAGCTGGAGGTCGCCGCAGTGGAAGCCCTCAGCCTACCCGACTGGAGGACCCCTTACATGCAGTGGTTCAAGTATCAGCAGCTCCCCCAGCAAAGAGAAGAAAAGATCAAATTAATCAGAACAAAGGACTCCTACGAGCTCCGGAACGGGGTCTTATTCCGAATGGTGGCCGACGCCAGACAGAAGGTGCTTCTTCGATGCCTGTCCAATGAAGAGGCCCGGAGCGTCATGAAAGAGGTCCATGCTGGAGTAGCCGGTGCGCACCAGGCAGGGCCGAAGATGAAGATTGAAATAAAGAAGCTCGGCTACTACTGGCCGACGATGTTCGACGACTGTTGCAGCTATGCTAAGTCGTGCCAGAAGTGCCAGGAGCACGCTACAATACCCAGAAGGCCACCCGTGCCACTGCATCCCACGGTGCCCAGCTGGCCGTTCGCCCAATGGGGAACGGACGTCGTAGGCCCGCTCACTCTCTCTCTCTGCTCCCGGTCATGGCAGTAGGTGGTCCGGGCTCTCTCTATCAACCTCTCTAACCACTGGGACAAGGTCTCCCCAGACCTCTGTCGGCAATCCTCTAAACCCATGGCCCCGGTCAGGTCTGTCCTAAAGATGGTCCTGCACTCCCCCGCCGCTATGGTCTCTAAACCCAGTAGGCGCTCGGCCAGCTCTCCATAATCAGGTAGGGTCACTCCGCTCACTGCCTCCCCGTCTACCCTAAGGCCAGTGATCCTAGCCACGTCCTCTAAGCTAGGTAGCATATGCCCCCAGGGCATCAGGAAAGCTCTGCTAGACCTATCCCATCTCTCCCTCAGGACCTGGATAAGGGGAAGGTCGGGTCTAATGGGCTCTATGCTAAGGAATGCCCCGAAGCCCATAGCATCTACCCGGGCACGCTGGAAATCTGGGAGACCTAAGTAGGCTGCCATGACCTGGATCCAGGAGATCCGAGTCCTCATGAGTCCCTGTTCAAACATCAGAAATAGAGAAGAGAGTGAGATTTCATCAAAGGTGATTGACGACCTATGCTTGGTCGTCAGTTTTTTAATTAACGCCCCAAAGAAGGGCGTTGTTTCAGGAAGAGTTTCGGGTTTATTAAGGCTTTAATTGGCGACCAAACAATGGTCGCTGTTTTTTTAATTAATGCCCCAAGGGGGGGCGTTGCTCAGGTTTTTGACGACGGCACCTTTGTCGTCTGTTTCTTAATTGACGACCCATCGGGGGGCGTTTTTTAGATTATTCCTGAGACGATGGTAATACACGCCCCTGAGGGGGGCGTTGTTTTACCGTCTCTCCCTCCGCCTCCTTCCTCCGTCTCTTTATGCGTCTCTCTCTGTGTCTTCCGTCTCTCTCCTTCCGTCTCACTCCCGTCTCCGCCTCTCTCTTCGTCTCACCCTCCGTCTTAAGTTCTGTCTCTCTCACCGTCTCCGTCTCTCTTTTCGTCTCTCACTCCCGTCTCCGTCTCTCCCTCAGTCTCTCTCTCTCCCTCACTATTCCTCTCTCCCACCGTCTTCTTTATACACGCCCCTGAGGAGGGCGTTGTTTCAAACCCCTTTCTGCGACTTTCAAGATGTTTATTGGATTGACGACACGCCCTGTGCCGTCAGTCAGTTGATTCACGCCCCTATGGGGGGCGTTGTTTCTAAATATGTTATTCTTCATAAGTGAGAAATTGGAAATGACGACACACACTGTGCCGTCAGTCGGTTGTTTGACGCCCCAATGAGGGGCGTTGTTTCCTTTATGCTGATGATTTTACAGGGAATTAATAAATTGACGACACACCCTGTGCCGTCATTCAGGTGATTCACGCCCCGGTGGGGGGCGTTATTTCTAAAATTTTCTGGGTCTTCTACATTTCTGGTTTTAATTGACGCCCCAACCTCCACTCGGCATCGCCGAGTCACCCCGGGTCTTGGGTGAGCGTCGGGTGAGTCGGCCGCCAAATACGGCCCGTTTCGGTTCACTATTGTGCTTGCTAGTAGGTCCTAGCTTTCGTCACATCACTCCCTTTTTGTGAAGCCTTTACCTTCCTTCCTTAGGAATCTTCTAAACTTCCTAGTAAGCATTGCTACTTCATCGTCATCTTGGTTGGTGCTTGAGGACTCACCTTCATCAGAGGTAGTTTGGTTGCTTGGTCCAGCCTTTAGAGCCAATGACTTTTTCTTACTTATCTCTACTTCCTTGTTCTTCAGGTTCATCTCATGGGTCATGAGTAACCCTATGAGCTCTTCCACTTTAGTAGTTGCCAAATCTTTGGACTCTTCAACTACTGTAGCCTTGGTATGCCATGTAGGGGTCAATGATCTGAGAATTTTCCTCACAATCTCCTGCTCAGAGTAGCTTTTTCCTAATTCTGTCAAGCTGTTAGTAAGCATTATTAATCGAGCATACATATCTGATATTGATTCATCAGGCTTCATTCTAAATTTCTCATATTCTGAAATCAACATGTTTGCCTTAGTTTCACATACCTGGGATGTTCCTTCATAAATTACCTCAAGACAGTCCCACATCACCTTGGCCGTGGCACATGTTGATACTCTAAAAAATTTCACAGGATGAAGGGCGCACTGCATTATATGTTTGGCACCCCAGTTCTAGGTGGATCTTCTAATTTGCTCACGGGTCCGAGTTTCCTCATCCTCAGGCAGCTCATAAGGACCCTTGCTCACCACATGCCATATTTCATGATCTTGGGCCCGGATAAAACCTACATACAATTTTTCCAGTAAGGATAATTAGACCTAGTAAAGAATGGTGGTCTATTAATAGAATGCCCTTTGGGCATGTGACCATTTCCTCCATTTCTCTCAAGGTCGTTGGACTACATTCTAAGAGACTAGCTTTGATACCACGTGATAGAAGGGATTGGCGGATCTAGAGGGGAGGGGTGAATAGATCATCCCCTTTCTTTTGCTAACAAGCTAGAGATAAAAAACTTTGCAGACTATAAAGGAAGATAACGTACTCCTGTTTAGCTAAATGCAAGAAGAAGGATGAAACGACGTGCCTAAGCAAGCATCTAGCGCAAAACAAGCAATCACACAAACCAAAGAGACAGGAGTTTTTAAGTTGTTTCAGTCTCTATCCAGAGACCTACGTCCACCCCTCACTCAATTGTGTGAGGCTTCACTAGTTGTAATGACCCAGGATCCAGATATTGGGAGGAGTCCGATACCATTCGAATCCTAGCCCGTCGCCCACGAGCCGGAGGGCTCGGAAGGGCTAAAAAGGAGTGTGGAGGTACAAAGAAATAGGAAATAAAGTAGGACAATTCAACAATTAAAGCTTCCTTCATTGGGCCAACTGATCATGATTTTTCCCTGCCGTGGAGGGACGATTATTTTGGTGCCAAAGGGCCTTCCACTCTTCTATCCACTTTTCATTCCACTCCCTCCATATTTTTGTCCATCACATGGCCCATTCCAAAGGGAAAGAGGAGGATCTCATCCTCTCACCCTCCATCTTCTTTCATACATTCATTTCATCCATTGCATCCATTGCATTACATCTGCATTCGCATGCATTTGCATCTCCTACTTCCCGGGTTTCCAAACCCGTATCTATCCCGCCTTCCGGTACCTCCGGATATTCCGCATTTCTCATCCTATTCATCTCCACCATTGCTTGGGCATGGCCCTCTCCCTAATCTTTCCCCTGGGCATCGCGCCCCTTTCCATCACATCCCTCCGGAACCTCCGGACTCCTTCCTCGGGCATCGCGCCCCTTTCCCTCTTACTCTTCCGGAACTTCCGGACTTCTTCCCCGGGCATCGCGCCCCTTTCCTTCTCCTTCCTCCGGAACCTCCGGACTCTTCACTAATCTTCCTTGGGCATCGCGACCCGTTTCATTTTATCTCTCCGGAAACTCCGGACTCCTTCCTCGGGCATCGCGCCCCTTTCCCTCTTACTCTTCCGGAACTTCCGGACTTTTCCGCAGGGCACCGCGCCCCTTTCCACCTTATTCCTCCGGAACCTCCGGACCTTTCCCCTGGGCATCGCGCCCCTTTCCCCCTTTTTCATTCCGAATCTCCGGATTTTCCATCCTCTCCATTGATTCCCCTTGGGCATCGCGCCCCTTTCCTTCTCATTCCACCGGAACCTCCGGATTCGCTCCTCGGGCATCGCGCCCCTTTTCCTCTCACTCCCCCGGAACCTCCGGACCCTTTCCATTTATTTCGATTTTTCCTCTTTCTCCTCCAGGACATTGCGTCCTTTGTCATTCTCTTCATTTTCAATCATCTTTTTCAACACCTTCTCCCAGGGCATCGCGCCCCTTTCCCTCTCATTCCTCCGGAGCCTCCGGATTCCTTCCATTTATTCCGATTTTTCCTCCTTCTCCTCCAGGATATCGCATCCTTTGTTCTCTTTTTTCTTTTAAATCATCTTTTCCCACACATTCTCCCAGGGCATCGCGCCCCTTTCCCTGCCATTCCTCCGGCGCCTCCGGATTCTGCTTCCAATCACGATTCTTCCATTCCGCCTCCGGAACCTCCGGATCCGCCTCTTTCCATCTACCAATTTCTCCTCTTAATTCCTCCCGATCCCGGGTCCGACCCGACTTCTTCCGCATCCATCGTCTTGGGCATTTGCCCTTTTTCCCATTGCTTCCGAGGCTTTAGTCCTCACTCCTCCTCCTAACTCTTTGCTTCTTCTGTAATCTGTTCCATGTGATCAGGGTCTCCGCGCCTTAACGTCCGGGATCATCCCCGGGCTCGTCGACCGGGGTTCGGCAAACAAACGCCCTCGGAACGACGTCAAACGCCATCGACGCAAGGTTGAAACGGCGCCCCTTGAAACGGCGCGCCTGGCAACCTTCCCGGCGCGCCCTTTCACGGCGCGCCCCTTGGTCCTTCACGGCGCGCCTCTTGTGGCGCCGGGTGATCATTCCCTATAAGAAAAACAACGCAGCATACGAAGCAAAAGGGGAGAGAGTCATTTTTCTGAGGAAGGCATTTTCTTTTCTGGAGAACGGAGTAGCAGGGGGTTTCCTGGGGAGAAAGTTCTTCTTCTGAGAATCTCTCGCCGCCATCGCTCCACTCGGTCCGAAGCTCCCGTCGCCGGAAAAGAAGATCATTCACTTCTTTCTTTAGGTGGGTCGTCGTGGTCCTTCAGTCGATTTCCCCCTTTTGATTTTTTCCTCTTCTGCTATAATGTAAGCGAGGGGGAGGGGTGATGATATGAGCCCATCTCCCCCTCACCATCTCCCCGTCCCTGCATCATCTGTGGCGTGCATGTACACGAGCTCGTCGAAGCGGCGTCTGGGCGGCAACGCCAACGCCGGAACCAAAAAGCATGTGTCCCTTTGAGATGAATAATACATGTTACATTCCCTATTTTCGTGCGTTTTCCTCTCTTCCCATCACTCTGGATCATTCCTATGCACCGCACGCTCTGTGAGTTTTGAACCGGCGCCGTGCTACAGTGCCGGCGCCGGATCAAATTCTACTAATCTCTTACGCCCTGTTCTTCCCCAGAGTCGATTGCGCTCCTGGGTTCTATGGGCTACAGTGATCGATTCCCCTCCCCGGGACCTCTCTCCTCCAACGCAGTGGCCAAGCCCTGCTGTACGCGTGCTGTGAGTTTTGTGGCCGGAGACACACTTATGTGTGCATCTCCATCCACCCCCCCTGGATTCGGGATTGAGCCCTTCGCCTCTCCGGGCACTTCCTCATAGGCCAGAGAGGAGGAGGCCGCCTCTAAATGTCCCTATCCGTCGCATGCCAAATGTTTGCTGGTTGCTCGAACAGATATCTTCACGGCTCGATCACCATGGTATCCAAGCTAACGCATGTATTGTTCCTTGCAAATGTCGACCTGTTGCCCAGCCTCAGTCAACATGCCAACCATATAACCGATGAGTGTTAATCTCTTCAGCCTGCGGGCCTCACTGTTTTAGCGTATGCTTGATAACCCATCAGTCCACTTGTCATCGTCCGATGTCATTTGCCTCTCTTTTCATTCCATCCGCATTGCGAGTTGGGAGCCTGTTCTGTGGCATCGCTCCAATGAACCGGGGAGGGGAACATCCCCCAATCATTCACTCTAACCACTCGGTCTACAGGAGCTCGTCTGTGGATGATGAGTGCCCCTACGGACCACTGGGTCAAGACCTTCGATCGTCTGAACAACATGGTGGCCGAGATCGAAGCGTTCCTCGCCCGGTACTCCTCCACCCCTGCGACATCAAGCCAAAGGGCGAGACAAGCCGAAAAGAAGCCAATCCCACCGGAAGTCCATGCGTTGGATTTCCAGGCATTTGAGAAGCAAAAAGAGAAGGCTAAGGCGGGTGCCGGTCCTCCACCGGCCCGGCCCGCGGAGCGACGGGATGGTCCCTCACTAAGAGAGAAGATGAGGAGTAAACTGTACTCCTTCTCCCGGGACAAGTCCCGACTCCTGTTCGAATGGGCAACCAGCTACAACAAGATTACTTTGCCGGAGCCGAGGAGACCCGGTGACTTAAAGAAGAAGGATGACCCCCGCTTCTGCCTTTACCACCAGCTGCTGGGACACACCATTGAGGACTGCTATGTCTTCAAGGATGTCATCGAGGCACTAATAAGGAAAGGGGAGCTAGATATGGGGGAGCACAAAGTGGATCCCCCACAGCCGCACGAGATGCCCAACATGCCGCCTTCAGTCAACATGATATCTCTATATCAAGAGTTACCGGAGGAGTGGGCGGAAGCCAGCACTCGTGCTACTTACGAGGCATTCGTAGTAGCACCCGCCCAAGACCAGACGGGGTGGCAAGCCGCACCAAAGAAGAGCAGAAGAAAGTAGGCTCCCTTTGGAAATGGCCAAAAGGCCTGTACAAGCATCTTTTTGGGTCCCCAGACCCATCTCCTCTCTATTTCACATACATGCATGGTCAAAAAAAGAATAAAATGAGGTTTTGGGCCACCGACCTACCTCAGACTTTCGACGTCTGATCGCCGCCTCCGGCGCTTCCTCGGTCGCAGGTGCCTCTTCTTCCTCCTCTACGGCCTCCTCAGGGCCTTCCACTATCGTAGGGGGAGCCTCTCCCTCCGTTTGGGCCGTCGGCCCTTGCTCTTCCTCCGGTCAGTTTGCCACTATCGGAGATGGTTTGTCATCTTCCAGTCGGTGTTGGAGGCATTTGATCACCCTCTTCTTTGCCATCTCAGAGTGAGAGTGAATGGGGGTACGGTGGTCGCCGGAGTGATCGCCGCAGAGTCGTCGAACGATGGGGGTGTTGCTCGGTTTGGGTTGTTTGGTTCGAATGCGTAAATGATAGAGTGAATGGTCAGTTTATTTTTTTTGAACGCCCAGGAAATTTGGCGGTCTATCGTTAGACCGTTAAGTCCTTTTGGCGGTCCCATTTTAGACTGTTTGTTATCAGAGCCATCCTCCTCGAAGGATGTGAATCGATGTCAGTTAGCGGTCCATGTATAGACTGTTAGCGGTTCTCTAGCGGTTCTTCTTTAGACCGTTTGTGGCTTGAACTGTTTAAAGAATTTGTAATGCTTTATTTATTCATTACATGCTTCATTGATTACTTATTTAAATCCCCACATTTATTATGAAGAGATTAATACCTGAATCAGAGGTCTCCCTCGCGGTCAATGGCAGTTCTCAGGAAACCATTCTACAGATCTGAGGTTTCAGGCACAGTCCAGTAGCAGGTTCAAAAATTGATAAAAGATAGATCCGCCCAGATCCATCTCTGATCTCCGGCCCTTTGTTGAATCCCTTCAAGAGAGCTTTCCAACGGTACCTCGTGGGCGTCGATCCGACATCGGGAGTGGTCACAGCGGCTATTCTTGCCGAGTCGCGCGCCCTAAAATAGAACCTGCAACTTCGAGGGCAGCAACTTCAGAACGTGGAGTTCGGGTCTGATCGATCCCCGATCGGCGCTTTCGGCCGACCATCGTCCAGGGAGGCATACCACCAGGGGTCCCCATCACAGCGGGCCCCACCCCACCAAAGATGGAGGATAGAGTGGTCTGTGGGCCCCACGGACCCGTAGATCGCGCAGTCCGAACAGCACGTTACGCGGGCTCGGCAACGCCAGGACGTCATCAAGATGCTGCCCGTCTACCCAACCCGCGTGACTTCCGGGCCCCACTTGTGACCTATTACCTCCCTGTGTGGAGTGGGTCGAAATCCTTTGTACTAATGTATTAATTGTTAATCGGGAGTCCGTAGTTGGCCAGGATCGTCTTCCCCATGCCTGGTGCGTGGAGGTAATAGTCTAACTTCTTGGCGTTCATTTGCTAGTTTAGTATATGATCGTAGGCCACTGCCGAGAGTGTAAGTTTTCTAGCTCGAGAGTCCATGTCACTGCTGTGAGCGTGAGAGTGACCCATCCCGTGGCTCGATCCAAGCACGAAAGTTGAGTCAAATTTCCCAGTGACTCGGCCGGTTCCTCAACCGCGCACGATCCGCGCTTCCCTCGCTTGGGATAACGAGTGAGCTAGCATTTCTGTGAGTGACGTATAGTCCCCTAGGATCTCTAGTGTCGGGTCTAGTGTGACTCCTAGCCACACATTGCTGGTCATGTCCGTCTTAGAGTCTGAGGTCCAATGCACGTAGAGTCGGCTCCCGTGTCCGTCCCGCATCAGGTAAAGCCAATACAGGTGTCATAGTCAAGCATTCCTTCAAAGTCTAAAAGCTTCGCTGACATGCTTCTGACCAATCAAACTTGTTCTCTTTGCGAGTTAATCGGGTGAGAGGTACCGCAATCTTGGAGAAATCTTGAATAAATCTCCGGTAGTAGCCTGCCAGGCCTAGGAAACTTCTCACTTCAGTCACACTAGTAGGCTGGTCCCAATTCTTTACTGCCTCTACCTTCGAAGGATCAACAGAGATACCTTCTTTTGTGATAATATGTCCTAGAAAGGACACCTCTTGCAGCCAGAAATCACATTTACTGAATTTGGCATATAGCTGATGATCTCTCAATTCGCCGTAGGGTCGTGGCGTGGCCGGGCCCCACGATCCTCTCGCCAAGTACGACTCGATGCGCGACTTCGCCGCGACGCCCGAGCCGCCCGGCCGCACAACCCTGCCGCCAATCGATTGACGCAACGCCGCCTACAGTTGAGCTTGCGAGCGGTGGAGGTGCGTATGAATCGACTGTCCGTGTTTGCGCCTGTCGTCATGGCGCTGGGGCTTGGCCTCGGGCAGGCCGCTCATGCCGAATGCAAGATCACCGTGATCGGGACCATTCCCATCAGGTTCATCGACAATCATCCGATGGTCGATGTCTCAATCAACGGCAAGCCGGCCCATCTTCGATTTTCGATCTCGTCGGAAATCGTCCTGTGGGGCTCCGTATTCAAAGACTATGACCTGAGAGAAATGTCCGGCACCTCTTTGGGCAGGATGTACTCGCTTGGCGGGGCCAATGCGGATGTCAGGGCTACGGAAATTCGTGAACTGAAGATCGGAGATAATATTTTCAAAAACAAATACTATTACGTTATTCCTGCGATTAGAAAAAGGGAAGAGTCTGGGCTTTTTGGAACCTCATCATTTGATGCGAAGAACGATGTAGAGCTCGATTTCGCGCACAACGTTGTAAGGGTAATCAACGAGGATGGGTGTCAGGACGCGGAAGTGCTCTATTGGGGCGGAAACTACAGCGTCGCGGAATTGACCAAGGATGGCTTCTATACGTTCGCGCTGGACGGCAAATCCGTTAAGGGGACCCTCGGTGTGGGCAACGAGGTTACTTTCGTGACTCCAGAAGGTGCGCGCGAAGCCGGCATCACCTCGCAGTCGGCCGGCGCCTTGCCGATGGGCATGGTTTCCAGCGGGCTGATCAAACCAGTCGAAGTCTCCATCGCGAACTTCCCTCAACTCGGGATCGGCGACGAGACCATCAAAAACATACCGCTGGCTGTCGCGGATATTTATCCCGGGTGGAAGACCGATCGTTTGCCGGACGTGGTCCTTGGTGGGGATTTCGCGAGAAGTCACCGCATCTACATCTCTCGAAAACAGTGGAAGCTGTATTTCTCCTACGTCGGCGGTGTGGTCTTCCTGGACATCTACAAGCGGCTCGGCGCGGAGCCGACGCCAGCGCCGCCGCGAGCGCCCAAGCCCTAGCCCTCTTCTGACCGCCGCCGGAACCCGCCACGTCGCGGGCGGTTCTTCCGGCATGGAGCAGGTTCAGCAGCAGCCGCACAGACGGCCCACCGGGCGCGGCGTCCTGGGGTGGGCGGTGTTCGTGCTGCTCGCCCTGCTGGCCACCGCGGCGGTCATCGCCGGGGCGATCCGGGGCAGCCTGTCGCCGCCGCCCGACTCCTCCAGCGGCGCCTTGCCGTCGCTGTCCGGGCCGCCGTCTCCCGCGCCGACGCCCCTGCCCAGGTACATGCTCGGCGAGAGCCGCGGCGCCATGATGAGCTACCTCGTCGCCCGGCAACGGAAGGACATCACGGCGATGGCCACCGTCGGCGGCGCCACGGACCTGGCAGCGGGCCTGGAATGGCGCCCTGAGATGGAGCGCGTCTACAGCGCGCTGATCCCCGGTTACGAGGACAACAAGCAGGCGGCCCTGGAAATGCGGTCGGCACTGCGCTGGGCGGAAGAACTCCCGGCGGGCATGCCGGTGCTCATGGCGTCTGCCGGCCGCGGAGTAGCTGGTCGTGCTCGCGCAGCTTCGTCTCTATCCGGCCGACGGCGTCCTTCATGGACCCGCCGCCGTTCGGTGTCACCTCGGACCTGACCCGGGACACGTCCGTCTCCAGTGCGGCGAGCCGGTCCATGATGCCGGGACGTGCCGGGACGCCGGGCCGGGCTGGTTCACCGCGGAGGTCGTCGACGAGATGCCCGATGCTGCGAAGTCCACGCCACGCTCTCGTCACGAGCCACCCCAATGCTCCGAGTCCGGCCGCGAGACCAACGAGCCAGGCGGCAATGCCCTGCACATCCACATGTACCCCGTTCGTGAGGAGTGCTAAGCCTGGAGCCTGGTTCCGTTGAGTGCTGCCTTGACCTGCTCGTCGACGATCCGCTCGATGTCGGACAGTGTCGGCAGGAGCGGGCCGAGCTGCTCGACGACGAGCGCCGCGACCACAGCCGGGTCGACGCCGCCGGCGGCGAGCGCGTCGACCTTGGCCTTGATCTGCATCAGGGTCGGCGGGAACTTGAACCGGTCGCCGGGCCGGCCGCCCGCCGGGGTGCCCGGGTCGACGAGCAGGGCCAGCCACTCCCACAGGTCCTGCTGCTGCTGGTCGGACAGTGCCATGAAGACTCCCGTCGGTGCGCCGAGCATCACCTCGATGATGCCCGTGTGGTCGTTGTTGGCCCTGGACCGCCAGAACGAGCCGTGGCAGTGGTCCAGGTGCGAGGAGTCGAACGGCGACTTGATGGAGCCGTCCGAGCAGTTGAAGGTGATGACGTTCTTGCCGTCGAGGGTGCCGGCGAACTCGCGCAGGCTGGCGAGCAGCAGGTCCCTCGCCTTCGCCGCGGCGTACACGCGGCCGGTGATGAGCCGCATCCGGGCCCGGTTCTCCGCGGTGCCCCACGCGCCCGGCGTGAAGTCGAACGCGGCGATCCAGTCACGGTCGCCGCCCTGGTCGGCGGCGGCGCGCACCGAGTAGTCGCTGCCGCCGTACCGGGAGTCCGGCGAGGTGAGGATCCACCGGCGCGAGCGGTGATAGCCGGAGTAGTGCACCAGGTTGCCCTTGGTGCCGAACGCCTCCACGCCCACGCCGAACGCCTCGCGCAACGGGCGTTCCATGGCGGCGATCGTGCGGGGCGTCACCTCGGCGATGAGCACTTGATAGAAATCTTTGGCGGAACAGGATTCATGTAGCCGACCCCAAATAATTGGGATGAGGCCCTGATAATGATGATGATTATGATGATGATTAGATATCAACTATGAAGCATCAAAACATATCTCGAGGGTGCAGGCAAAATAACCATGTCACACAAGTTTAAATAATCAGGGTGCAGTATTTAAGGCTGCAAATCTGGGCAAGCCAGCACAGACCCAATCAAAGCCAGGATGAACCTGAGGTGCTTGCAATGGGTTGAATTTGGATTGCTCTCATGGTGATGGGCCAGGTTGGACTTATTGGGTCAACCAGACTCCAACGAAGCTTGAGAAAAATAAGCATTTCATAGAAAGAAATAAAGTTTATTAGAATATAATATATTATTTGGATTGGAGCCAGATCAGGTTGATCAGGTTGAGGTTGGGACCTGTCCTATGGTCGTTTGGGTTCAAGTTGACCTCAGACCAAGCTAACCCCACCCAACTTGCAGCCCTTATGGTAATTATTAGCAGTCTTTTCATAATATTCCCTGATCCTCACTTTCAAAAAGAAATATTCCCTGATCCTTGCCAAGTTCTTCCAATGTCCATAATCCATGAACTATCTTTCTATTAGGAGAAGGTAATATCAACAGAAGATTAATATGAACTTAGAAGTTTCAGTAAGGTTTTGCATCATTGAATAAGTTTCAAGTTAAGTTTTTATAGCTATCACAATGTGCACAAATTCCACTTTAATAAAATGCAAGGATGTACCACTTGAGAGTACCTTTATGATTTGATAATATGCCCAATTTAATATAGAAAAAGTACAAATGAGATGTGTTATTGATAAATTTGGTTGACATGACAACAAATGAATCAAACAATGCAATAAAATGAGTAATTGAGAATGCCTGCAAAAACATCCTCTCCAGGTATAGTTCCTCTTCTTAGCAAGTCCCAAGAGCCTCCATCTGTAGTGTACCTGCAAACAATCTAAGTGGATCAAATTTCAAATTATTGTCAAAATCTCCATCTTACTGATACAAGCTCCCTTTGATTAATGTTTGAACTAAGAAATCTCATAGAAGCAACTGTCACAAAAGAAAGAGTAAACTTAAAGTGTGAACAGCATCGCAAGAAGATACATGACAAGTATATAATGGCACACTAAAAGATCAATCACTAACAAGAAAAAAGGAATTTGCCTTTTCTCCAAGCTCTAGGGAGGAAGCACTATCCAGAAGAAATTTTTGGGTGCAGATAAGTTTTGGGAACACTTACAAAAGAACCTCATCCCGAAGGTGTCCTCTAGCCAAAGCAACTAAATGGTGAAGATATGACCGATCATATCCATACGATCCAAACTCATTCTCAATCTGCCAGCAATATGATGATGTAAAAGTAGGAAATGCAAAGTACAGGACGGAGGAAGCTCGCGTCCAATCCGAGCTTCAAATACGGAAGAACGCCGACCTGTTTTGGAACGGAGGCGTTTCCGCCGTGGACACGATAGAGCGCGGTCGTTGTGGGATCGCAAATGACCTTGCCCATCGCCGCCGCGATGAGCTGCGCGAGGGTCTGGACGCCGTAGAAGAGGCCCGCGGCATCCGCGCCCGTCACGCGCACGCCGTCGGCGCGGGCGTCGAGCGTGTACGACTCGGAGGGGCCGCCCGCCTCGATCACGAGACGGATGCCGGGGGGTGTGCTCTCAGCGGCAGCGGCAGGCTCGACGTCATCGACGAGGAGGGCCAGGAAGCGGTGCAGCTCCGCGACGGCATCCGCTTCGCCCGTGACAGGCGTGCTCGTCGTCACGAGGAAGGGAGCTCCGTCCAGCTCTTCGACGGCGGCGGGCAGCGGGGCGAGGGGGAGTGCGGACACGGTCGCTCCATTCTCCTCGGGCATGTGCATGCGGCCAAGGCTCTTCAGGGAGTGCCGTGGAAACACATGGGACGCTCGGAGTCTGGTGTGGATTGTGGCGGATTGATCGATCTTGCGACCCGAAATTGTGGTCTGGATTTGGCGAGCTATCTGGGAGGAGTCAGGCGGCCGGCATACTCGCGCCGTTTGAGTCCAGAGCTGATCGAGCTCACTCAGCGCTATGCGTCACGCACCTCCAACCCAGTACCCGGATGTGTGGTGGTTTTTAGGTTTCCTGGTGAGGGATACCCTCGACATTACGGCATCTGCACCGAGTACGGCGTTGTTCACGCCGACGCAAAACGAGGTTGTGTCGTGCATCACGGGCTCAGGGCGCATTGGCTGAGCTGGGTCCACTCGTATTGGCTCGTGCCGGGCGTCGACTATGGTCCGTGACACATTGGCTGAGTTTGCGCGCGACGTGCTGTCGATGTCCTTTGCGGACTTTCGACCACCGAGTGATGCGCTCAGAGCGTACCTCATCGGATCTACTGAGATTCACACTCTGGTCTTGTATCGCGAAGGGCCATTTCAGCTCGAGGTCATTACTTCAGCACCCAATGCAGGCGGATCGCACATCCCGGAGCACGCCCACCCGAATGTCGACAGCATTGATGTTTTCTTGCACGGCGAGCTTGGTCCCCTCAGTGGGATCTTGCGACTTCCCTTCGGCGCGAAAAAGCGGATCAGGCATGGCGTATTCCACGGGGCATCGGTTGGTGAGGCGGGGAGTTCCATCCTGTGCATTCAGCACTGGCTCAATGGAGTTTCGCCGACCAGCATCGCGTTGGACTGGGAAGGTCCGCCGCACCATGACGTTCGACCAGCGCCGCTGATGCCATGAACGAATTCGTCACCCTTCAGGCGTTCGCCAAATGGTTCCTGTCGCGGCCCATGAGTGGGCTGCGTCCGCCACGGAGACTTAGGCTAAGGCTTAGGCCGAACCTTGGGATGGGGGCTGGCATAGCTTTGTTGTGCTACCACAAGAGTTTACACAGTAGTGCAGGCCTTGACATTGATAAAATAAGGAGGGAGACGTTTAGATGGCTCGACCTTAATTTAGTTTGAATTCCATTATCATGGAATGAAAAAGCACGAAATAAGATATCACTTCTCCAAGATTATCAAGGTCACGTTTGAAAATATCATTGATAAATTAAAATTTTTGACGTCGACATTGTAAAAATATGAAAACCCTATTTAATTTTTTCTCAAAATTAACTCAAAATGAGTTTTCGATGTGGAGATAAAAGGTGTCATTTTATGCATATCTATCTCTATAGACTTTAAAAAGTAGATTTTAAAAGTGAGACACTCATCTGGAACATTTAATATTCTTGTCCTCCACTCTCTCTCTCTCTCTCTCAAACATTAGAATCTTGAATAAAAACTGTACCAAACGCACCCTTAGATCGTGTTTGGTGAGGCGTTTAGCCTTTAGGCCCTATTTGTTTGGACCCTGTTTGATATAAAATGGATAAACATCCGTCGGTTGCTAATCAACACCATTTTGGTCGAATACATAACCCGGATAGGTGGCATTGTTGCAACAAAAATAAGAATATTTAATACTCTTTCGCATACTTATCTCACGTTCCACCAAAGTACGAGCAAGACACCACCGGCGAACAAGAACCGTGACCGACGAATACGTTGCCCTATTCGGTAGTATTCACCCGTGAAACAGGGCCTAACTTAACTTACCTGAAGAGAGAGGAATAACCATCGGTTAAGAGCCATTTAACAATTACAATTGTTGAAAATGATTGGTAAAAGTGTGGCCCTATCTAGACTCTACATCGGTGGGAGAATTGTGGTGCCACTAACTAGTAATCCAGAATGTGTTGAAAAAAGACTGAGTCATTAACTTAACTTATCTTAGCAGAAAGCAATAGTCATAGTTTAAAAACCACTTAATTAACGATTGCCATAATTAACTGAGGTGATAAAAAAGGTTCCACCTTTATAGACTCTGCATTGGTGGGAGCCTCGTCATCTTGATCTAGTAATATAGGATGAGTCGAAGAGAATGTTGTTCAATGCAACGAGGAATCCATTTTTCGTGTGTTTGTGTGCACAAGTTCGACAAATTTATAAAGTTCTTATTTGGCAAAGAGTGGCGTGAGCATGGAGGCTGGAGGCGGCTGAGGCTAGGGATGCCGGAGGTAGCCACGGTGGAGGCTTAAGGGCATTGGGTGGTGTAACGACTCAAGATCCAGATACCGGATCAAACCCGATAGCATTCAGATCCTACACCGCCACTTTCGAGCTGGGAAGCTCGATCGGATGGGTTCAATAAGTGTCACGGGAGTATACAAAAATATATATGTATTGCTTACTGCGGGTATAAATCTCTCTAACCCTCCGCCAATCTCTTGGGCCTTTTGCCCTGTTTTCAATTCCCATATTTTCAAAATCTTCAGCTGAATGTTTGTCACCTTCATTCTCCTCAATGTTGTAGGTAGACTGCTTTTCTTGGTCATCTTCTAACTCTGCAACCTGAAGAGAGTCTTCATTGATAGCCTCTGAACTGCCTTGTTTAGACAAAACCTTTTCTTCAAAACGGAACATATGTATGAGACGAATAACTTGATTCTGAAAACTTCCACATAGCAGCATATCTGCTTCATCAAATACCTGCAAGCAATGGACAAGAAAAAGGTAAACAGAAATCATAACAAGAATCAGAAAAGAAGAAGCTCCTAAATTTGTTCAGCCTTGTGAAACATACTTTTTCATTCTATCCTTTTGTAAATATCATAATTCTTGAGAATTGCAAGCTCTAACAAGCTTAATTTATGCTTTCCATCTGGGATTTGATTTGCTATGTATCTCTGGGCATGACAAAAATGATATTTTTCAAATAAAGCTGGTATCAACCATATGGATAACTGGGAAGATGAAAGCAGCTATTTGGCCTTACCACAAGTCACCTAATATCAACAGCGTTTTGAATTCAGTATGTCATCTTCATTACATCTAGGAACAGTGAAAGATAAATGTGATGATCAAATTATCTTTCCCTCTTTATTGTCATTGAGAAGGCAGTGATTATGAATTTAAACATTATCTTGATTCCCTAGAGTGGACTAGGCAAGGGAAAGTAGTTAGTTTCAGCTAAAGTAGAGGAGAGATAAACAACCCACCCCCAAACACCTAATTTTAGTAACTAAATTTTCTAGTGCCATTTATAGAGGTTGAGGAAAGAACCATAAACAACCATTATCCAACTTGATAAGGTACAGCATTTCTAATCCCTGTCAAAGATTCACATCAAATCACTAGAACTTGTGACATGTACCAAAAATCTTAACAAATACATGAACAATAAACCTCTATCCAAATGGCTTTTCTTATTTTTCTTATAATGGAGACCACTTACCCTTACAAAGGTAGATAAATGGTTCAAACTAAGCATCATTAGCAAGGCTTTGAACAAAAGTAAGTGAGTAACTTAACCCAATAAATAACATAGAACTAGTTACCACATGTTCTACATTCTTTAAGAATTCAGGCCGCCGATGATTTTCTGCATCAAATGCAAAAAGGCTATTCAAAAGTGCCACTGGAGTTGAAACAAGTATATCAGGTTGAACAATGGGCCAACCCTGCAAAACACTTCCCAAAGAGTCATCCATTAGAATAAACACCATGAAGCTGTGAGACATGCTTTGTTATATGATATGGAGTGTTGGACAGTAAGAAAGAAATACATTCACAAAATGTGTGTGGCAGGTTTAAGGGTCAAGACTTGAGATTTAGGATTTAAACTTGGGGTCTTAGAACTTGGTTGACCTTTCGTGGTTTGAGAGCCATGGCTCGGGACTTTAGATTTAGGATTTGGGGCTAGCCACTAGTGGTTTAAGAGCTGGGATTTGGAATTTGGATTTAAGATTTGGCGCACTTGTGGTTTAGGAGCCGGGATTTGGAATTTGGATTTAGGATTTAGGACTGACCACTTGTGGTTTAGGAGCCGAGCCGAGATTTGGAATTTGGATTTAGGACCGACCACTTGTGGTTTAGGAGCCGAGCCGAGATTTGGAATTTGGATTTAGGACCGACCACTTGTGGTTTAGGAGTCGAGATTTGGAATTTGGATTTAGGACTTAGGACTGACCACTTGTGATTTAGGAGCAGGGATTTGGAATTTGGATTTAAGATTTGAAGCTAACCACTTGTGGTTTAGGAGTCGGAATTTGGGACTTGAATTTAATGCGGTGGGACAAGAACATAGGGTGTTGGGAGTGGCGACACCATGTTTTTTTCCTTTTTTTTCCTTTTTCCCCTTCTTTCTCTCTTTCTTTTTTTTTCTTTTCCTCTTTTTCCTCCCCTTTTTTTCTTCTCTTTTTTTCAACCCATGCCATGAAAGGTGATATCTAGCAAGGATCGTTGTGCGAACTCATGCTCAAGGACATGATACAGCTTTAGATGTTTTGCTTTAAATAGGGGGAAATGGTTCTCTCCTTTGTGGTCAACGACCATACATGTGCTTCCTTCATAAACCCTCGTGACAACGTAAGGCCCACGCCAGTTGGGTTGTAATTTGCCACTAAAGTTACCTGCCATGACTTCTCTTTCTTTGACCATTACAAGATAGCCTTTTTTAAATTCCCTTATTTTACAAGCTTATCATAAACTCGCGTCTTTTGGGCTTGATATGCCTAGAGATACTTGTAATTTTCCAACCTTTTGTCTTCTAGGTTAGATAGTTCTTCAAGCCTCCTTTCTATTTCGTCTTGCTCTTGAGTTTGTAAGTCGGTAAGCACGACCAATGTTTTAAAACTTGACCTGGATGAGCTAGTGGGTCACGGGTCAATAGTTAACCGTTCAGGTTGACCAGTGACCCGTAATACTAGAAATGCTCACATCAATATTATGTACCCATAAAAATTTAATATATCTTAAGTAGTAACTTAGAAATATGGAAGACACACTTTCTGTACTCTATGATTTTCCTTTCTCCTATGTGACATGTAGGTTGTCCCATGGGACGGCATCATGACGACAGTTCACTAAGTTTAGTCTTAGGCTCTTAAGTTTTCTTTGTTTATTTCTGCATGTAGAGAAAAAGAGATTTAGAATCAAGATCTTTTCAACTTGCAAAACTTGTGTTAATACTATTAAATGTTAAGACCATAAAGGATATTGGGCTGAGCATCTTTGTATAGGGGACTCACACAACTCCTCTGTTTTTGTTTTGTTGGGGGACTAGTGTGAGCCACACCGCCTCAGTGTGAATTGTATAGGAATGTTTTGGGAACTTACTGCTTATACTTGTGCATCCCTTCTTTTACATTTAATACAATTGCGGTACCATCCACATTCAAAAAAAGGAAACATGACTTGAGACCATGAAACCAATTATAGAGGATTATAGGAGCAAGTTACAAGGAAGCTCTTCTAAACACAATAGGTCAAGGCATAAGCCATAGGCATTAGTTTTGGATGGTGGAATGGACTGTAGTGGCCCAGGTAAAGCAACTTCAGTTTGGCGTGTTCTTCTGCTGTTCCTATTACTATGTAAACACATACTGACATACAGAGGGTAATAGTCAAAATGAATAACATGAGAAGCAGATAACAATGTGGAAGTGCCTTTTTGATGTTCAACATTTACATGAAAGGCAGTCGGTAACAACATAACTAGATTTGGCTTTTACCTTGATCTAGATGGGGGGTGGGGGAGGGGATGCCATCTTCTGCTGTTCACTATGTAAACACATACTGAAGGTAATAGTCAAAATGAATGCCATGAAAAGCAGATAACAATATGGAAGTGCCTTTTTGATGTTCAACATTTACATGAAAAGCAGTCAGTAACAACATAACTAGATGTGCTTTTACCTTCATCTAGATGCACTGCTTTTGACCAGGGGAGGAAGGTTTGAGAGATCAGGATCTAAGCAAGGTTGCAGTATTGCATTCGGATTCGCCTCCAAGAGTTGGAGAAAAGATCTGTGAGTGGTCTTGTAAGAGATTAGAAATTAATTTCTATTTATGCAAAGCATTTTTTTTCTCTAGGTTTCCTGTATGCTAGACTTTTATCGTTAATATGGACTGTTTTTTTAATATGTGCCTGTTAAGAATACTTGTAGTAAAATACTCCATAGGAGGTCACTTTGGGAATATCCTCTCTGTTATAAAATAAAGAGAAATGGAGAGAGACAAGGTTCCTCAACCTCTTTTCCCAGGCTGTGACCTTGGCAATCTGTCGCTGCAGCAGCTCTATCACTGCTGATTTTATCTATCAGCAGGGAAGTCCTCTTCTTCCTTTTACCCAGATAAGAGGGGTTTTCACAGCTGATGTCCCCCATGCATCGTCTCTTGCTTTTCCTCTCTCATCCTCTGACAACCAGTCCATATAGCCAGTTGATATAGGAACAGGCTTAGCAGGTCTCTTTCTCCAGAACCTGCCAAGAGTGGGATCTCAGCAAGCTAATATCAATAACTTGTGAGATGCAAGTCTCAGACGTGGCAAACCTTCATGAAATTGGTGAAAATCAGAGTTTGGTAAGCCATAGATCCTGCTGTAGAGGCTGACAATAATAGGGCGTTACATCGTTTAACAATTCAAATACTTATCCATTGAGGCTTCCCAGTTTAGGTAGTCAGTCGGGACTTTGGAGCCATAAAAGTCTGAGACTTCGGGCCTATTGAAGAAGATGGGCTGGTTTCTGAGCCCATTGGTGCTATACAACCAATGATATGGCCTGGGCGACTTAGAGTCCATTGAAAATTGGGAGAATCGCTACATGGTGGACATGTAAGGGAGTGCAGATTTGAATGAGACACCTAATGCGAGACAGCTCTAGACTCTAACCAATATCCAGTACGTGGCAGAGATTTTAATCCGAAGATCCAACTCACGCAAATGTGCCGCCTTCCCAATAGGCTTAACCTATCTTTCCAGCAACACCTTTTGATATACCAGATATAGGAATGAAATGCAATACCTTGGACTGACTACCCTAGACTCAAACCACACTCTGATACCAATTTGATGTGGGACGAGACTCGAACGGGCTAAGACCTATGACCGACTCGAAGTGTGGCCAGCACTTGCATGCGAAAGACAAGCCGGGCGGCTGACCACTATGGTGTTCTCTGGGTGGAGACGTCTCTCAATAGAAACTCTAACTAGCTTGACGATCGTCCCTTGCAAGGGAAACATGGGAACACAGCGGTTAAGGAACCACTGTCGCCTAGGGTATACAATTCGAGCTCGGTGCCCGACTGAAGCTAAGGAACGGTTCTTACTCTCACAATCACGGTGATTTGTACGTTGGCTATGGCTCTCATCTCACAAATGCAGCATATAATAAAATATACTAGACAAGCAATCCGAAGATGGGAACATCGTGCGTACCTCCACGACTAACGCGTGGGGAAGAAACCCCCGGTCGGATCTGACAACCCCAATACACGATAATGATTAATCATACAATTTCAGAAAATGGCCCACTCCTCGCAGGGAGATAACAGGCTACAATCACACAATTCGGGGCTGCTAGAACGCGGGTTGACGGGCAGCACTTGAGGGAGCCGAGGGGAGCGAGTCGTCGCCGATCGGGGCGACGATCGAGTACCAGACCGGTTCTGCCCGCGCTGGTCACCCTGCGCAGCAATCTTGCGGGAGGCGGTACAGCTAGATCTGGCATCCAAACGAAGTGCCGTTTGTAGGAGCACGTCGAGGGCAGGCTGAAGAACACCTGGTCTGAACGGCGTGACCAGATCTGTACCGATCGGGTCGTGACAACTCCTACACTACTGTTCAGTTTCTGTTCACACAGAACTATACAATAATATTAAATAATTAGTAAAAATGTTTTCGTTGGGCGATTGGGTCTCCGCTTGCTGGAGATCGTCAGAGACGCCCGAAGGAAGATGCTGATTGAAGGGCTCGATTAGATCTGATAGGTTGATGGTGTGGGATCTCCCACAATTCACTGCCAGGATCCCGTCGAATCTACACAGGTCGGCCTGCGTAGTCACATGAAAAGCTTCACCACGCCCAGCACGGACATCGGATCAGCACGAAATTGGCGGCAATGCGAAGCCAACAGAAAAAGACACAATCTATGAAGATTTCAGGTCCAAAGGTACCATGAGAGGGGCTGGAGAATTTTTGTATCAGGGATGTATATCTTTGGACTGCAGGGACAGACAAAACTGTGCGGCACCACGGCTTGAATTGTTGCCGGAGATCCGCAGCTCCGATCAACACGAAACCAGTGCCAAAATGCTCCTACTCGCGGAAGTACCTCTGGTAATTTTACCAGGACTGGATCTGAAGAGGATGAGGCAGTGCTTGATTCATGATCCGAGAAAGATTTTTGGACGGGCGAAAGTAGTACAGCACACGAACGGGACGATAACAGGCCTCGACGTCGCACCTCGATATCGAGGAGTCACACCCCAACTAGATCTCGTCGCAGGACTAGCACTTGAGCATCACACTCAAGGAGGAACACAAGAGAATCACTCTCTAAAATACTCACTTTTTTCATAAATTCATCAATTTCTCATTTGTACAAGGTACATGCTATTTATAGACACATAGGAGAGGGCATGGGGAGAGGAGGTCCACCAAGAGAGAGGAGGGGAAGGTGGTCTACGTAAGAGGGGAGGTGGGAAGGAGGAATTTTCCCCCCTCTTTGGTTGGTCAAGGAAAGGGGTGGCAGCCAACCTCCCTTACCATGCATTCACACTAAACCAAGACCCATTCACACTTGGTCTTAGATCCTTTTCACACCTAGCACACTAAGCCCATAGACTTGTTCACACTTAACCCCTTTGGCCCATTTAAAGCCCAAAGCCCATTAACTCTAGCCCATTAATCTATTCTAGCCTATTTACCATACAATAGTACAATTGTCCAACATGGACTAAAATAGGGCTCAACATGGCCTAAAAAATGTGAAATAAGGATGATGGCTTGGTCGATGTGTCCACATCCTCCTAGAGCCGATGATACTCCGGTGTGTCGTCGTTCCCGGCATGTACGACGACGTGTCCTCACCAACGACACAATAGATAGAGTAACGTGGCCCGAACACCTATGACTCCCAAGAGAGGGATTACGCATAAAACAAGTAACACAAGCTCACGAACGTCCCCCAAGAGTGGAAAGCGTGTCGATCCACACGGTTGATGAAGCAGCAGAGTCTAGGGTAGGCAATTTCATACTCGTGCTCGGATCGAAGAACGGGTCGGTCACACTTTCTCACCGTGGCAGTGATATATATATAACGAGCTAGGGACCTAAATCACACACACTAGCAGTGGCTCAAGAGCGTATACGAGACGAGCAAGCTAAGCCAAGCAAGGAAGTGTATGCGTACCTCCACGCTCGGGGCATGGAGAAGACTCCCGGCCAAATCACACGATCTCTGATACAAAAGCTAAATCAGTACAATCCAAACATTGCCCACTCCTCATAGGGAGGTAAAAGGCTACACAGCGGATCTGGGGTCGTGAGAAGTGGGGTGACGGGCCGCAAGTGGATGACGTACGGCAACTCCAATGTGCTGCGAACCGATACTAACTACGCTGCAACTCCGGTTGGCCTGGGTCTAGCAGCAAGGACGACGCGTCATGGAGGCCGAGGAAGGTGAAACGTCCATGACAGCATGCTGTAATGGATGACGATCCTCCTGGAAGAAGATGGAAGCCGGCAGGGCTGACGTGGACCTCCGGCATAGTCACGAACAAGTGGGCAAACTACAGGCCGGTCTGCACAGGCACAGGTGACCAGCAGGTAAGGAGGCCTGGAGCGCGGCCTTCTGGTTGTCCTTTGAACACGAAACTTGGCGGGGACGTGGGTGGGGATGTCCCAGAGATGCCAGTGGAAGGGGGGCCACAGCAGATGACTGTGGTAGCCGGGTCAATGCCGAAAGTGAATACCTAGGCGGTCTGGCCTATCTACAGGTAGCAGGACAGACAGGGAAAGAGCAACATGGCAACGGGGCTTCCAGGTGGATTCTAGGGCTGAATTTTCTCTGGAGGATGGGGGATGAACGTGGAAAGATGTAGGATGAGTGGCGGGGTTGCACATAGTGGAGGTTTTGGGTGTGCGGAGCGGTGCACGGTGAGACTCAGATCTATAGGACTGTGCAGACAGACTGGGTAGCAGAGATAGTGGATGGGATGAGGCGGGGCAAAGGGGCTCAAAACGGCGTGAAATTTTTATGGTGGATGGGCTATGATGTGGGGAGGATGTGTACCAATTTTCAGGGCGTTTGGATTAGGTTTTGAGGGGGAGAAGGTCTTTGTGGATGGGTTTTGTCCCTGCAGGTCTACACAGGTGAGCCATCACAGGCTGGAGATTCTGAAATGCATTCTGAGATGGCTTCCTTGGAAAATAGTGAAATACAAAGGGAACCACATGGTTCAGTTGGAGCTGTTGCTGGCCGTCGGACAATTGCTCAAGCAGACAGTGAGGAAGTTGCTGCTGCATTATGTAGGTACACAGCACCAGAAGAGGTATGTGCAATTTGCACATTTATTCTTTCCCTGGCACAATCTTGGGTTGATTGATATACTCTAGTATCCTCCTCGCACAGGTTTTAACCATGCCATCAACTTGTGGAGCTTGTGGGGTTAGCTGTGTCACTCGCTTTTTTGCCACCAGTATCCTTTTGCTATCTTTTTTCTGTTGTCTATATCATTTTTTAGATTAAAAAAACAACTTGGCAGGTGCTCAGGAAAATGTGAGATGTATTGTCCCCCTCACACTTGTTTCAAACCTTTTTTTTATCATGGAAGGCCTTTCTTCTTGTTCTGCTTTAACTGCTTGCAGAGATTCCTTACTTCCGAGAAGTAATTGTAATGGCGACTACTTGTGACCAGTGTGGTTATCGCAGTTCTGAGGTCTGTTAATACTTAATAATGCAAACACGTGATTTCAGATTTCTTTCTAATATTTTCTTATCCTATCTTTTTTTCTTGACAGTTGAAGCCTGGTGGTGAAATTCCAAAAAAGGGCAGGAGGATTACATTGCATGTGCAGAACGTCACTGATCTTAGCCGGGATGTGATAAAGGTACTTCACTTGTATGACAAGATCTAAATGTAAATGATACAATTAACTTGCAAAATAAAGAAGAACATCAGCTGCAAAAAGGGAGCCCATTGTACAATGCCACTTCTTAATGGATAATACGATGTACATTGGTAGAGCCTGAAGGACTATAGGACCATCAGCCTGTTCAATGGGACATATAAGATCATCACCAAGCTGCTGGCTATGAGACTTGGAGAGTGTCATGAACAAGCTCATCAATGGCTACCAGGAGGCGTTCATCAGAGACTGTGTCATATAGGATAATTTTTTTGGTGGCTTATGAATGTTTGTTCGTCAGGAAGACACAAAAGAAGAAGGGACTAGTAGACTTTGAGAAAGCTTGTGACTGGGTTAGTTGTAAGTGTCTACCGGATGTTCTCAGCAAAATGGGTTTTGATGACCATTGGTTTGGCTGGATTCGGGCTTGTATCCAATCATCCACTTCTGCGGTCTTCATCTATACATTCACCTTTCTTCCATAGTGGCAGGGGCCTCAGGCAAGAGCACCCTATGTCTCCACTTTTATTACTTCTGGTGGCACACATTTTGAGCAGCATGTGGTCGAGAGTTGAATCCCTGAACGTAATCAAGGGTTCCAGGTTGCACCTCAGGGTTATTTCATAACCCATTGGCAATATGTGGACGACAGTATCCAGGGAAAATATTGGCTTCAGCACTGTAAAAATGTGAACATGAGTTGGATTATCAGGCACAAACAATATGTCATCTTATCATGGTCGACCTAATGTGCCAAGATGATTTAAGATACTGAAAACAAAAACTCAAGAATTGCTGGAACCTTCCCTCTCTTTTATTAATATACTCATGGTATCATCCACGTTTCAAAAAAGAATAGCTTGACACCTAGATCTGTGCTAATTTTCATGAACTTGTATTTGTTGTGGTGCTTCAATGTTCATAGAGGATTTACATTAATTATGCGGATGAGCTTATTTATGTGTATAATATGTTACCATCATCATGATTCATCATTGTCATAAAGCTGTATCCTATCACTTCAGGGTTGGTTTAGGATTCAGGACAAAATTCCAGGCATTTGTGCAATGTTTTTGGTTTAGGTCTCAGCTTGATACCAACCACCCATTTATTGTGTCAGAAAAGGCTTTGGTCGTTACGAGAGGAGTGCCCTTTTAAAGACGGCATATGCCACTTGGCAGCTGTTGAAGAAGTTCCCTTTTAAAATGCCAAACATTTAGTTGAATGCTGGTTTTCTGGTGATCCATTCTCCCATCTGTCAATATACATTGAAATTTTATTTTTCATTGTGTACATTGTAGCTGGACTGAGTCAAAACCATCTCATATGCTTTCTGAATTGCCTGGAAGTGCTTCCTTCTCCCATATAATTTTCAACCTTGTTTTATGGTCTATGCACAAATACAATTTGCCTTGAAAATATCCTCAATGAATATGGGCATTACTTCATCTAGTTGGAAATTAGAAATCCTTGCATATCTTCTTGTTCGTATCTTTACATCTTAATAACCCCTGATGTTTAACGCCTCGAATTTATTAGTGTGAAGAAAATGTGTTTCATTGAGCTAGCAGAATTTCCCAGAATGCAATGAGTTATTTGATGTTTGGGCCAATTGCAATGTGTAAAGCCAGTTAACCGTGGATGATACAGAGGTGTGTGCACCAAGGATATGACTGAGATAAAAGTATTGACAATTCTCAAAAAGACCTAATATTATGCACAAAAAGAATGAAGCGTGAACAACTTAAATTCAGCAGAGGAGGGAGAGCAGTGGAACATTCTTGATTGTTATGAGTGTTGTCAAAATAATGGATGGAACTCTGGCACCTAGTAGAAGCTGTAAGCACATGGATGCCACCTTTTCATTTCTAGAAGTAGAAAAATTTACAAAATGAGTATCACCATTGTTTGTCTTGATCATGGCTTGTCATTATTATTACTTTAGTGGTGATGAACGAATGCACGGTCTGCTGATTATGTGCTTATAATGCTTGCCGCTATCTTTATTTAACTTCTTAATGCCACTTAAAATCTGTCCATAAAAAGAGTACGACTTTGGTGTAAATTGACGCTCGGCATGCTCGCGATGGTGCAGGGTGGACTGCTGGTATTCACCGCGGGGACGGGCGGACAGCTGGCTCCGACAGCGCTGGACAAGGTGGCATCGCAGGGCGTCGGCATCTTCAGCGGCTCGACGCTCATCTGGATCCTCGCCGCGGTGCTGGCAACGATCGTGCTTTCATGGACCGTCTTCGGTCGACGACTGTACGCACTCGGTACGAGTACGAGCGCAGCGCTGTTCTCTGGGATCAACCAGCGCACGGTGATCACCGCGACGTACAGCATCAGCGGCGCGACCGCGGCGGCAGCGGGCGTGCTGCTCGCCGGCTACGTGCAGCAGTCCTACCTCGGGATGGGAGAGCCGTACCTGTTCGCGTCCGTCGCGGCGGTCGCAATCGGCGGCGCGTCCATCCTTGGCGGCACCGGCAACTACCTGGGCACTGTCGCCGGCGCGCTCACGCTCACCGTGCTGACCGGAGTATTGCCGATCCTCGGCCTGAAGCCGGCCGTGCTCGACATCGTGTACGGCGTCGTCATCCTCATCGCCATCACAACTGCGCGGTTCGCCAGCAGGCAGACCCGCTAACGACTGGAAGCCCACTACCCGAATTGGAGGTGCAGTCCCAGCAATCGCCACAACCGTTACACAGCAAGGTCGTCCCCAGGTGAAGAAGTCGATTCACCACCCATTTCTCGCCGATCAGCAATGACGCGGATCGGAAACGAAAGAAGGAAGTCATGCAAAAACGACGTTTCGCAGTAATTGCGGCGCCGGTGGCAGTGCTGCTCGCGCTCGCCGGATGTTCCAGCGCCGGTGGCTCGACGAATGGCTCGTCGACCACGAAGAGCGGCCCGTTCACGTTCTACGTATCGAACAACTTCGTCGGAAACGACTGGCGCCAGCAGATGGTCAAGACCGCGCAGGTCGCAACGACCAAGGCACCGTTCGCCGGCCACGTCAAACTGACCGTGGTCAACGACGCCGACCCCGGCGTCTCGACGCAGCTGTCGAATCTGAACAACATCATTCCCCGTCACCCGAACGCGATCCTGATCGACGCTGCGTCCCCCGACGGCCTGAACTCGACGCTGAAGCGCGCGTGTGCCGCCAAGACCGTCGTCGTGTCCTTTGACCAGAACGTCACGGCGAAGTGCGCGTACAACGTCTCGCCGACGTTCGAGAACACGTTGGTCACGCCCGTGCGGATCGGCTGCGGCACCGCCCACTGGTAGCCCTGCGCGACGGGCTTGAACGTGTACTTGTCGAGCGTGTCGTTGAACGTGAAGATCGTGCGGTTCATGCCTTCGAGCGGGTCGCCCGGCGTCGGATTCTTCACGGTCGCGCACGCCGCGAGCGCCACGCTCAAACCCCTGATCGAACTGATCCGGGCGCATGTCATGGCGGCTGAACGGCTGCGGTAGAGGTGCATGGCCTGTATGATGAAGCCGAAGAAGCGCGTTTCGTGGCAGATCGTATTGGGGTGCAGGTGAGTATGGGTGCTCGAAACTATAGTGACTTTGCCGTCCTGTATCGAACCAACGCCCAGAGTTATACGCTGGAGCGTGCCCTGGTGCAGGCTCGTGTGCCCTATACGATCGTCGGTGGGGTACGTTTCTACGACCGCAAGGAGGTCAAGGATGTGCTCGCCTATCTCAAGTTGCTCTATCAACCCAAAGATCGGATGAGTTTTAGCCGTATCGCTAACGTGCCCGCACGGGGAGTGGGCGCTACCAGCTTAGAGCGCTTCTTGAATTTTCAGGCCAACAGCGGACTGAGTATTATCGAAGCGCTTGACCAGCTTGCGCTTTCAAGCAGTGTCAGCGGCAAGGCCAAGACCAATCTTTCGGCTCTCGGCAGCAAGCTCAAACACCTCCAGCCCATGATCGAAACGGCCGCACCCAGCGAAGTGATCGAAGCCCTGATCGGTGCAATCGGCTACCGCGAATACCTGCAGGACGGTAGCCTTCAGAGCGAGGAACACCTCGAGAACATCGGAGCTTTACTTTCCGACGCCCAGGCTTTTACGAGCGTGCCCGACTTTTTGGAAGAGGTTTCGTTGATGTCCAGCAATGATACGGCGAGTGATCAGCAGACGGTGACGCTGATGACGCTACACGCTGCCAAAGGTCTGGAATTCCCAGTGGTCTTTATGGTTGGCATGGAAGAAGGTCTGTTGCCCCACGCCCGCGTGTTTGAAAGTGGCCTGGACGATCTCGAAGAAGAGCGCCGCCTCTGTTATGTGGGCATGACTCGTGCTCGCCAAGAGCTCCATCTGACCTATGCCTACAGTCGGTTGCAGTTTGGCCAGCGTAGCTACAATCCAACCAGTCGCTTTTTGACCGATATGGGCGATAGTATCGTGATGATTGATGCGCCGCAGCCGATGCAGCCTTTCTTTGGCAACACGAGCTTTGAGGATGGTGTCGATACGATCTACGAAGAGCTGTCATTCGATGTGGGTGATCGGGTGCGCTCCAGCGCCTTTGGGGTGGGCCAGATTACTGACATTGATGGCATGGCGGTGACAATTCAGTTTCAAAACGGCCAAACCAAAAAGCTCAATGCCGAATACGCCAGACTCGAAAAATTATAATTCTTTTGCTATAATGGAACGATATACGTGAGGTATTTTCTAGCCCCTGCTAACTAGAGTTATGAATAGGCATATCACCACTCCCGCCACATTGCTGCGAACTGTCGACGACCATCTGCGTCACGGTGGGGATGTCGATGGCCGTCGGCGACGGGGCCGTGGCCACAAGACCGCGCGCCGCGGAGGGCATGACAACCAGCGCGACCGAGGCGAGCAGCAGAGTGGCACCGACTTGACCAGGAATCTACCATCACACATCATAGCTAGATGCCTGGAAAGCGAAGGGCGATTAAGGGTGAGTTGTTTCCCTTGCGGGTGGAGGCTCCTAATCAGCGATCCATTACTTTACTAATTATCGTCTTCTCTGCTTTAATGTGGGTGGCCAGTGCAGGGAACCGCATTGCCGTCATTCCATGGACCAGATCTGGGTAAGTGCAAACCTACATGCAATATAATAAATAATAATAATAAATAATATCGGCTCACCTCATTCACAGCCCTACACAACTTTGAGGTGAAAAGCTAGCTGCTTCGATATTTCGGATTGGGAAGCATATAAATGTTCTCCCGCTTCTTTGATGCGACATTGTTAACGGGATAGTTAGTGAAGTGGGTTGATGGCATTAATGACATGAGGGCCAACGGCTAATTAATGATGGTGCATGGTGCCTTCTCCGGCGAGGGGAGGCCACTCCGCAAGTTGGGAGGAGCTAATGTTGGATTAAAGAGCATATATATTATCTTTGCCAATTAGGGGAATGCATGGCTCCCACCATGATATATGTGGAATCTGGCCCAACCCGTCATAGTTTATTTAGTGCATGACCTGCTGCTGCGGATAATTATCCAAGCCAGACCACTTAATCTCAACGAAAATTGCTTCGGATTAACAGATTAATTAAGTGGAAGCACCGGAGGATTTGTACAGTCACTAACAAGGACCGATCCAAGCTGTGATTTGTGCGCCGAACTCCATGATATCTTCCTACGTACGTACACCGGGCGATCTCTCTGAGTACGTAACACCCCCGTCGTCATGGCCGGCAACTGCAGCTTTCTGTCGACATAACGCTAGCTCACGGCGGCGACTATGACCGCCGTTCTTCCTCCCGTAAGGATGGAAAAGCTAACGCATGTCATTTGTTTTGTTTTTTTTTTGGGGGAGGGGCGGTTTAAAGCTAACTAACGTATGTAATCATTCTCCAAGATCTGTCATGCACATAATGACCCCTGTTCATGGGCGTCACATATTTAACATGTTTGTTGAAAAAAAAACGATTTATCGCAAGTTTGTGGCAGGTAGGATGTCCGTACGTATTAACTTCCTGGTTCTCAGAAGTTGTGTGGTTGGGTCTTCACTCGTCGAAGTTTCAATGGCATGAAGAGATTTCCTGCGGTGAAGGAGGTGCCACGTGCCATTTCCATAGTTCTCCGGTCGAGGTCATTGAGCCCGTCAGAGTCGGCCCACCACGGCGGGCTGCCGTGAATAGAAATGGAGGAGTCGACGAACCCTCACTGCAACTTGTGGATTGACGTTGTGATGTGTCGTCATGTTGCAGCCTCACTTCTCGTTAGTCCAGGTTCATATGATAAGACATTTGGGGAGATTTGGCAGTTGTTCAGATCTATGCTACGTGACTACGTGAAATTTTTTATTAATAAAATTATGACTTTTGTCCAAATCTGGTCCCTTGGAGTTATCTTTTGTGGTTGTTATTTCCTAGTTGCTCTGAGTGACATGATTGATAGCTATCATGTTCTGAGTTCCTTCCGCTGTTACGTTTGGGAAGTAACAGAAGTGGTATCAGAACCTAGATTTTGTTGTAACCCTAGATTTTTGGCCATACATATAGGTTGCCATGAGTACTAGGTCTTATAACTTATGTCGTTCCTTATTGTTAATTACCTGGTGAGATTGGGTAGAGTCTTTGGCTAAGTCTTAGAAAAGTGTGTTTAAATTCAAAAAGGAATAAATAATTAACTCTTGAAAAAATATTTTGTAGGAATTAGATAGCCAGTAAGATGACGGCAAAGCATGCTCAATGGTGTGAAATGCAAAGGACAGTTCAAGAATTAACTCAAGCTCTTCGACAAGTGGCTCAAGGAGGAGCGAATCATAGTGTTGGAGATCTACATAGAATTTTTTGAGGTTTAAATCCCCCAAGATTTAATGGATCTATTGATCCCAATGAGGTCGAGCCATGATTGAGGAGATGGAAATAATATTTCAAGTAATGTAATATTCGGATCAAGATAAGGTTCTTCTGGTAACATTTCAATTAGATAGAGATGCCAAGGCATGGTGGGAGTCAATAAAAGCAATTTTGCCCTGTAACCAAGTGACATGGGAGGAATTCTTCAAGCATTTCAATGATAAGTATCTTTCAGAGACGATATGAGAGAAGAAGGTCGCGAAATTTACCTCATTAATATCGATAGCTGAGTATGAGACCTAATTTTTGAGGTTGGCCCGATATGCACCCTATGTTGTTAGTATCGAGAAGATGAAGGCTATGAGATTTATGACTAAGTTAAGGCTTTAGTGTATACCTCAATTGACATCGATGAATATTCAAACTTATGTGGAGATGGTTAGAAAACCTCAATTGCTAGAAGATGCCATGGAGATGGCCTAAAACGTTAAAGCCAAGATGGAGAAGAAGGAATTAGCAATTAAATCTGAGAATGGCTAGAAAAGATCTAATGGTGATAATGGGTCTTCTAATGGCAAAAACTTTAAGAAGAAAGGCAGATCGTTCATATTGATTCATCGCAAGGGAAGTGTAAGTATTGTGGTAAAGGTAGTTATCGATGGGAGGATAGTTGGTTGAAGTTAGGAGTATTTCTTCATTGCGGGAGCAAGGACCATAAGGTAGCAAGCTACCTTCTTCCAAAGGACCAACCCCTACAAGCTACGGATCGAAATGGATCGAGGAGTCAAAGAAGGAATCAACGTTTAAGAGAGTCCGAGCCTACTATTGAAGAAGGAGTAGTAGGGGATACCCCTCATCGTTAACCCTAACGCTGTGCAACAAGCAACGTGGACGCTGCTGGAACCGAACGGTTCAGCTCGATTTTTTGATTTGAACTGAATTATAAACACCCCTAAATCTAACTCACCTAGAGAGGAATAGAATCTTAGAGGGATCCACATGCCTGACGTCCTCTTCTATGAGCCCACTCTAGAGTCACGTTGCCTTAGGAAAGGCTCTCCCCTCTCTTCTCTGCCATCACTAGGCCGCTCTAGCAATCCTTGGGCACCCTCCAGAAGAGAGAATCCCATTTCTTCCTTCTACCAAAGCACCTACTGACTTGAGTGTCAGAGGATTATCTTGAGGAACACCCACCCCAATAAGAACTTCTCTTGCAAGAAGGAGCTCGACAAGATCCCCTCAAAGTGGTGGACGTCTTGGACTGCCCAACTTGGAAGCTCGACAAGGTCCTCTCATGACCCCGATCGGGCAGATATCACGTAGCCAAGTCCCAACAACGCCATTGACGAAGAGCCACTGCCACCGACCGTCAGTTGCCCTCAGTCCTAAATGCACCCCTGGGCAAGGTTCTTGGCTCGCACTCACCACTGTCACCACTCGTTGACCGTAGTGTGCCACTGTTGCCCGGAAGACCTAGAAGATGAGGTGGAGGATGTTGATCGCCGCACTGCCATCTAGTGCCTTTCTTTGCCACATGATGCCTCCATCTCATTCGCCCCCCCCGAAACGCCAACATAGCGGCCGCTCAAGCTTTCGCACCGCCTTTTTCTAGTCACCGCCTCTGTGATGTCGTCATCAAATATGCAGCTCTTGTCGACCCCGCCCTTCGAGGTCACAGTAGTGGACGTGGGACGCGGGACGCAAACCCACGGGGATCCTTCCTTAGTTCCCAACCTAGTATGGCCATCCTTGATGTGTCACTGCCTCTTTGCACACACGTGCCCTCACTGGCGTCCAGATGGGGCTAACTTAAGCTCGTATTTCGTTGTCTAGTAATCCTGGCCGATGGCAACCATGCCTCCGACTTGCCAGGTGCGACCGTTGACCTGCACCTAGCAGCGGGGTTATGATGCTCCACCGATGATCTCTTGTGGCCTTTGTACCCTTCGGAGCCTTACAACTCTTGGGTGACGTCTGAGGATCTAAATAGTATTGGGTTTCCTGATATTCAGATTTCTCGGTCGTTACAACCTTCCTCCTTCCCTTCCTTAGGCTTTGTACGTGAGCCCCCCCTCCACCTTTCTCAGACTTTGCAACCCTGATCCGTTCAGGTTGTGTAAGACTTCGTCACATGGAATGAAAAGAGAAAGAGTAATGGAACCACCAGAGTTCTTTGTCCCCATGATCTCCCTCTTTCTCTAGTGGTTGGTCCCCCGACTAAGATGTGATCTGTTCTCCCCGACAAAATTTCCAGGCCATCCAATGACTCAGAGAAACTGTGAGATTTCAGCCTCTACAATACCCATTTCAGGGCCATGAGGAGAATTATCTGGTGCATGATCTGGAGTTAGCAGCTGTTATTTGCACCCTCAAGATTTAGAAACATTATTTGTATGGTGAGTAGTTGTTGTACCCAGATGTTCTCCCGGCAAAATGACAGGAAATAAGGGCTCAAAAATTTTCCCGAACACCTTTAAGGCGTTGTCCACCAGCCCTTCCTACGTCACACCGGGCCCAACCAAGGGTCCCAACCAGCTAGCCATGACCCATGGTGCTGTTAACACTTGATTGGGGTCAGCCCTGATCACTCAGTTGTGGGTTTTTCCCGCATTATACACGGCCACACAAGCCAACCCGGGGGCGCCCCGACTATAGGCCATGATGCGTGGCACCCAGCAACGAGACTAAGATCTACCCCCAAGGCACCTCCATCCAGCCTTCTAAGGTCAAAGGTAGACCTATCTAGGTCAACCACAGGCTTTTGAATCCCGCAGTACTCATATGCGGCCCATACACGCGTGTCAAGAATTTCTCGAACACCTTGTGGGTGTGCATATCCCAGCCATTCTACAACAAGCCAGGGGCCAACCTGCGGCTCCGGCACTCCAGCTACATTCTATGATGACCCTCCAGCAAGTCGGGGCCACCTTCGACCCTCAGACATGTGGCGATGTGCCGCTTATTTTCAGTTCCTAGGTCGACTCAGGATTGCCTGTCAATTCACCATACTACGTGGCACACGCCATGAAGGCTGGGGCCCACACACCCGGAAGACTCTCTCTCCACTCCCATGAGCCCCTGCTCTCAGCCCAAGGTCAAATCTAAGGCCCGTCAGTCACTCACCCAAGCTGATCGACAACTCGAGGTGTGCCAGGAATTTCCCCAAACACCTTGCGAGTGACAATGACAACGTGACATCGACGAGGCCCCACGGGCCAATCCCAGCCTTCACCAACGCCCCATCCTTCAAAGGACATCTCCAGACGATGAAGGAAGACCCCCAGGGCCACCCTTCGGGGTCACGGCTCACCTAGGGGGGGGGAGTTTGCCTTGGGGCGCGGCCACACCCTAGGGAGGTTGAACCCCCATTGGGGGGGGGGCACCCTCCTCCCAACTTGATGGCCCACGGCCATTCTCCAGCCCAAAATCTCTCAGTTTCGTGCAAGATTGACTAGCATACCCGTTTGCAGAGGGGTTCGATGACGAAGCCTTGGGATCACACAAAGTTCCACGTCAACGTTCGTGTTCCTTGTACGGACATGGCAGGTCAACCAGTTCAACTCCGATATCTTTTTTGTCTTCTTGCAGTCATACTTAGTCAAGGTAGGGCCAAAATAAGAAAAAAATAGGATTTTATAGAGGTGGGGACTGCCCCCCTCTCTCCCTTCATACTTGCTCCACCTAAACACCCACGGGGGAGGGTTTAGGTGGACCAAACCGGACAAACTTAGATCAAGTTTGTTGGATGTTAGGTTGTGGCTCTATGAAGCAAAGTCAATCGGAAGAATTCATAGCTACCTAGTAAATAAGAAATTAGTTGAAGAAACTCGCCCTTGTGCAATTGGAAGATGAAAAGACAACCCGGTTAGAAGAAAAAGGTAAATCTTCCTGCATGACAAATAGACAAAAAAGAGATTTATGTGGTGGTAATAAATTGAAGAGACGTGCACTCAATGCTAAATCCCTTGATTTAAATTGTGCTTGTTGTCTTTAAAGCAAGGATCCGTGGATGCAAAAACCATTCAATTGCATCTTGCCATACATATCTTTAGATAGACAGGCAAGGATCATGGTGATCCATCTCTCCTATACACTTCATATATAAATACCCCCTCAGAGCCGGTTGACATCTCAAAATCCACTTCATTCTCACCAAGTTTTGAAAAGAGAGAAATTCTTTAGGAGCTTTATTCTTCTTTCTCTCTCGCCGATCCTGAGTATTATTCTACATGCCTTATCTCCAGCTCTGAGTTCTTTTCTTCTCCTCACACTCTAAAGACTCAAGCACTTTCTTCTCCATCTTTTCTATTGTTCTCATCTTTTGGAGTTGAGTAGTTGAAGAAGAAGGAGAAGATGGCAGAGGAGGCCTCCATGTGCCATATATAATATGAAGATCAATCTTCTAGGTGCACATTATGGAAGACGATACAAGCTCTATAGAAGCAACATCGTCCGAGCTTGATCCAAAAGGAACAGAGAATGGGTCAAATGATGCATGTGTTTAGGGGTGCATCAGCAAAAAAGGAAAAGAATTACCAAACTTTCACTCTACAGCCAATGCAATTACCATCACAAGTTGGAAATTAATGGGCGGCTGTGTGCTCAGATCATATTTTTTCAATGAAAGTCATTTTGTCTAGATCTATGCTTAATGATCATCTTTTGATATGCTTTTACTTGAGTCTTTGTGTGATTTTTTTTGTCTAATCTCTATAATCCACTTTATTTTTGTTTTTTTGATATCAGCATTGAGGGGAATTTGTCTTGTGTACTCATGTGTTTAACATGGTCGCTCATTTTGCTGATTCACAAAAAGGGAGAGAATTATTGTATATGAAAAACGCATGTTTGCAATAGGGGTACACATTATAGAAGAAGTTGATTTCGAGGGAGTAATCGAGAGAAGCCTAGGTTGTGCATCATGTAAAATCCATTTTCTTATCAAATATAATAGACAAGGGGAGAATGGTTAGGTATTTATGATCATATCTATTTAGATAAGTATTTTAGATGGATCTAATGCTAGGGGAATACATGTAGAACCTTAAACCAAGTTGTGGTATCAAAAATTATAATTCCCTACTTTGTAGAAAATATAATTAGGCTTAGCAGGAAGTATATTTTTACATGAGTCACGAATTTGACCCCCTCTTCCTTATATAGATCCTTGTTCTAGAGGTCTAAACCCACTAGGATTGAGTTGACATAATCTTAGAACAGGTTTGGATAGGATTTGGGTCAAGTTGAGGTAGAACGCCTCAGATTGGGACTCTCCAAGAGAGTCCCGATCGGGTTTCCTGCGAAATGAGTTGGGCAGTCTAGCGATAGACCACCCTTCCTGTTGAGCAGCTCTCTGTTGGCTGCATATGTGTGAGTTATTGTAAGAGAATCATTATGTCCTGCGGCCGATTACTGGCCGCACAACCACTATATATGGCCTAGACATAGCCGCATAACTCTTGTGCAGCCCAAGAGCGGCCGCCCATTCCTTTGCTATGTTGCTTGAAGCTCGTCCTCTCTCCCCTCGTGTTGTCTCTCTCGTAGGGTCGGAGTACCTCTCTCCTCTCGCGTCGTCTCTCTCGTAGGGTCAGCGTGCCTCTCTCCTCTCGCGTCATCACTCTCGTAGGTCGGTGTGCCTCTCTCCTCTCACATTGTCTCTCTCGTAGGGTCGGTGTACCTCTCTCCTCTCGTGTCGTCTCTCTCGTAGGGTCAGCGTACCTCTCTCCTCTCACGTCGTCACCCTCGTAGGCTCGGTGTGCCTCACCCCTCTTGCATCGTCTCTCTCGTAGGGTTGGCGTGCCTCTCTCCTCTCGTGTCATCTCTCTCGTAGAGTCGGCATGCCTCACCCCTCGCGTGTGTCTCACCCGCAAGTCATCCACAGTCTGAATTTGCATATTTTTCATACATACATGCATCACATAAGAAAATCATCCAAAAGGGAAAAAAGAGCTAGGGCACTATCATGTCACATCATGTACAGGTATAGGAGTACAAGATCAGGCCGCCCCTCTGGCTTGTCACTGTCACTGCCTCCCTCCTGCCTCTTCGATGGCGGGCCTATCGTAGAGGTCGCTTCCTCCTTTCTCTCTCGCCGTCGGCACCGGTCCTCCTCATCATTCCTCTGCCGCTGAGAGGAAGTCATGAGGAAACGCCTGATGGAGCCATGGGTAGCCTTACTGCCACTCGGGGCCGCCCGGCTGCCACTCATCCCGCTGCGGGAATGGCTAATCTCTCTGTATGCCCGCACCTCGCCACGTAGCTCGAACGCCTCCTGTCGGTAACGCTCCAGCTTCGAGGTCGTGGTCCGAAGTCGCTCCACCTCCACCCGGAGGACCGCCATCTCCACTGAGTCTGACGATCTGGCCTGTGCTAATCGCTCCCGCAGGCGGACTGCCTCCTCCTGCACCACAGCACGGTCACGCTTCGCCGACTCCCGTGAGTGGACGCTTCGCTCCAACTCCCCACGTAGGCGGGTAACGTCCTCTCTCAGGCCGAAGCTCTGCGTCAGCTCCTCACACAGGCGGGCGGCCTCGTCCTGCGCCAGGATGAGCTGCTCTCATAACTGGTCACCCTCGCCGATGGCAGTGGTCATCTCTGTCACCTGCACACATGCATTCACCATTAGTCAACTTCATTTTAATATAAGAACATAATTCACCAAGGGAAGTGTAGGACGTACCCGCTCAGCCAGCGCTACCTCGGCCACCTTGACCCGATCGACCATCCGTCAGAACTCCGCCTCCCACTCTGCCCGGTCGGTAGGAGTTTGTACGGTAGAGGAAGATGGAGCGTCGGCCCCCTGTCGCTGGGCCTCCTCCCCTCGCTGAAATCAAAACTCTAGGTCAGTCGTGTCTCAGCATGATAGTAATGCATCAGTTAAGCAAAACTCACCAAAAGGGCTAAGGCCTGTCTGGCCTCGTCTCGCTCCCAAATCATCATTGTAAGGAGCCCTGTCAGCTCTGCAAGGCGTCCCTCAGGGTCGGTCTGCATTTAGAAGTCCAAGTGTTAGCACATCATTAAGCAGAAATCATGATCATAATTGAAAAGAGTCCAAGGTTAAAGAAGTCATACCGGTCGGTGGGCACCCCGGAACACCTGGTCCCGGTAGTGTCGTGCGTACACGGTGTAGTACGCTGCGTCGCTCTCAGCCCAGACGGTCACCACCCACCCGAGGGCCGTCCAATCGGCGATCTGTGTAGTGTTTCTCGATGTCCAATCAAACGTCACAGACAGGCCCCTCATCATCCTCGTAACTCGCTCCCCTGCCTTCTCCGACGCTGGGAACTCCACCATGGGCTGATGGACCCCGATGGTCCTCATCACTAGTTTGAGATGTAGTGGCTCCACCACGTTCACGCAATGAAGCCACACCTCTCATCCAGCGAAGGCGAGGGCACCAACCACCCACGGCTGGTCCTCCTGGCCCTCCTCCATGTAGGGTGTCCACCGCACCTGCAAAAATAGGAAATTGCATTAGTATCATAATCATATAGGAATGAATTTAATTAGAGAGTCTGAGTTTAGAATCGTACTGAGGCGTACGGTAGAGCATCAATGTCGTCCTGTAAATCTCAGATCTGTCATCTCAGGGATGCAGTCTCCCGAGGTGCTACCCACCTCCGTGCTATCGAGAGGAGCCCAGGACGGGCCTCCTTCCCTCTGTCTAGTGCGCGTAGGTACACGTAGGCCCAAACCTGCATCACAGTATCGTGTCAGCATTTAGGAAGCATATAGAAGTCACATAATCAAACCTAGGATGGGAGTCATACTTGGAGTAAGGGGGAGAAGCCCCCGAGCATGGTCCGACGGTCTGTCGAACTCAGCGTGTCAAACAAAAAGTCAAGGACTACCACTCCCCACGCGTAGTTGCCCACGTGGTCAAGCTCCTCAAGGAAGGGAAGGAAACGACAGGTCATCGCATCTGCCTGGGTGGAGAAGAGTAGTCGCCCGAACAACAACATCAAGAAACGCCGCAGCACTCGATCGGCCTCCACTCCCGGCTCCGCAGCTACCCTCGGTCTATCCAAGTCCACTAAGCGCTGCAGGTGCTGCTTTGGTTGCTCTATGACCGCTATCCCTGCTCATCACAACCCCAGGCTATCCTGTAGACTTGCCCAAGGTAGGAGGGTTGACTACCTCTCGGGGCGCCGCAGCTCTAGGCCCAGCAGCTCACGAGCCATCTCTCGGTAGTCTGGATAGGTGGTCCCGCTAACCGGTAGCCCATGCACTCGCAAACCAGTGAGCCTGGCCACATCCTCTAGCGTGGGGACCATATGCCCCCATGGGAAAAGGAAGGTCTGACTCACTAAATCCCAGCGGTCGTGTAGGGCGTAGAGCAGAGCTGTGTCGAATCGACACATCTCAATGCTTAGAAATGGGGCAAGCCCCATGGCAGCCAACCGCTCCTGCTGAAAGTCTGACAGTGCCGAATACACTGGATGGACCTGCAACCACGAGATGCGGGTCCTGTGCTTTCCCTGCATTATTCACCCATCTCTAGGCATTTAATAATTAATTTAAGCATTTTAAAAAAAACAACAAAAAAATTCCATTTCTGTTAGATGGGTGGCCCCCTTGGGACCACACATCGCTACGTGCGGCCAGGATTGGATCGCTCGTGTTCTCCATGTTCTGATGTTAGAGCGGCCCAACATAGGTCGCATGTTTGTTGTGTTGTATTCCAATAGCCACCTGTCCTATGTCGATTTTGAGGTTGGTGCGGCCGCCCTTGGGCCGTAGGTCATTTGTGCGGCCTTATGTAGGCCACATGTTCTGTGTAGTGCAGGTGATCGAGGACCGCACAACCGTCGTCTTCCCCGATGATGGTGACGGCCCTCCCACCCATGGGAGCCCTCCGTGGGCCTCCAAAACGATCCCTTAAGTTCAGATCGGCCAGACCAGTCAACCGATCCAAGCCACCGGTCGACCAATTTCGGCGATCCAGCCACGGGAGTCCCGCCGTCGGGTCCCGATCCACGCCTCACTCGCTCCACACGAGAGGGAAACATGGGGAAACCCTTCCCCGACCTCTTACCTACCAGGATGACCCATTTAAACCCCAGAAAATCACTCGAATCGGCAATATCGTTCTCACCCTGAAATCATGCTTAAACATTCCCGAAACATGAACAAGACCCGCTCTCGGCCTCTCCTCGGCTCGAAACCACATAGAAATGTGGGAAAAACAAGGGGGAATTATTCCCCAACATCCACTCTATCAATGATGTTGTGTGCATTATGTTTTGATGATGTCTAACTATAAGTCATTAGCTGATTTATTTGAGAAAATTTGAAGCATTATGCATTGACTAAATGTAAAAAAATTAACCAAGTCTTCGTAAGTGAGTCAACCTACTTCTCAGGTGAGTCGACCTACTTGGTTTTACAAGAAGCTCAAGATACAAGGAGGTATCAGCTTGTTGAAGTCAAATGCAAAGAGCTGGCCAGTTAGTCGACAGTCAAAGCCTAACTTTAGTCGACCAAGTTCCAAATTAGTCGACAAACATGGAAGTCAGTCGACTCACCTAATGAGCTGCGTCGACTCCAGCCACTTCATACTCTTGAGTGCGTCGACTCAAACGGCCTCCAGAAGCAGCTTCAAGTGTACATCAAGAAGTGCGTCGACGCAAGCACCTCAATGCGTCGACACAGCTTCAGCTCCAGCACCAGTCATACGGGCGACAATCTTCAGCTGCGTCGACACTACTTTCACAGTGCGTCGACATAGGGCTGACTCACATAAGCCGTTCAGGTGCATTTTTACAAGGGTGCGTCGACACACCCTTCCAGCTACGTCAACGCACACTGATTTAGCTCGCAGCAACCCGAGCAGACGACAAGATGCGTCGACACACATCTCAGGCTGCGTCGACGCATACTCGTTCAATTCTCAGCGTTGCTCATAGCAGCCCATGCAGACTGGAAGCTGCGACGACGCAGGGCACTAGGTGCGTCGACACACATGAATAGTTTTCGTCTGACTGAAGCCCATCCTTTCAAACACGTAAGTCTTCAGAAGTCAATGACGCAAGTTCCCAGAACACGTGCCTCAAGGTCTGAAAAAGGTCCCAGACAGAGATCCTATCTTTTCATCATGGGACAATCAGAACACTTTCATGTAAAGGACTTGTCAGACATCAAATCTAGAGAAAGAAGCTCTCCAGGTTTCTCCTCTCGATAAAGATGAACCAATCCAAGATAGCCATGGGAAAAGGACCAGTTAGAGGCACAGATCTGGAAAAAGATTTTTTACAGGCTTCTATTCTATAAGCGCGGACCAATCAGGTGGCCAGCTCTAAACCAACCAACCAATCACAAGAAGGGATCTGGAAGAAGGAGATTCTCCATGTTTCTTCTCTATATATACGAACCCGTAGTCATGGAGAAGAAGTGTGGGAAGCGGGAAAAAGGAAGTCAGCTACATTGAGCTTGCTTGAAAAACATCTGAGGAGAGTTAGCCGGTGTGATTCGAAAAACAAGAGGGAAACTCGGAGAACCCCACCACTACCTGATCTGGCCTCTGATAAAGAAAAGTTTTAGCAGCAGACCTGAAGCTCGAACCTTTGTTCTTCAGCTTCTTGATTGCTATCAGAAGCTACATTCCATTTCCTTGTTTCGAGTTCTTTTATTTTCGATCTTTCTCCTGACTTTTTACGTGCTTGCTTGCTGAGCTTTCAACGTGTTTCCGGTTCCCTGTTTTAGGGACCGGAGAGTGTTTGGCTGATGTACATCCGTGTGTAAGTGAGGAGCTTGCTCCTTGTACAAGTTGTTTGTCAACAGTTGTAGCGGACTAGCTCCACGCGTGTGTGTGTAAGGTTCGTCCCCGTGTTTTGCTGCGGTAGCAACGTGCGTGGGGTTCGTCCCCATGTTTTGCTGCGGTAGCAAAGTATGTGGGGCACGTCCCCGTGTATTGCTGCGTGCAGCAACGTGTGTGTGTTTTCTTTGGCCAAGTGTGGAATCCTCACCGACTTGGTGAGGGGTGGACGTAGGCCCGCTAGATAGTAGCCGAACCACCTAAAAATCCCTGAGTAGTGATTTGCTAGTTGTATGTTCCATCTCTTCTGCCCCCTTCACAGGTGCAATCACTTAGGTAGTGAGTCTCACGAGACTTCACTCTCACTTAACACGTTGGTTACCCTGTAAACAAGCTTCATCCGTTCACTCTATTTCGCAATTTCATCTGATTTTTCAACTTGTCAAGAATCGTTTGTGCGGATCTATTCACCCCCCCTCTAGATCCATTCGTACCGCTCATCAAATGCCACAAGATTGGCCACGAAAAATCACCTGAATCGGCGAAAAATGCCACTCGCCCCAAAACATGCGTTTTTCCTCAGCAAGAAGGAAACCCACTCTAACTCGCCTAAATCGACATGAAATCACGGAAAATCAATGCACAAGAGTTCGGGATCTGTCCCCCTACCTCTCGCGAAGATTCCATGCAAAGGGGACGCCGATCCACGCCGAAAACCGCCAAAACCCCGTGACCGTTCCTCGATTCCTTCACGAGCACGCCGCGCCCACCGCCCTCGATCTCTTCCTCATCCTTGCCACTCGTCGCCGCCGTCGCCTCACCACCTCAGCCCTCCACACCCACCGTCGCCACCAAAGGTGGGAGAGTGAGAGAGGGGAAGAAACAGAGGAGAGAGGGAGGAGTTGAGAGAATGAGAAGGGGGAAAGGGTTAAGAGTTATTTAAAGGATTTAATTTCAGGGTCAAAAAAGCTAGAAATTTAAAAAATTACCAAAAATTAACTCTGTGATCTTCGAAAAATACGTAACTCACCCGTTATGCCATGGAACCCAAAAATAATTTATCTTCTCTCATTAGGGGATCCGAAGATCCGATAATCAGAAATTCCCTTTTAATTATAAACCGTGATCCGAGACGCACAGAACCGCTCTGAAACCCACGGATGCAAGGTCTAAAAAACCTGGGTCATTATAGTCTCCCCTTATAAAAATTCCGTCCTCAAAATTTGAAGCGCACCATACTCACAAGAAAAGAAGAACTCACTCCACCTACATTCATTACTCATGCAAACCCTCAAGAACGAGCAAGGCATACCAAAAGTAGACGGGTCTGGCATCACCTCAACCACACTGAGACCCCAAGGACACGAGTATTACTCGACAAAATCCCCACACATCAAAGAGTTGTGACCTGAACAGAACCTCCTACCGCAACTGGGGAACCATATTCAGCAGTCCAATCGGGACATGAGCTTCCACACCTGTCGACCACAACTTTCCCGGTAGCTTCAAGACACCGACATCCTGCACCTCGCAAGCTGAAGCACTACTAAATATTGTTGGGTCAACTCTGGTCCCAATACCAACTTCTTACCAGCCCCATTACCACGCGTGGGATACAACACAAGCGGCCACATGAGACTTCACAATTTCATGATTCTCACCTTTTCAACCCATCTCGATTAACAAACACCCTAGTTGCAGAAGTCCATCCGCCAACCACCAGTCACACATGCCGACAGGAATTCCTTCCCGCTATATTCTCCTCTCATGTTCCCCTCATCGGAGCCAATAACCAACCATCTTCAGATCTCAGCAATTTACCCGTTCGCTCTAACACTTGATATCCTCACTTACTAATCCAACTACATTCGCACATCATTTCTGGCTACAACTCGGCTCCCTTAACGACTCTGATTTCAGAGCTGCAAAAAACTCTTTCCAATTCGCAGCAACATAGGGGCCTCCATAAAACACCATAACTTCAAGAGCCCTTATGCTAAAGAACCGTCGAGCCACACTCTCGCACATTTCTACAAACTTTCCCACCTGATCAACCAATACTTGCCAACACATGGCGCTCATACACATCACAAAACCACAGGGACCATAAGGTAGTACACAATTCCACAACTTTTGACACACTCTCACGAGTAGGCAAGTGTCTTCTGTCCTTTATAATGATCGGGTCGACGGTGGCACAATCTACGTCGAACCCCTGTTATTCCTGACTTGCCATAATCGGACCATTCTCCTAACGACCTCCATTAAAACCTCGACTAGGTCCCTGCCATTTCTGCTAAACACTCAACACAACACTACACTGAATTACCACACCTCCTTATCGGGCTGGCATTCCCGCACTTGTTTACCCTTAGCTGAGATGTAGCTCGGGTTATCGGCGAAGAACATCTCTATTTCAGCGACCGCCGAATTGAGCTGGTCAAAGCCCTTGACGTTGGTGCCGAGGAGCTTTTCGCTAACCTCGGCCGCCAAGCCTCGGCAACAGATAGTGATGGAATCCTCCTGGACTGGCAGATTGACACACCTCATGCTGAGGTCTCGCCATTTCTTGATGAAGTCGAGGGCGCTCTCGCCCTTCTTCTGTCGGAGAGAGTAGAGCTCGGCTAAGGAGACCTTCCGCTCGGCCGTTTGGAAACGGTCGAGGAACTTCTTCTGGAGATCCACCTAATCGATGATCGAGTTGGGCTTCAGGCGGGAATACCATTGGAAGGCCGTTTCCATAAGTGAGGTGGCGAAATAGCGGAGGAGGTAAGACTCATGCAATGCAAGTTCACCCATGGCCGTAATGTAGTAGGCCAAGTGTTCATGTGGAGACCCACGACTGTCGAATTTATGCAACTTCGGTGGCTTGGCATATTCTGGGGGAAGTTTCTTGAGCTGGTGGTGCAGCGGGTAGGGGGCACTATAGAGGTCCACGGCCGCGATCCCTTCTCCAAATTAGGCGAGCTTTGTCTCAACTATCCACTCGATCATCTGGCGTTGTGCCATGAGCCTTTCTAGCACCGTTGTGTTTGATGGCCAGGGTTGAGCTTCGGCCAAGGGCATACCGAACCTGATTATTGCAGGGTTCCGGACGGCTGCAGCTGAGGTGTTGGCACCATTTAGCCCTCCTAGCGGGACCAGCGTCTCCGTCAAAGGCCTGGTAGGCGGCTGAGGATGAAGGTCACATTCCTGAAGCAAGTCTTGCAGGAGGGCCTTCAGGTGCTGGTTCTCTTTCATGAGAGTCTCAAGAGGCACCTCTTGGACTTCATTGGCTGGAGGGTCATTGTTGACCAGTTCTGTGTTGACGGGGGTGGCACGCTCCTCAACGGGGACTTCCTCCACTCTTGTCGATGCCTGAGGTCCGACAGAAGTATCGACGTGACCTACTGAAGCCGACGACTGAGCCAGGTGACAAGGCCTCTTGAGGTAAGATATAGGTTGGTTCAGATCGTCGGCCTGAACCTTAGGCTGGTGCCTAGTGGTATAGCACGCGAACACCCTGACCGCGTCACTGAGGAGCCAGACCGTCCGCCTTTTCTGGGAGAGCCTCTTGGGGTGGACAGGTGTCCCCAGCCTATCGAAGACCGAGGCGCATTGCAGAGGAGTCTCCATCATGGCATCTGCCTAAGGATGGATCGGGGCCAGATGTTGAGGGGCCCCAGAACGAGCCCATCTCTGTTTCTGCCTATTTGAACGAGAGGCGAGGAGTGGCTGGGCGCCGTCAGGCGATGCGGCTGCAGAATCAGTCGCACCTTGCTCGACACAGTGTCCTAGTGCCCAGAAAGGGTTGCTAAGATGCGCCTTCCGGACGGCTTGAGCTTCCTCCAGGGTAACCCAGATCTTCTCAAGTCGGACTGTTGGTCTCCCTTGTCATTGTCTCTTCACCGGGACTTGGGAGTTTAGACACCAAATTGGCGCTAGTGTCTCTGGGCCACTGCGGGAGCGTCTTCTCTTCTGAGTTCCACCTTGTCTTCTCGCATTCGACGCAGAAGGCTAAAGCGGTTGGTAGTAGGGACCATGGAGACGATCTGCTCTGCGGGTGTAATGGGTTCACCCCCATCTAGGTGAATCCGTAGATTACCGACAAGGATGGTCCTGCTGGAGTTACTGGTGGCAGCGACAGGTCACTTGCCTTTACGGTCGTGACGATGCTTCTTCTGGGGAGCCAAAGATGACTCTGCTCCAAGGTGGTAGACCGTGAAAACTCGGCCCATGACTACCGGTGGCACAAGGCCATCGATCGGTAATACATGAATCGGTCCCCAAGACCCAAAGTCTGTAGTGGAGGCCAACGGCTAGGTGGCTTGAGTGTAAGCCCTCGCCCGAGCCGACAATAGTGTCGCGGCTACCTGCGATGATGTGCTTGTACTCAGAGTTGGCACTGCAGGGGGTGTCGGTGACTCGAGACCTTGAGCCTGAACTAGGGACTGGCGGTATCGGAAGGTGGGGCATAGGGCCTTCGATCTACACCGGGGCTGCCATGTTCCATAGAGGTAGACCCGCACTGGGAGTCGGCATTGTCAGGTTGTAGGGAACATGCCCCCACGACGGAGCTGAGGGATGCGAAACCTGACGCGGATCACTCATGCCAAGCATCGCTCGCGAGAGACTCCGGGATTGCATGCCCGGTCTGGATGTTGAGCAGCCTCAAATCGGGGATTGATGGTGCGGGTAAGGCGGTTGCACATCAGAAATTCGAGTTGGAAGGCCCGAATGAGATACTGGGGAGCCTTGCCCCGTGGTCAGGAGACCCGGGCGAGGAGCTAGCTCGGCTGAGGCTCAGGGTTGACGGCCCGAGTGAGGTGCTAAGGAGCCGGGCACCTTAGAATGGAGACCCACACCAGATGCCGACTCAACCGAGGCCCGGGGCTGGAAGCTCGAGCGAACTGCAGTGGTAGGGACCGAGACTCAGGGTGCAGAGTTCACATCGGGAGCCAGTAGGAACTGGCCCCGGGGGCTGGCGTTTGCCCGGGCTGGAGCTAGTCCAGAGCCCCTATAGGGGTCGGCAATGGGAGACCCGAGTCTGACACTCGGTCTGGCTACTGAGACTGGCGGCGGGCATGGCGTGTTAACAGCGCCAGAAGAGATGGGAGCTAAGGGTGGCGGTGGAGCTGCCATGGGGACCACACCCAAGAAGTAGGGCAATCCCACGACTGGGGCAAAACTGCCGAAAGCAATCAGCACTACCAAGTAGCCCACCCGCGCATGGGTGGCGATGATGATGGGACTGTTGGTGATGGCCGGGATAGTTGTTGACGCATCGGACGAGCACGATCTGACAACTAGAGGGTGAACTGGAAGGTGTTGGGAGGTGTGAGCGAGTGCCCTTCCTCCACCTCTCCTGCAAGGACAGGAAAATGGCACTAGGACTTCAGGGCTGGCACACGCTTTCTCTTCAACAAAAAGAAGGAAGGCGGGAGACGTCCCACCGGGTGTGCCATGCTTTTGTTCCCACGTCAAGCGGGGTGGGTGTTTCCTCACCGACGGCGGTATGTGCATTGACCAGAGTGAGCGGTCAGATATAACTGCGGGAGAGATGCCAGAATATAGTGTGCTTCAGGCACCCCCTCTCAGGGCCATATCTTCCTCAAAGTGGCACAGTGCAGTTGCCTTTTATAGAGAGTGTAGGGGACATCGAACGGCACGAGAGGTTTTTAGGTTTTAGGGGAAACGTGACTGGGATGCAGGGGTGCCAGTCGATTTCTCGACAATCACCCATGGAACCAAAAGCTGACTGGGGATGGGCCACCAGGGTGTGGCACGTGGACTCGGGAGGTGAGGGACACGTGGAGGGAAGGTTGGTTCCATAGGTGTAAGTGTGTAGGTGACTATGGGGAGTCATGTACAAGACATCTTTTCCCACCGATTGTAAGCAGTCGATGTTTATTTACATCAGATTGAATCCGAACACCTTCGTTCCACTGCTGAAGAGGAGTCTGTGTAGGCCTGGAGTCCTAGGTGAAGAGCAGGGAGCACTTTACAGCTGTAGGTTTGCACTAGACCAGACAAGGTTGACTGAGGTCAGAGGTGTTGAGGGGTTCACGCTAGGTGGCACAACAATAGAGGGCTGAGGGCCCGAACGTGGATGTGAGTGCATACGTCCCAATGGCTGTAAAATTTTTGAGAGCTATATGGCTTTACAAGTGGGCCATAGTGGCTGGGGTACAACAGACACAAGCCACGGGACAATTTCGACGCGGTGGTCAGTCCCCGGGTTAATGTGTGACAAAGCAGGCATCTGCGTGTTTTACAGAGTGTTCCTCTCGTGGCGTGGGTCGTGTTCGCTCCGCAAAATGAGAGGCTTGTGACTGGGTGACTGGCGAGTGCATCAGACTAGTGCCTGGGCGAGGGTCAATCTCGGCTCTAATCGAGTGGTCGGACATGGCCTCGTGAGTACTGGGAAGTGTGACGTCACGCATGCGCATGGTCACACTCTCGTCATAATATTTCACGCATAGTGGGCATAGACTTGTGTGTCATGGCGAAAGAACGAGCGAGGAAAGTACAAGTGACATACCCTCGGCGCCCTTAGCCAAAGACCAAGTCACCCACACACAATTCTCCTTAGCTTTGCCTTGCGGCTCGAAGACCTTGCATGTCTGCCCTTGAAGCTTGCTGTGTTGTGTATCTTCTGTATATCTTTGTATCCCACCGCTTGGGGGGATTTTATAGGGAATTTGAAGGGTCATGGAAGGGTTTAGGCGGGCTAGGTTGAAGGGTTCAAGCTAGTCCGGGTAAACCAATTGACGCCACTAGTCAGGGCGTTAATTCAGAATATAACGCCTTAATCAAGGACGTTAATTCAATTAAACAGGACAGGTTATGAACAATAACAATATCTGAAACAGTATAATCAAGCTTTGCAGGAATACGTAGGAAGGTATAATTAATATGATAATCATGCATCAACTTTGGTTATCCTGAAGACAGACAATCTTCACACTAGGGCTGAAAGTTCTACCCTTCTACCCAGTCCCATCCAAGACCCCTTGTTAAAAACTGGGTATGATTTATGAGTTTAAATATTATTGATGGTATTAGTATGTGCCTACCGAATGTTCTCATTTCTAATGAGTCTGCTTTGGGTTCAATAATGGGTATCTGGGCCTGTTAGGTTGAGAAAAGGACCCCAGCCTCTTTGTTTCAAGTCCCCAGCCAGCCACTGTCCACAGGGCCATGTACCCCCCCTCTCACATGTATGCTCTGCATGCACCCCCGTAACCCCTCCTCCATAAGCATAGCCAGCGGCAGCGATGCGGTGTCACCTCCTACTCTCTCATCTTGCGACCTACCCACAATATGTCGGCGCCTGCGACAGCAGCATCTCCTCCATCTGTCCTCATAAATTGGAGCAAGGTCTGCTTCAACTGGCAGTGACCCATTCCCCCCTCCTTCCTCTGTATCTCTATTTGGCCAGGTATATATCTATTTGCTTCTTGCCTTGCCTCCTCTATTTCCTTTTATCTTTCTGCATTGGGCTGTCCTCTCTTGGTGGAGATGCAGAGCATCAAGCTTTGGAATGTTTCAGGTTTGATGGGGAGGATCCTTTCTTAGGTTTGAAAATTTTCAGTTTGTCTGATTTATCGCCTTTAAATCCAGAAGTAACAACAGAGGCCCAAGAAACCACCCAACCTCGTGCATCTGTAACAGTTACAATGGTATTGTTGAAACTTGCTTGCCATGGATGTGCCATTGGAGAGCGATGCACTCTATGCACCTTAAGGGTATAGTGCACCTGATCAAATGTCTTTTTTATTTATTTAAGAGAATGCTTGTTGCTATGACATCAGTGCATGATTTTTAGGAGGAGGCAGCAGGATACTTGATGTATCATTTATATTAGTGCATGCTAGTAAAGTAGTAAGCATAACGATTAGTGGGGAAAAACAAAGTGAGAGAAGAAAGCAGAATACTTGGTGTATCATTTTTAGTAAAAAGTCATTTGAGCATGTTGTGCTACGCAAATAGGCCCTGCATGTGTATATACCTAAAATGAGATCCGAATGGTCATAGTACTCGAAACAGGATTCAGATGTATAAGATACCTAGAAAAGGATCCCAACTGGTGATAGGAAACTGATTTTAGTTTAGGACCCTACATAAATTAATTTCAACCCATTTACATGTAGTACCTGAAGGACTAAATGAGTAGCGATGGATTGAAGGTAGCTCTTCTGACTTTGAGACCTCCCCCATTCGGGGAAAAACTGTTATGGTCTTCTTTTTAGCATCATTAATACAAATAGGTAGTGAGGGGCCATGACTATCTTTTATCTCTGAGGATCCAAATGTGGAAGTAGTAGGTTGATAATGATTAAAAGCCTCAAAGATATAACTATCTCCAGGAACTTGCTTGTCCTGAATATTCTCTTTTTCAAAATGCATATCCTCTGGTATCTGGCTCAGGGCTAAGAACCTATTTGCATCAGTAGCTACCAACTTGGAATTGGAAATTGCAGTCATCCTTGGCTTATACTCCTGGCGGATAGTTTTTTGAGCTCCAGGAAGGGCAATATTACCTAGTGATTGCTTTCGATCTATGATCTTACTCTGTTTCTTCTTACATTCCTTTTCTAGGTGTCCGATCTTATGGCAATGAGAACATAAGTGTGGCACTCTATGATAGCTGATCGGCTGCCAGAAACCACCACTTTCAATTCCAATCCATACTCGATCTTTTCTCTGCATATCAAGATCCATCTCAACGTAGACCAAAGCCTCTGATGTTCAGTCATAGCAGCTGTTGCATCATGAATCCGCAGCACCAGACCGACATTGCCTGCTATAGAGCGGAGCATGTCCTCATGATAGAAGTTGACAGGCAATGAGGGAAACCCAATCAAAACTGGAACAGCAGAAGGATCAGTGTCGAAGTCAAAATCGTGCATCCATATAAAAAATCAGAATAGAAATCCTTTGATGTATAGATTTTTTTGAAGAAGAACTCTAAGGAAATCAGCTTCGCACCCCAGCCGGATCAGAATGTGTCTAGCATTCATTCGGATAATAATGAACTCAGAGCTTAAGTGAAGACGCTGCGAGAGGCATGCTTTGATTTCCAGGATGGAAGGGCAACCATAAGAACATTTGGTTATGATCGCGTTCTGAAGGTGTAAGCAAGATACCTGGATATCTTCTTGTGAAAAAAATACGACAGGCTCTCCCTGATCTGTGAACGCAGGGGGTTTCACCTGAAGAGGAAGGTGTGGCCGATGTTGTGCTTCCATGAGAGTTTGAGCATAAGTCTTCCGAGGAGCCACCGTAGCCGCATCTGAAATGCCAGCTTCATTACCCTCCGGAGGGGTCTGGACCTCCCCCACCACGCCAGCCATGGCCGGCAAGGAGGGGAGCTCGTCGAAGATGACAGTGGAGACGATGGCGGGAAGGTGCGAACCAGAGTTTCTCACACTAGAATTTTTAGAGAGAGAAGAATTACACCCTGTAATGAACTTCGAAAGCTTTTTGGCACCTAGAATCCCAATGAAATTCTACTCCTGGCTTGGTCAACTCGTAGAAAGGTTTGCACCTTTGTGAGTGTTGAGACACAAACCGACGAATGAATCCGCCAGGATGGTCACCAGGGCATGGATGTCCCCGGAGGTGATCATTCCCGATGATAGGGGAGCCTATGCTAACTTCCCGGTGATTATTCCCGGTGATCATTACCGCGAAGTTGGATCCGCGAAGAGACAGGGTGGAGCCTACCTAAACAAGGATGAGGCCCCACGCTCTTAATTAACCAAGGAAAAGAGTGTCACTTCTATGATGGCTAGACATGGTCCGCGGGATGTCCAAAATTAGGCGTCTACAAGGGGATCAGGCGACACGTGGAGAGAAGGGAGGTTCCATGGGTGCGAGTGCACAGGTGATTGTGGAGAATCGCGTACTGGACATCTTTCCCCACTGACTACAAGCAGTCGGTATTTATTTACATCGGATCGAATACGAACACCTTTGTTCCGTGCTAAAGAGAAGTCTGTATATATCTGAAGCCATGGGTAGGGGGCAAGAGGCATCCCGCAGCTACAAGGACACATTCGACTGGGAGATTTAGTTTGCTAGAGTGAGAGATACGGGGTGCGCACTGGGTAGTGTGGGAGGAAGTTGGGACCCGGGCATGGGTATATGTGTTCAACTGGTTACATACTTCGTAAGAGCCACACGGGCTTTACAAATGGGCCGAGGAGGCCGAATTACAGTCGATGCAAGCCGCGGGACAATTTTGACACATGGGTCGATCCATGAGTCAATGCATGATAAGGCGGACATGTGGGTGTTTTTACAGTGGCTCTCCTCGGGGCGAGAGACGTGCCCGATTCACCAAGGGAGGACTAGACTGGGTGATCGGGGGAGATACTGGTCCACGTCTGGAGGAGGGCTAGACGCAGCTCGAGATGAGCAGTCAGGTGCGGATCCTGAGAGACGAGTATCTCCATGTTGGGAAGTCGAGGCCGGTCCCAGGAATGTTACTTCTGGGCTAGGGTCTGGCTCACTCGAATCAGAGGTCAGAGCGATCGGGGGCCAGCTCGAGGCGAGCGATAGGCACACAGTTCCGTGACAGAGGTAGGTGAGGCATCATGGCATATGTGCGGTCATCGTATGTTGTCATACGCGGGTAGACCCAAGGTGCGGGTGTATTTGCCGTTATCATAACGCCTTATGTGTGACCAGGAAAGGATTGTGTGCAATGGCTAGACGCCGTATGAGGGGAGTACGAGTGACATACCCTCGGCGTGTGTAAGCTGATTAACAAGCCAACCGCGTACACTTAGCTCCTTGCGTCCATCCTTGCTTGCTGAAGGAGAGCGTATGCTCGTATGCCTACGTCTGGATGATCTTGTATGTCGTTCCTTGCCCCTTGAGCTCCTAAGGGGTTTTTATAGGAGAAGATGAAAAGTCAGGGAAGGGTTTAGGTGGACCAAGTTGAGGGCCAAACTTGGTTTGGGTAAACCCTCAAAAAAAATATTTTTTTCTCCCACGCCGCCACCGTCCTCTCCAACGCACGCAAGGCACCACGCACGGACCCCGTGCGCGCACGCGGGGTCGGGCACCAAAAGAATCCCCCATCTGCAAGCATGACATTTCCCTCATGTTTGAATGCCCACGGCAACTCAGGGTCGGCACCAAAGATTTCTGCCATCTTCGCGTTTAAACTCCGTGTAGCTGGGAAAGATTTATTCTCCGACTCTGTACATGAATGAAATAAAAATTGGCATATTCCCATGGGGTCTAAAATCGACCATGGGCATCCCCAAGGGCCCCAATTCTGTGTCTGCAGATTTACATTCAATATGTGATTTGACAGTTCGACGCCATGGTGCCGTCAACAACTGCACAGAAAAAAAAACTGCAGGAAGACACACCATTCAGTCGGGAACTAATTTTGGCCATGCATCGACATGGGCACATCTCACTCCAGGAGAGATCAACTTCCAAACCAACATTACCAATCCAAATGTACAGACCAGGGCGCAAAAACTTGCATACACATCAGAACATAAAGGAGGTGAAGACATTCCTCTTCCACTTGGGTCGCACATCTTTGGACTCTCGGAGATCCACCAGAAAGTTCTTTGATTACTACCATTCTTGCCTGCCTTAACTCTGCCAAAGAAAGAAAGATGAAAGCAACTCAGCATCCCTATATCAAAGAAAAGCACATGAAATCGGAACGGTCGAGCGTTCATGCCTCTTATGTTCACTTAAAACTATATAGTCATCCTATTTACATCAGTCATGACTCATGAGCCTGTATCAAAGAGCACATGACAGTCCTCGGCAACATCTACGCTTCCTAGTCTAGCTTCTTAATTCTCTCCGCTCCTCAATGCCAACTGGAAAGCAAAGGTTATGGATTCCATAGAATGACAAAGAAAGGAGCTTAGCCTTCATACCATTCTCAAACTGTTTCCCAACATTTTGGAAACAACCAAGAACGGGCACGGAAACGTTAAGCATATGATCACTAACTGACATTAGCCAAATCTCCAGACCAAAGGGGAGGGCCAAGACTGAATGCATATCAAACGTATGATTAGTGGCAACGAAATTGTCTACGTATACATGTGGCTAATGCAATCACCTACCTGCATGTCGATGCTGCTGGGTCTGGATGGTTCGCCTGCAAGTTCATAAACCGGATGAAATTTCACAGACAGAATTCCGCAGCAAAATAAAAAAAGACACAACGGGATGTGCATCAGTTTGAGTGGCAAGAGAGCTAAGGCACATCTTTCACATCGTATCTACTAAAACTGAATCAACAGATAATTTCAGGGGGAAGGCTTCATCTCACACACAACTTCTTCAAAACATATTCCGAACAAAGTCTATAATATCACATCAATCAATATTTCAAAAAGAAAACCAAGGTTATCATCTGAGCAGCTTTCCACTCAGGTTTAGAGAGTGCCTCCAAAACATTCCTGGGAATAGAGTCAGCAGAAATAGACAAGGCAAAGTGACGAAAAGAGGGAGACAAAGATGTATAGGAGACAAAATTACCAAAAGGGTGTTGGTAAATATTTTTACATGACCTCACCCCTTTTCGAACAGCAATGGAAAGATGAAGATCTGAAACAAATGGAGAAGAGGACTCACCACAAGGAAGAGGATCTAACAGTGAAGAAGACAATGGAGGGGCATCCACTGGAGGAGGCGCACGCCACTGATAAACCTGTCCATAAAAATTATCCATAGCATGTGGCTCAGAGGGTTCATTATCAATGATAGGAGCCGAGTCTTAAAAAAAATAAAACAGGTGGAATAGAGACCTCCGGAATAAGAACCACCCGTACAAAAGGAGAAGCTCGTATCTCAGAGGAAAGAGTATAAAAAGGTACAGACTCAAAGAAAGTAACATCATCAGAAATAAAGCACTTCTTGGACCTAGGTTCAAAACAACGGTACCCTTGTTGACTTTGAGAATATCCAAGAAAAATATAGAGAACCGATCTAGGAGATAATTTATTGTGACCCAGACCAAGTGAGTGAACAAAGCATTTACATCCAAACACTCGAGGAGCAAGAGGAAAGGAAGAAAGGTTTGTATGTAAAGACGAGAATGACGATCGTCTATCTAACACCTTGCTTGGAACATGATTTATAAGATAGCATGAGGTAAGAACCACATCTCCCTAGTACTATTTAGGTACATGCATATGAAATAGTAGGGTACGAGCAACATCAAGAAGATAACAGTTCTTCCTCTCAATAACTCCATTTTGTTAAGATGTATAAAAGCAGGATGTTTGATGGACAATTCCACGTAAGGGGCAAAAGGTAGCAAACATAGCCTAAGTGTACTCCAAGACATTATCAGTGCATACAATTTTGATAGATGCATAATACTGGGTTGTTATTTCAGCATAAAAAATTTAGAATACAGACAGAACATCACACCTTGACATGAGAAGAAACACCCAAGTCATGCAAGAGAAGTCGTCTATAAAGGTAACAAAAAAACGAAATCCGAATCTAGAGGGAACAGGAGAAGGCCCCTAGATATCGGAGTGAACAAGATGAAAGGGAGCAATGCTCCGTCTATTATGACTTAAAGAACATGACACACGATGGTGTTAGCCCAATTCACAGGCATCACAATGAAATTTATTGTGTAGAAGGACCTGACACAACTGTCCTAAGCTTCAAAAGAGAAGGATAACCCAGTCTACAATGCCACTAATATAGATCCACACTAGCTAACAGAGATCGAAAGTTTAGAGAGATTTATTTGCAGCGAGATAGTAGAGTCCACCAGATTCATGCCCCCCACCAATCGTCTTCTTCATTTAGAAGAATTATCTATTACTCTTGCAAGAAACCAGGGCATGTCAAGTCTGAGTGTCCTAAAAGAGTGAAGAAAGTCTCCACAAATTGGAAAGGAAAGAAGAAGAACAAAGCCATGGTCTCTACGTGGAGTGTTGAAGAAGAAAATGAGGAAGAAATAAGCTCCTCGGAGGAAGAAGATGAAGACATGTGCCTTATGGCAAAAGGTGGTGAAGAATCTGAGGTACACTCTCCATTCGAACATTTTTCAACTAGTGATTGGGAAGAGGCATATTTTGAGCTTATAGATAAATATGACATGTACAAGAAAGAAAATAAAGTTTTAAAGAAGAAAATTAACACTAATGTGCATGATCATAGTATGAATGAAAAGAATGTCTGCCTTGAATCTGAAATTCAAGATTTTAAGAAAGTGATTGAAAATCTAGAATATGGAAGAAATGAAATGAAAGATTTGAAAACTGAGAATGAGAGTTTGAGGAATGAAATCGATGAACTAAAATAAAAAATGCAAAGCTATGTTAATGATAGTAAGTCATGTAATGAAAAATATGAAGCTGTCAAACAAGTGAACAATCAACTCCTTGAAAATGTTGAAAAACTCCAAAAAGATTTGAAGATAAACAAAAATCCCTAGAAAAATTTGTGGATGGAAGTGATAATCTTAATGCTTTGCTGGGGACTAAAATAAACTTTAATAAGGAAGGGCTAGGATATAATCCCACCAAGAAAAAGTAAATTGGGATGAAAACTATAACTTTTGTTTCATCTTTAGATGCATCAACTTCAAAGACAAAACTCAGTCAAAGCCAAGGAAAAGCAAATAAAAAAAATGGAAGTGCCCATGAAGAAAAATCCTGGAATCCCCAAGAGAGTAGATCAAAAATCTCAGACAGGCCAAGCCAAGTCACAGCCCAGGTCTGCACAAACTCAGGGTAGAAATGGTCCAAAGAACAGCACAGGTCGACACCTTCCTGGTCACCACCACGTCAGGTGGCTAGAAATACCCCATCAGGTCGATACTTAAGTTACAGGAGGTCGACACTTCCACCAAACAGAGACCGTTATGAATGGGTAGAACAGGGGAGAGGTCGACACACAGGCTACAGGAGGTCGACACATCCATCAACCAGAAGCTGTTATGAATGGGTAGAAAAGAGGAGAGGTCGACGCACACATTCATACAGGTCGACACCATCCTACTCTTGGGGCAGTTATGTGTTATACTTCCATAGACCAAGCCAACCTCAATATTCTAAGAGATAACAATCTCTACCAATCAAAACCCACTCATTGGACTCAATGGACTAAGAAACAATCTTTTTCTAACTTCCACCAAACATCAAAGGCTTAAGAGGCTTCTAGACAAAAAGGCAATGTGAAGAAAGAGAATAAGAACCAAAATTTTCCACCCCCACAACCAGTTGATGGGCTGAGAAGGACCCGATCTGCCCCTACCACACATTCGTGAGGAGGGAGGAGAGGAAGCCGCGGAACTACAAGGACACCACCTAGTTCTATGTCCTTCTGTGAGTGCACGGGCTAACGGTTGAAGCTCGACCAGCGGCCATCCTGGGCCAGCGTCTGCACGTCACCTACCATTATGCTGAAGGATGGGGGATGGACCATTTCAACTTATTCTACCATCTGTCTATCAAGAAACATGCGGACTTAGCCATCCTTGCCGATCGCTGCCAGACGATTGGAGATGTGTGTTGGCTGGTCCGAGAGGCTGCCCGACGTGACAAAGAGCCGTTCCTCAGTTATTGGCCAATATCACTGTGGCTCTATACCGGCCCACAGGGTATTTGCCATTTCTCTTCCTTTGCATTCATGGCTGCCTCTTTTTGGGTGCCGGATGTTAATCAATTTTTTATTTTACTTTCCCTGTCCCTCCTCTTCACAGATCATCCAGACAGCACGTAGATGGCAGCTTATCGCAACCTCCTCTGACAGGCAGAGAAGTTGGCCCATTTCGAGGCGGCGACACCAGTCCCGACCACAACTCCCTTGCCTCTGCCAGCAAAGAGGTCCCGGGCAAGATCGCCCGTGAAGAAGTCCCTGGATGAGGCAAAGGCTACAGGGTGGCGGGAGGCAAAGCGTCGGAAGACGGAGGACGCCAAGGCTGTAGAGACCATTCCCCCGTCACCTCTGGTTCCATCATTCAAGGAATTCGAGGCCGATCGGGTCAAACCGTGCCAACCCGTAGGTGAGATTCTTCTGTCAAAAGCGTCTTCCAGGTGTAGTCTATTTCTGCGTCAGAACTGGTTGCTTACACCCGGATGCCTTTGCTCTTTTTGTCCATCAGCTAGGGAGGAACCGATGCCCTCGCCGACCCACAACATAGGTGATGCCTGTGTCGGGTCAGAGCCGCCGTCCACTCTGACCCCCTCACCCAAAGCTACCAAAGGACCTTGAAAGGGTTCACCCGTAGAGAAGGCGTTGGCGGCCGCCAAAATAGCCGGGCGGAAGGAGATTGAGCGGAGGAGGGTGGAGGCTGTTCGGACCGCTTCAGCTTCCCCGCCTCCTTCCATCCCCTCTTTCGCACAATTCGCCACGGCTCGGACTGAACCAAGCCTTCCCGCAGGTAAGGTTCTTGGGCTACTGATATTCTTTAAGGATTTAGTCACCTCCCAGGGTGAGGTCTCTATGCATGCACAACACACGTGTTTCTTCCTTTTAGTCAGTGCAAAGGAGACGCATTCGGGATTACGCGTGAAGCCTGTGATAGTCTCCACCGAGGTAGTCAGCCGGCAGGAATTGGAGCAGAGGAAGGTGGAGGCTGAGAAGTTCGCGGCCGCGTTCGCGGTTGCTCAGGCCGAGCCAAGCCAGCTCACAGGTTAGATTCTCCGACCGGCGGTGCCACTTAACACCTTTTCGCCTTGTGGGATAAGGCCTTTATGCGGGTTTCTTCTTTCAGTATCCGCAGAGGAGCCAACACCTGCTCCTACTCTGGATGTGGGCGATGCTGCAGCGCCTGGGGTTGCACCTTCCATCGAGAAGACAATCCCTGGGCCCCCTTTTGCCGCGAGGACTGAGCGGGGTAATTATTTTCACTAGCATCACTAACATTTTCATTCGTTGGGAGCCCAAAGACTTTCATCTAACTTAGATGCTTCTTCATTTGGCAGCTCCCATCGTACCCCTCCCTGGGTGGGTGCGGGCTCGCAAGGTCCCCCAGTTGACGAAGGCGTACTCGAGGAAGAGGCTAAAATCTGGGAAGTCACCGTCGCCGAGTCCACACGGAGAGGAGGCTGTTGACTCTGAGACAAAAGCTCCCTTGCTGGCGAGGGAGGAGTCTGCCCCGATCGAGTCTTCGTCGGGCAAGAAGGTAGACTATGACTACTCTTCCGACGAAGTGGTTTCGGGCGAGGATTTCGTAAGTGTAAGCTTGTTCATATGGGGCCCCCTTTACGGCCAGCCTCTGATCTTGTCTTCTGTTATTCGGTTAACTTGCAGGAGCAAATCTAGTCAGAGCCCATGGAGGCGCCTGCCCCGGACATATCGGTAGAGTGACCCGGGGGAGTCGACGCCTACTTGGAGAAGCCAGCGACCTTGTTCGAGGTCCTGCGGTCGGAAGCAGCTGCGGGGACCATAATATCAGTGGATGAGCCTCTGGAGGAGGGGGAGATAGCACCGGGAAGCAGCATAGTTCTGGTGACTGAGGTAAATATGGGGCCCCGGGACCTCTCCTGCATCACTTCAGGATTTGGGTAGTTCGTCTCGATCGGTGAAAGATTGGCCCCACTTTCTGTGTTTTAGGAGGAGGCAAGGCTTCCCGAGGCATGCACCGCTAGAGCTCGCAAGGCTATTGCAATGCGGAGGGAACCAGTCACCCCCGCGAGGGTAGGTGGACCGCAACTGCTCTCGGGATCAGACGTGGAGTGCCTGGTGTCCTTCCTACAATCAAGGGGTGGGCTGAAGCTCATGGTTCCTCTTCCGCCTCCCCGACTGCTCATGACGCCCGAGGAGGACCAGCTTCTGGGGAAGATACTGACAAACATCATGATTTCCCGGGAGGAGGGAGCACAAGCAGAAAGGGTCGTAGGTCCCTCAGTAATAAAGTCTGATTTAGCTCTGCTCCATGCCCTTCCTCGAACCGAGAGCAAGGTGGGGTAGCCCCTCGCGACAATGGAGTCAGGTGATTCGGTCATAACTCTGCCGGCTCCTCTGGCGATGGCTGACTGGGAGTCGTTCGTCGAGGTCGGACGCTCGAGCGACGTAGCCTCCACTCTCCCATCCTCCTCGGGCGCGGTGGATGTGGGTTTGTGTGCAGTTGTGGATAGCTTGGTTGAGTTTGACCCTCTGACCATGCCCTCCATTGGCCACGCCACCTCGGATGCACCGGTCTGACAGATGCTGCTGGCATTGCGGTAGATGATCTTCGTTGATCCCTCCCTCACATATTGGGGGGTGCACACTGTGGTGGCGCAACTAACTGGGGCAATACAGATGTTGGGCTGCCCTCTAGAAGAATGGTCACGATGAGTCTTGCTATTGCTGAAATACGTCAACCGCTGCGAGTTCCTTGAGGCCCGAGCTCCTAGCGAGCTTGCCGCCATCGGTGCTCAGGAAGACAAGTACCTGCAGGCCCTGGAGGTGCAGAAAGGCAATGAAGAGCAGCATGAAAAGGCCTTGGATGAAAGCCACTGTCGTGTCAGCGACCTTACAAGTAGAATAGAAAAGCTGAGGGGCTATCTCACTACAGCCGAGGCCGAGCTGGTTGAAGCCGAGGCGACTGTGGTCAAAGAGACCGAGGAGCCTGTCGTTGCCAGAGTCGAGACGACATCCGTGATGTCTGAGCTAGCGTGCCTCGAAGAACAGAGGAATTGACTCCGCGACATGGTAGAATTCCCTTGCGTCGGGATCCTTCCTCTTGAGAAAATCTTCCGGGGAATAGATTGAGTGTCCTCCCCCTTTTCATTGACATGTAAAGCAGGGGTATGTCCCGAAGTATATATAGCCTTCCCCTTTTTTGAAATGGAATACCATTCACGCACATACTTTTGCATGCTGACCCATGAATCTTTTCTTCTTTCTTCTTCTCTCCCTCCTTTTCTTTTGCTCCTTGGTGAAATGCGAGCTTGCGTTGGCAGTTTGGTCTAGCGACACTTCGGTTGGGCTCGCGAGGGCGCATAGGAGAGTCCTCGCCTCCCCAGGGGAGACCCCCCCCTTTTTATTGACTTGTGGCCGGGTGAAATTCCAATAGTACCTCTCCCGAACTCAAGACATTAGGGGTGTGAAGCAGGCACTCATCCACAGAGAATCAGAGACGATCCCTTAAATTAAACAGATGTGCACAAATGCAGCAACATCCACAGTTCCAATATCGATTTATTTGGAAAGGGGCAATTATTTTACACATTTCTCTTCTTCTTTTGAAGAAAAGAAGAAAAGGAATAAAGTAGACTACCGTGCAGGGGGACCTGCCGACCTATCGGATCAAAGTAGCGATGACAGTGAGGGGGACTTGTCAGATCAATGTGGAGGAGGAAAGTAAGAGGGGTAGCAGAGAGGCATTCATTAAGTTGAGAAGTGGGGCTACCGAATGAGTGTATTGGAGTATTAAATGCTAAGAGGAGGGAAGCATTAAATGCTAAGAGAGCATTGAAAGCTCTATTCATTAGCAAAAGAAAGAAGAAAAGGTGTTGTCTTATCACCCTTCCACCCACAAGAGCACCAAAATAGGGTGTAAAGAAATGTAAAGTAGAGTCTCAGAGGTTCGTTGTTGACATTTTTTTGTGAGGAATAAGGTGAAGTAGGAGACATGCACACAAGGGCCCTTGGAAGCCACTAGCATCGGCTTTAGCCCAGAATCATATCCACTTAGTAGGATAAAATCCCGGCTTAATCTGTCACGGAGGAGTGCGCATCCCTCTTTCTAGATCATCGGGTGATATTTATTCCCATGGGAGGCCGACCATGGTATGATGGCCAGAGAAATCACAGACAAAGAGACAAAAAGAAGAAGACGAAGCAATCAAGGGGATTGGGGGCAGTAATCGTCATAAACATGAAACCATCCACAAAAATTTCATTTCAATTCACTGAGTATAGTAAAAAAAATACATAAGGAGAAAAGAAATGAAAAAATAAAATAGGGAGGGGAGGAGCAGAGCATTGGCTCCCTATCCCCCTTCCTCACCTCTCCTCTATCTTTCTCTGTCCATTCTTCTCTTCAGGCTGTCACTCTTCTTCTCTGGTGGATGGAGTCTCTGCACTAGCTGAGGAGTCAGGAGCCTCTCCTTGTCTCTCCGTCTCCGTCTCTGTCTCCCTTGTCTCTCTTTTCTTTTGGGCCTCGTGGCCTTTTTATAGGGGTGCCTATGAGGGGCTGCTGTCGGTTATTGGCCTTCCGGTTATGGCACTATTAGAGCCGCCGTTGAAAACCCTTCGTGAGCTACAGTTCAAAAGCCCTAAAGGGGGCTGTCGTTGAAAGGGCCGAGGCTGCCGTTTATCACACAAGGGGCTACCGTTTAATCGCTCCAATGGGCCACCGGTTAAAGCCTCTTGGGGCTACCGGTTAAGCCTCTTTCCCTCTTTCTTTTTCTTCTTCTATTCACTTTTCCCCCTACCGACTGTACTTACACACTCCTTTTTATCTCTTCGGAGCTTTCCCGCTCTTGGGAGGCCTCTCAGGATCCAAGTGGTATCGGGTTTACCCAGTATCCGGGTTCTGGGTCGTCACAATAGGCTCCCCATGCATGTACCAAGTGTTAGCTTCTTGGCCCTTTTGTATTTAGGGGTTGCAATTGTGGGGCCTTCTTAGCTCCACAGACAGCGCAATCATTTCATGTCCCCCAAACATTCATCATGTAATGCTTCTAGGGAGTCTTTTCCTGTAGAGGCAGATACAAAGACAATGTCTATCTCATATTTTTTTTCTTTTCTTCCTTTCTTCTTCTTTTTTTCTTTTCTTCTTTTTTTTAGAGAGAAATCCAAGCCTAAGTATTGAGTAATCTGCAGTAGTTCCCTGTCCATATTTTGTGGATGTCCTGACTTTAGGAGCATTTCATCTATTCATTTCATTTATTCGTCATTCATCAAATTTTTTTGGCCCCCAGGAGGGGAGAGCAGAGTCTCATGCTTTCTTGCTAGTTTGATTGCCTTGCTGTCTTCACCAGGGAGTCCCATGGTCGAGACGACTGGATCATATATTTCTTTAGGGAAGCGACAGTCAACTATTTTTCTGTTGCATAGAATATGGCAGGCGAGCCCTCTGTGCAAAGAGCTTCAAGAACCTTCAGTGGCTCAGCCGTCTCGCAATCAACATTTATATTGGGTCTTGTGATTCCTGGTGAGACTTTGGTGTGCCCAAGTAAACTTTCGGCTTCACATGCCCCCAGGTCAGGCTAGATAACTAGGGGAACTACTCAGAGTGCATCTTTTGCTTTAAGTAGTTTTGCTTCTTCAGGACAAGTTAGGTGACCCGGTAGTAACATGGAGAACCAATCAACATCTTCATTTCTTTATCTTCAGCTTCTTTGGCAGACTGTTCCTCACCCAAGTGAGTGTAAGTCAATGAAATAAAAAAATTTCTTCTTCATCACCCTTGGTGGTGAAATCCCCAAGCGAGGGGTGGAATTCTGCCATACTTAAAGGCACTTGAAATTTTGATTGTAGTCAGCTATCTTCATATACCTGGTCCCCGTCAGGTGTATATTGAAATAGTATTTCTGATGACTCTGGGAAGGGAGTATGTTGCTAGGTGCCCCCAGACAAATTGAAATCTTGCTCAATGGTTGATCATTTAGTTTCCCCCTCTCATGTGGAGTGACCTGTTATGGGTTGTGGAGTGTGAGAAAATATTTTCTTCAGAGAGAGTTATGGCCATCCCTGACTGCATTGCTATAAAGCACCTTCTATAATGTGCTGGGGATTGCAGTGCTGCTGTTGCATCTTGCTAGGTCTTTTCATTCAGAGAGTGTATCTCTCAGTGACTTTCTTTAATAGTTTCATCATTATGTTGCCAGCCTTGACATTGGCCAATATGAGGTGGAGTGCGAGTAGGTGGTAGATGTGGAAGGCGGAGTGCATGTGGAGGGTGGAGGTGTCTCAGGGTCAAGGGAATAATGGACTTGTTGGTGGGCGAAGTGGTCTCGGCTATACAACTATTGCCAGGAGAAAATATCATTAAGGGCTAAGATAAATCGGTACTCGGGCGTTGCATTGGATATTATCATCTTGATCAGCTCCAGCTCATGAATGTGCCCTGGGACTTGTGCGGTGAGGTAGCGCCAGCAGTCGACAAAAGTGCAGAAATCCTCATCGGGCTTCATCTTCTCATGGGCCAGATCCACGATAGAATACTTGGGCCCAACTTGGTCTTGATACTGCTGAAGAAATTTATCTTGTATAGATCAAAAATTCACAACTTGCTCTTGCCGGAGAGAAAAGAACCAATCTCAAGCCGGGCCTTCTAATGACAGACCAAATAAATAAGCCAACAAGCGTTGGTCATGTCGAAATTGGGCTGACTCATAAACGAACTCCTTCAAGTGCTCATACGGCTCACTGACTCCACCATAACGGTGATACGTGGGAATTTGTGAAGGTGGCGGAAGCCAAAGATCTTGAAATGCGAGCGAAAAACTTAAGGAGGATTTGGGATCGATTCGATGTTGAAGTTCATCAAGTTAGCATTGGGTTTGGGCAATCATCTCCTAAGTAGGGAGAGATCGAGAAGAATGTGGGCCAGCTTGAGCAAGAGGTTGCGGATTTGGACTAGAATGATGGTAATGGACCGGATGAGAGGATCCAGACTGAGAAGAATATGGGCCCACTCCGGGAGTGGAATGGTACATGGGCCTGGAAGGAACATAAGCACGAGGATCAACTGGGCCAGGAGCAACATGGATAGAAGGAGGCCCATTAGGACAAAATTGGCCATTAGAAATCGGGCCAGCAGCATAAGAAGGAGAAGGCCCCTTAAGGGAAGAAGGCCTATTAAGATGATTTGCAATGAGTTTTTAGGCCTGGGTCGGGTCCATTTGGCAAACAAGACATGATAGATGGGCCATGAGATTAGCATGTTCTTTGGATGGATCAGAGGGGCCACGTGAAGATGGGCCTGCGTGGGAAGAAGATTCCACGCAGGAATAAGAAGAAGATTGAAAAGAAGAAGGATACATAGGATGACAATGCTCTATGAGGACAAAATGGAAACTTTCTACAGGAAAATCAAGGGAAATACAAGTGGGGAAGCAAAGGCTTAATGGGCTTGAGAATGAGACGGGGCTGACCCACTAATGCAAAGACCAAGGGAGAATGGGCCTATGTCAATGGACTAGACAATGGACACACAAAATGTACTAATCTAAATGGGCCTAACAATAAAATATGTGGATGCAACACAAAACACCCCTAATGGGCCTGGACAAGCCCAAACAACACAAAATCGTAGGTAGCATTCTCTTCTTTTTTAACTGGGCCTTTATATGCCTGGGCCATTCCATCCTTTTTTTTTCTTTTTTTTCCCTCTCCTTTTTTTTGAGTGCCAATAGGGCCGCACAAGACAACCCAAAGTTACTGACGTAACTCGAGACAATATCTTATAAAGTGACACTCAAATTTGTACGTCCACGCTATGCTTAGCTAGCTGTCCCACCCAAAGATTGTGATCAGAGTCCAATAATTTTGCGGTCGAGCCCTCCACTATTAGATTGTTGGACTTGTCATCTATGAATAAAACTGTGTTAGGTCCAACAAACTGGGCAGGCTAACAAAGTGAGCTTGTTAGCTGGCGTGTAGTAATAAAACCCCTAAAAAATGGGGAAGAGCATGTTTGACTTCCTTCTCCTTCCTCTCAAACACATCCAACCTCTATTGCGTTGCCATGAAATTGCTTCTCTCTCTTTTACATGCATGAAAAACACATAAAAAAAACATCATGTCAAAATCGTAGTGGGCATAACCCCAATCGCTGCCCTGAAACCACATGTTCTCCCATGTTCCTGCGGGCCGGACACTAAAGTCCCCAAACTTGTCGCCACGGACATCGGGGAGATGGGTTGGCCCTCAGATGCCTGTGGATGCACTTGTTTTAATCTCTTGTCATCGTTTTATCTTTTATTGGTTTATCAAGTGCGAGAGCATGCCAGTCACATAAGTGACAATTAATTCTAGCTCCAAAACTGGAGTGGTTCGGAGCCAAAGGTCCAGTCACATAAGTGACACTAACCAGACGATGGTGGGTATTGGGTCGGGAATGGAGACCCGTCGTGCCATAAAAGTCAAATCGTTAATTATATCTGTTCAGAGAGGAGAAAACTTTTGATTAATCGTCAGGATAAGGAACCCTATGGCCTAAAGTTGGCATTAACAAAATGAATGAAATCAAATGAGAGCATCCCATAAAAAAGGGGTAAAGCATCCAAATCTTACCAGTCATTTCATTGACCTTTTCATATTCGAACGGAAGTCCAGGCTTGAAGCATAATAAAGATATAAGATCTTTGAGCGAATGTATGCCGATAACGGCAAGTTTGATATTTAAACGATGAGGAATTAGGGTTAGATCCTAATGTCTACCGGGGGATGACAAATTTGATATTTGCAAAATAATCAGGGTTAAACCCCCAATAAAAAATGAGTTAAATCTAGGGGGTTATTGGCCGAGGGCAAAGTCGGGCCATGATCATTGTAGGGGAGGTCCAAGCACGACTTGCCGGGGGATCATTAATATCTCCTTCACACTGGGTTTGGAGTGGTGAGAGCTCCAAATCGACCACCATTAATTTCTTAAAGGTGGTGTTCAAATTCATTTCTTCATTATTATTATTATTATTATCATGCTTCAATGGCATCATATTTTCTTTTTTATTATTTCTTTATGTAAGAAATATTCATGAAAAATAGTCATGCCGAGTTTCTTGATTTATCAAATCACTCATATAGCATGAAATTCCTTCAAAGTTGATGTCATGAAAAATTATTTAATTGTTATGATAATTAAAACATGATGAGAGAAGTTAGTTTCTCTCACTTAGAACATTTTTTTGAAATTAGTCTATTAATATCGAATGATATTGTATTAATGGGATATGATCGTACGTACTACCCTAGGCTTACTTTCGATCTCATTATACGAGAAAGTTTCATATTTTTAGTTTGGATTTTTGAGTCAAATATGATGATGTGCAAATGAAGTCAACTTAGGCCTATATATTGTATGTTCAATGTAATGATTAACCAATGGCGATGAAAAATGTGTTTGTCGATTTGACCAAAGGGGATAAGCTAGCTAGATGGGACCAATTATGATATGTGGCATGGGAAAATCCAATACTTACTGAAGGAGTAAGAGTTGCTCGAGCACTTAACTACAACCATGTCCCCTCCTGAGGAGGGAAACACCACCCAGCATCAACGAGACCAAGAAACTTATAGAAAATGATTTAACAAATATCGTAGTGCACGCTTCACTATACATACTAGCATGCAGGATGATCTTATTGGCGAATTTGAGAAGTGCCAGACTGCAAAGGAAATGTGGGATCAATTAAAATTTAATTTCATTGGAACCTCAACCACCAGATTGAGAGCTCTTGTTTTAAAGTTTGAGACCTACTAGAAAGACCTACGTCAGACCATGACTGAGCACCTTAGGGTGATAGCTAGCACGATCTGTGACTTGAAAGGAGCAAAAAATGACCTCACAAATGAACAACAAGTGTAGGCCGTCATCAGAGTCCTGCCAGATTCTTGGACTCATATGAAGCAAATTCTAACTCACAATGAGAGTATTAAGAATTTTTCTAATATTTCTCGTCAAGTGGAGTTGGAGACAGAGCGCGAGGTGGCTGAACGCGCCACTGCCCTAATCTACTCGTGTTACGTCAGTTTCCACGGGGTGCCATGGCCTTATGTTCTTTTCCTACAGACAGTGCCAAAAAGTGTAAATGTAGGTAAGTGTCTTTGGGCCCCGTACAACACCTATACTATTTCTTTGTGGGGAAGGTAGTTTAACCACCCCAAGGAAAAGTGCAACCTATGAGCAATGCGTGAGAAGTAGCCCTGAGTACGATTCTAGGAGATAACCCTCTAATACTTAAGCCAGCGACACGCATAGGTGAATGCACAAGAGAAAAAAGAGAGACACACACACACACTGTAACGACCCAAGATCTGGATACCGGGAATGACCTGATACCATTTGAATCCTGGCCCGCCGCCCACGAGCTGGAGGGCTCAGAAGGGCTAAAAGGATAGGTGTGGTGCAGCCATTAAAATATTGACCGCCGATATAGTTTTGATTACTTGATGGTGCTCTATTAGTTTTAAGGGAACCTGTTAATTGTGTTGGTAGACACAGACCAATGTCAAACATGAATCATTAGAGAGACCCACGCTTTGGCTTTTTCTTGTTCCTTGTATGGGTAAGGAGTTGGGGGGTGGAGGGTCAAGCTCCACCACGGTGGCCAATTTTAAAATGAAAAGGTGTGGAAAAAGATAAAAAACGAATCATAGCATTTGAAAGCAACCTCTTATCTTCTTTAATCTGGTGGCCTTCATGGGGATGATATCAAAATTAGGGCACCTACCTACCTAAGGGTTAGGGATTCCTTTTCCATTTTTAATTGTTGTTGGGGATAGGGTAGAGTAAATAAGAGGAGGATATAGACATAGCATCACATGAGAAGAAGACAGGAAAGGGAGAAACAACAACAGCAAGAAAAATTTTACAATCCTCCATGCACAAGATGAGCTTGCTATCACCAAGACCAACAGCCATATCATGGACAAATACACCCACTATATCTGCTAATTAATTAATGTAACATCTTAGGCATTGTGTCAAAGATGAGATCAAGAACTATAGCTCTATATACAATCCTGTTGTAATTTATAGTGCTCTTATTTTAACTCACTTGCTTCCACATTACTGGCCTCTGAATTTAGCCCAAAACAATGTATAAAGCAAAACTATTTGCTTGCACTTCCTTGAGGCCTCTTAGCACTATCATCCACTGTATGCTCCATATCAGTAGTATGTGGAGATTGTCTCAATGTTCAAAAATATGTATAAAAAAAAAGTGGTTCAGAAAATCTGCCACATGCTCAGATGAAGTCATTCATGCCCACATTATCAAGACCAATCAAGGGTTTGGAAGGCAGTCTGTATCTCCCCCTAATTAAGGTCTTAATCAGCCAATGAGCCACCACTCAAATAAGGGCCGCCAGCCTGCTTTAGTATGTACTTGAAACAACTCTGTTGCTTGGCCTTTGTGGTCAAAGTCTGATGCTCATCCTCTGGCTGCAGACTAATCTGCATCCATTCAAAACCCTAATCCTAACCCTACCCTCTCCAGCCCACCTAAACCCCCCTAACTCCACCCTACCTTGGTTTTTGGCTTTTTGGCACACTTGTCACTCTCTGGGGATTTCCATCCCCAAATGCTCTTATACCCCCACCAAACCCAAGTTTAGAATGCTAGATCTCCAAAGGAGGACATGATTGGGCCCTTTCCCAGCATGAGGCTCTCTCTGTGGCCTGGTCCCAACTTGCAGAACAAGTGCTTGGCAACATCACTGCCGACCATCCTAGGCAGGATAGAGCATTGCCTACAAACCCCACTAACAAGTGCCCTTCTTGTTCACACTCTTCCAATCCTTGTCATTAGGACGGCTGCAACAATGAATCATGTGCTTCGACCTTATGGCACCAAGTGCACAGACCTTAAGCATGCATAGACTTGTGTGTGTGCAGACTTAAGGACATGTGTAATACCATGGATCCTTATTGGGTCTTCTCAGATCTTTATTAGGTATTTTGGATCCTTCTTGGAGAGTTTCGGATCGCTTTTGTAGGTCCTGAGTTGAGTTTTACGATCCGTGTGGGTTTTTCTCTCGTACAAGTTATGGAACCCTGCAGTGAGTTTATTCTTCAGTTCATCGACTCGTGGACGTTACAGCTGCGATCTACTCTTTGAGAGGACCGTTTTAGCTATTTTTACGTATTTTTATGAATTAGTAGATTTTTAGCTCAAAAATTAGAATTTCAAAAAATTAGAAAAACTCCTAATTTCCTTTCTATTTAATCCTCAACCCCCTCTCTCCTCCCTCATTTCTCTCATCCCTTTCTCTCTCTCATTCTCTCTCATCTCTGGGCCATTCGACGCGGGGCATGCGACCGTGGACAGCTGGCCGAGGAAGGGATGCGATGAAGTGATCAGATCGCGGGATGGAGCGGTGGTTTGAGCGTGGCATGGCGTGATCCCTCGGTGGATTCTGAGATAGGCACCATTCATGTTCTTAGCAGTTTTCGGCATGGATTAGTCACTTTGGCGCATAGTTTCTTCGGTGGAGGTACGGAGATGGATCACCCTCCTTTCCTGCACCTTCCCTCGTGATTTCACACTAAACGGTGTGAGAACGAGTGAGTTTGGGCTCGTTGTGGTTTTTTAGAGTTTGTAGGGTTCGTCGAAAAATGACGACGATTTTACGATCAGTTTGTGTCAATGGACTCCCTGGGACGTCAGCGTCCCATTGTCACTAATCTCGCGTCGAATGGTGGTCATTCGGGGCCGGTAGGAGCCCGGGAACCCCGTTAACCCCATTTGGGTTGATTTTCAAAAATCGCACGTTTCTCATTGTTTCTTAGCCAATTGGACTCCCATCGGAGTCTATGTGATTGCCAGTGTGATTGTAGATGTTTCCCCTTCGTTTCGGAACGAACAAGGAGTGGAAAGGCCACGATCAGGCCGATCCCACGATTTACTCGCCGTGACGCCTTCGCGGTTTAACAAAAACTGCTTGAGGCTTAGGGCGGTTGGTATCTGACCGTTTAGAGTTGGTTAGTGGGTGTCTGCGCGATCGGGCGATAGACCACCCAATGGATGGCATGGCCAGGTCTGAGCTGTCCAGTCCTGTCGAGCGGCTGGTCCCTAGCCATTCAGGTTTCTTCGCTCCGTAGAGTGGCTAGTCACTAGCCATTCTGCTCCATCCTGTCCATTAAGTGGATTCCTTTGGTCCATTCATTGGTTTGAGGCGGTTCGTGGGGCGGATTTCCCCCAACCATTTTCTATTTTTGAGCGGTTGCTATCCGCAGAGTAACACAACTTGTTATCCACTGATTTCATATCTTCACGATAGGGATTGTTCGAAGCACTGATACAAGTTGTTGTGCAAGGACGGGATCTAGAGAGGGGGGGTGAATAGATCCCCTTTTATAATATTTAAACCCTAATAAAAACTCGCCCTACCCAGGTTGGACTGAATGAGACTAGATGCAAGAGATGGTTCGCACAGAACAAACATCGAACACTTAGCGTATAACAAAGGATGCTATGTTGAACTAAAATGATTGAAGCGCTCCTAAGGAAGCAACTATGAAAGTAAACTGCACAAGTAAAACAACAAGCACTTGGCAGTGTACCAGTGCTGAACAAATGCATATAGCCCTGTAAGTGCAGAACGTAGAACAAATGCATTCACACCACAAGGCAATCATACCATAGCCAAATCACAAGACAAAAATGATTTTTAGGTGGTTCAGTCTACACCAAGCAGACCTACATCCACCCCCCACTCAGTCAGAGTGAGGCTTCTGCTGATTAACAGCTTGAACCGCTGAGCATTACAGCATGCTTACACCACTGAGCCTCACAACTTGCTTTCCACTGAGCTTCACGGCTTACTTCAGAGAAACAAATCCTCTTACACGTTGAGCCTCACAGCTTGCTCCGCTGACTCATAGCTTGATGAAGGAAACAAGGAAAAACAAGAACCAAAAATAAAACCCAACAAAGAAAACAAGAGATATAGCTCCAGATGAGCACGATGGTCTGGATTTGATCGAAAGAGCAATACAGGAGAAAAATCACTCCAGCTGTGCACTCTTCTTCTTTGGCTCTCTCTTTCTTTTTCTCTTCTTCTTCTTCTCACAGACTTCTCTACTCTTCTCATGCAGAACTCTCTCTTTTCTTTTCTCTTCCTCATCTTCTTCTCACGAACTCTCTTTTCTCTTAAGACTTCACAGCTCTCTTCGGCAGCACAGTACTCCTGTAGCTTTTCTTCTTCTTCTTCTAGCAACCTTTCTTCTTCTGCAAGCACCCTTTCTTATATGGAACAGGGGCTCCAGAAATGATTTGGAGAAGATAATATGATTTCTCTATTTTCCCATTGGTCCACATGCCCTAGAGAAGGAAATATTCTCTGATAGAGCAGCTCAGATCATGTGCCAATGATTGGCCTTTTATCCCCTAAGGCATGTGGCAGATGCGAACACGGCTGGTGTGACCTTCTCACGTGCTTTCCACGAACAGATCCATTTGTCACCCTTAATAGGCATTTTACACCCTTAGTAGCCTATTTGTCAGCCTTACCCATGTATTTTTCACCATTATTCCATAGCTAAAGTGTAATGCCCTGGATCCTTAGTGGATCTTTGCTGGATCATTATTAGGTCTTTTGGATCTTTTTTGGAGAGTTTTAGATCGCTTTTGTAGAGGGAGGGGTCGGCGAAGATCATCGACCGCAGGACCAGTAGCATTTGTCAGACCGATGCGTCCGAGGTGACGTGGCCGATGGAGGGCACAGTTGGAGGGTCGAACTCGACTAAGTCATCCACTACCGCCCACAGATCCGCGTCCACCGTGCCTGAGGAGGACGGGAGACCAACGGCCAGGTCGCTTGGGCGCTCGACCCCGATAGACGACTCCCAGCCGGTCACTGCCAAGGGAGCTGGTAGAGCTGCAACTGAACCTCCGGGCTCCGCCATCTCAAGAGACTGCTCCACCCTGCTCTCAGTCGTAGGAAGGGCAGGAAGCGGAGCTGAATCGGACGCCGCTGCTGAAGGATCGGCCACCTCTTCCGCTGACGCTCCCTCCTCCCCACGAACCGTAAGGCTAGTGAGCGGCTTCCCTAATAGCTGGCCCTCCTCCGGTGTCATGAGTGGTCGGGGAGGCGGAAGGGGAACCATGAGCCTCAGTCCGCTCCCCGACTGCAAGAACGACACCAAGCGCTCCACCTCCGACGTCGAGAGCAGTTGTGGCTCGTCAACATCCGCAGGGCCCGCTGCCTCCCTCCGCTTCGCAACGGCCTTGCGAGTTTTAGTGACGTGCACCTCTGGGGGCCTTGCTTCCTCCGGGAACATAGAGAATGGGGTTAGCCTCCCGTCGATCGAGGCATGCTACCCTGAATCTCAGAAAAAGAAAAACATATATGTAAAGATGGGTCCCGAAGGTCCCGCACTCACCTCAATCGTCGGGATTATGCTGCCTTCCGGTGCTATTTCTCCTTCTTCCAGGGTCACACCGGTGGGCGTTGCCTCCCCCACGGCCGCTTCCTGCCGCAAGACCTCGAATAGGGCTGCCAACTTCCCCAGGCCGGCGTCACCTTCCCCGGACTCTCCCATGGGCACGTCCGGAATGGGCGTCTCCACAGTCTCTGACTGGAGCTGCTCCTGACAGTTAACCCAACGATAAGAGATAGAGGATCAGAGGTTGGCCGCAAGAAGGGGCCCCATGTGAATGCGCTCGCACTTACAAAATCCCCGCCCGAAGTCACCTCGTCAGAAGAGTAGTCGTAGTCTACCTTCTCGCTCGAGGAGGACTTGGCTGGGATAGGCTCCTCCCTTGTCGGGGAAGGGACTCTCGCTGGGTCACCGCTTACCTCCTCCACGTGCGGACTGGGCGACGACGACTTCCAAAATTTCGGCCTCCTCCTCGTGTATATCTTCATCGGCTCAGGGACTTGCCAGGCCCGTATCCACTTGGGGAGGGGTGCGAGGGGAGCTGCCAAATGAGGACGCATTTGGGTTAGAAGAAAGTCCTCGGGCTCCCAACGAATGACAAAAAGGAAAATACGTCAGCCACGCCAGTGGAAGGAATTGCCTTGTTCCGTCTCCACGGCCAGGGGCAGGCCGGGGATTGCCTCCTCCACGGAGGGCGCGACCCCGGGTCCGACGGCTTCGCCCACGTCGAGGGCAGGAGTAGGTACCGACTCCTCCGCAGGGACTGGAGGAAGAAACCCGTATCAAAGATCTTGTCCCACAAGGTGAGGAAGTGCTAGATGGAGCCGTCGACAAAAAAAGAAAAAGAAAAATCTCTAACCTGTGGGTTGACTGGGCTCGGCCTGAGCGACCGCAAACGTAGCCACGAACCTCTCAGCCTAGGCCCTCCTCTGCTCTAGCTCCTGCGAGCTGATTGCCTTGTTGGAGGCCCTCACAGAACGTGCCTCCCTCGCTTTGGCTGGGAGATGGGAAACACACATGTTAGGCATGTACAAAGAATTTTCCCGAGGAAAGCGACTGGACCCTGAAAGCATCGGCATCTGAAGGTCTCACCTGCAGGGCGGCTCGGCTCGGCCCGGGGCGTGGCGAACGTCGCAAAGGAGGGAACTAATGGAGGCAGGGAAGCTAAAGTCGTCCGGAAGACCTCCGCCCTCTTTCGTTCGACCTCCTGCCGCGCAGCCGCCTTGGCAGCGGCAAGCGCCTTCTCCACGGGTGACTTCTCCTGAGGCTCCCAGCAGCCCCGGGCAAACGGGTAGGAGTGGATGGCAGCTCGGACCCGACCCAGGCTTCACCTGCAGCGGGGGTCAGTGAAGGCGGAGGCTCCTCCCAAGCTGATGAACATGAAAGGTACTTGGGTGTGAGCAACCTGTGCTAAGATGAAGATAAACTCCACCTGAAGGACACTTTTAACAAGAGAAATCTCATCTGCCGGCTGGCTTGGTTCGGCTTGGCCAACCTCAAACTCCTCGAAGGAGGGGATGGGAGGCGGTGGAGGAATGGTCTTTGCAGACTGGGCAGCCTCCGCTTTCCGGTGCTTGACCTCCCGCCGTCCAGTGGCCTTCGCCTCGTCCAAGGCCTTCTTCACAGGCGATTTCACCCGGGGCCTCTTTGCGGGACGGGGCAGAGGGGTTGTGGTCGGGGTCGCTGGCGCCTCCTCAAAATACATAGGTTTCTCCACTTACCGGAGGAGATTGCGATACGTCGTCAGCTGGGTGCTGTCCGGATGGTCTATGATGGAAAGAAAACAAGAGGAGCTGGGAGTTAGTTATCATTTAATGCCCTGAAGGATGCGACAATGACCGACAGGAGTGAAAGGAAATATAAGATGTGTGTGTAATAGTACGTACTATGAGGGCCGGTATAGAGGCAAAGTGTGATTGGCCAATAGCACAGGGAGGGCTCCCTGTCCCGATGGGCCGCTTCCCGAACCAACCAACACACGTCTCCGACCTTTTGACACTGGTCGGCGAGGGCGGCCAAGTCTGCATGCTTCCTGGCACCTAGATGGCACAGCATGTTGAAATAATCCATCCCCCAGCCATCAGCATAATAGTAGGCGAGGTGCAACTGTTTGCCCAGGATGGCTTTCCCCGGGTCTTCGATCTTCAACCCATGTAGCCGAAGAAGGGCATAAAGCCAGGTAGTGTCCTTGTAGTTTTCGGGCCTTCGTTCCTCAGCCCTCATGAAAGCGCGGTACGGGCAAGTCAGGTCGACCTTCAACCGCCAGCTCTTTGCCGGTGTGCCCTCCTCCTCTGCTGGGAACGGGTAATTGATCAGGTCCAGATGATCACCCCCGACGCCGCAGAGGTCCCGCAGAGTCTTCTTGAAGTCATCCTCCGCCATCGGGGGCAGCTTGACTTGCGGCATCGGCCGGGTCTTCTAAGCCTCATTGCACGCAATCAGGTAGGCGGCCACCTCATTGCTCTTACCGCGCCACAATCGGAGGAGGTGCTTTGGGTCGACGTCGAGGATGGGCACGAGTTGCCGGCTCAGGAACCTCCTCTCCGGCCCATCCCAGCAGTCAGTCTTGTGAAATTGGTAAAATCCCGTCTGGGCATTCCACCACTTTACATACTCTGGTATCACCCGCGGGACCCGGCCAGGGGCTGGCACTCAAAAGGTGGCACTGTCTGCCCGGTGGAAGAAGTCCCACCAGACCCGGGCGGTCTCAGCAGTCAAGCTCCCCCAGAGATTTCGCGTCGCCAGGGTGAACTGGGCGCTGTGTGACGGGATATGCTGATCATATCTGAAATTTTGCCCGAAACGAAAATGATAATAGGGTTCTAACAGCAGGTTGTCCCCCTTTCTAAATGCCACTACACTCGGGCGGATTGACAACGCCCAGTCCCTGAGCTCAGGCTCCAGCAATGGGCAGACCAAATTCTCCTAACTACTTGGGTGCACGTACTTCACCACTTGGTCATCTTTGCACTCCCTCTTGTTGTTCACCAGAGGACTCGAGTGGGCCATATTCATATGAGCTGAGCAGAACAAATCATATGTGCATGCAGGCTTCATAAAACCAGATCATATCCATATGTGCCTTCAAATTATTAAGGTCAATTACAAATAACACTAATTTCAATTATATGCAATTAATTTCAAAAATCGGACATGCGTCAAAGCCACGAAATAAGGGGTCACACGCATATACCGTAACACCTAGACGAAAAACATTGTCTGACTTTTTACAAAAGTCTGTCATCTTCGGACATCAAATTGACCATTCGTAAGAGACACTACGTGGTCATTTCACACACCCCATAAGATCATGGTCTGCAGTATCGCCTAGTACGTATCGATACCAGGCGGTACATCTTGGTACCAGGCCCGACACATCTGGTTATGCCCATTTAGTGTCGATACATGCAGGTACCAATTAAAAAAAACAAAGAGGAACGAACGGGGGCAGAACTGGCCGAACCCGACCAGTTCACCCCATCGGGACAGCCCGACACAAGGGCTCCCACAGACTCACGGATCTACATTTTGATGTCCCGTGAGTTCTGAGAGCTTCACCCCTCCCCCCTTTAGCAACTAGCAGGAGCCCCCTCCGGCGCCACGACCGGTCGGCCGCCACCATCATCCCGCCAGCCACCGACGCAACGTCTATGAGAGGAGATCCAATTGCGACCGGCAACCGCAACCACAGGAGGCTCTCCCAAGCGCAGGGGCCCTCCGTTGCCAATCCAACCAGCGATCGCCGCCAGCCAATGACCAAACCCGTCGCCGAAGAGCTGATCCAGCTGGCGGCCAGCAGATCCGTCAATTTTCTTGCCGAAAAACCCCATTTCACACCCCAAACCGCCCCAGTTGAGGGGGAAACGAAGGGGGAGCTTGTCCCAATGATCCTAGGCACCCAATGGTGCCCTCAAACCACCGATTAACGTGAAGAATCACTAGATCGACGCTCAAAATTCCAAAGCATGAATTTCCCACCCTGAGCTCAAATGACCCTCTCTCGACCTCACCTCGGCCTAAAAATCGCGGGGAAAGAAACTACGGAGCTAGGGATCCGTCACTCTACCTCGGGGTCGCACGAGACGTGCCGGATCATCGCCGATCAACGAAGAACGCCTTTAGAACTCCCGAACCTCCACAATTTCCCACGAGCCGCACACCGCCACAACCGCCACGTCACCGCCATCACCGCCACGTCATCGCGTCACTGCCATCTGCAGCCGGTGGAAGGTGCCACCGTGAGCACGCCGGACGGAGAAGAGGAAGAAAAGGGGGGCGGTTCTCACGTTGGAGGTGGAAGGAGGAAGAAGAAGAAGAAAAAGTGAAAAAG
>JANBPO010004458.1:2001793-2028370 GCA_024336825.1 Amorphophallus titanum | reverse complement strand
AGCTCGGACCCCTGGGCGCCCCACTGCGGGGGACCAGGGGGCGGTAAAAAATAAGTGTGCAGGGTTCTATCTCTGTAAATCTGCACAGCGACAGACTACACAAAGCTGAAAGGTGTAGGTGGAAGGAGATCCAAATAGAGATCTAGAGGTACGGCATGGTTACTAGTGGGAGGGGATGACGTGAGGAACCAGATCTCAGAGGGTGGTGGTAAGATCTGGAGGATTTGGGGGTGTACCAACCTGATTTACCGGTTGCTGTCCAGGCAGAACAGTAGGGGCGACCAGCACCATGGAGGTGGCTCTGATCATCTCCGACCAGCGAACGGCGAAGGGGATGGTTGCAGCGGTGAGGAAAATGGGCGGGGATGCGGTGGCAAGAGGTGGGCGGCGACGGAGATAAGGGCCTGGCATCTCACTGGAGACCAAGGGATGTCTCACCCCAAGATGGTGGGCAGGGCCTCTGTAACACCCGTAGTTTTATCGGATCCTATTCCTCCTGACGTTTATTTCATCCCAATCGTATCTCACTGTTGACCTACATCCAGTTTTGTTTCAAGTCAGTTATGATCCAGATATCTTTCAACTCCCAAACTCTAGTTTTGCTCCAGATCAGTTACATCATGGCTGTTCCTCTTACAGGTTCAATCGTGCCAGCCTCTATTTGTAAGCCTTAGCAGGGTACAGGGTCGTGCCCCTACTAGAGTGGCATATATGCTATTGCAGCTCATAACATTTTTAGGCTTGCAATCATTCTTGCATGAGCACACTCCTTGGGTCTCCTCCAGCCCATTCAACCCCAGATGTGCTGTATAGAGGGGGTGGCACCCCCAGGATGTACTCCTGCGTAGGATACACATAGTTCAAGCATGACGCCCAGAGCTGACATTTCCCAATTTATCTTCCCACCCGGGATGTTACGATAGTGCAGTCGAGTTCCTTCTGGTGTAATGACCTGAGGACCGTCACTTTTGGTGGATTTGTCCCATGGCTTGCCTATGATATAAGGAAGAGCCCCTATACCTCCGTAAAATACCTTTCACGGCTTGTTATCAATGAAATGTGGATGATTATACACTTTTATTCCCCACTTTCATGATGTCAATGTTATATGAGCAGCGTGTGCATGGTCCCTCCTCTGTCACGGTCACTACGGTGTCATCCCCCTTTTGCTGACAAAAGAAACAAGGCGTTCAGATTCGTTCCGATATAAATAAACACTGATTGCTTACGGTCGGTGGAGAACTCGTCCAATACCTGATCCCGCATACCACCTGATACCTTTTCACTCACGGGTCCTCTCTTTCCCTTTTCTTCCTAGCCAAGGCCCTCGAGTGAAAGGGAGATTCAAAGAGAGAAGACTCCAGAAAAAATCACCAACCCCAAAACCTTTTCCAAAACAAAATGTATATGTATGGGAAACAAAAAAGGGGTTGAACCAGACAAGGAAAGTTTTGAAAACAGTGGGGAACTGCACCTATCTTAGCCATTGATCGCCTATCATGATCTACTATCTCTGAACGTGGCTCTACGACTGGCTACTTTCTAATGAACGTGACACTGTTCATAACTACGTTCAACCCAGTTTTTCATCAATCATGGTTCCTACATTTGTTGCGTGGTATTACGTTCCCTGATCTAAAATTGGCCAGTTATGGCTAAATCTCTTAGGTCATGTTTGGTATCAGAATAAATTGTAATGAGAATAGGCGTAAGTCATTTTAGGTTAATTTATCCCTATTCTTATTCTCATATGCGTTTGGTATGCCAGGGGATAAATATGTCAGTATTCTAATTATTCGTTTGGTAAAAAATAAGGATAGAAATGAGAACAAGTGACGAAAATAGACAATTTTACCCTTGTTATCCTGAGTTAAAAGACTTAATGTTATTCTTCGTTTAGTGCCATTGGAGGAGGCAGAGAGTTTCAAAGTTATTAAAGAAAAGTTTATACAGAGATTTCAAGACCGGGTGGGCCCGGAGTATTCTTTTATTGACCTGGTGGCCGAGAAGATGAAGGCCGATGAAGACTTCGCACCTATGTTGATAGATGGAGGCAAATGGCCTCCCGTGTGCCCGGGCAGATTCCGGAGAGGAAGAGAAAGTTAAGCTGTTGATTTCCATTGCCACCCCCACCTTCCAGAACATCTTAGCTATGAATGATATTTCTAATATGCACCAGCTGTACAGTAGGGCCCGGTTTATCTAGACCCATTTCAAGGACTCCCCCATTCACTACATGTTCAAGGCCCAGAAGCCCAAACCCACCAGAAAACCCCAAGGCCCAGTTATCGAAGGAGTCCAGACGAATGAGCAGGTGTAGGCTGTCCACTACCCCAACCAAACCGCTCCACCGTGTATCCAGCAACCTCCCTGCAACCCCCAGTTCACTGCTCCGCCAAATACCCAGCCATCATTCCCCGCTCCTCAGCAACCTCAACCGCCACAACTGCCACAACAGCCACCGCAGTACCATAATGTTCCTCCACCAAATGGCTATGCACCTGCTTGACCGAGCCCTAAGAGAGCTCATTACCCTTCTCTACCAGAAACCCTTCCAGACATCTTCTCAGCCCTTATGTACACTAGTGATCTCCAGCTTCCCCCGGAACGTCTGAATTGGAATCTGACGACTGATCAGTCCAGATATTGCATATTCCATCTACAGCCTGGGCACACGATTGAGAGGTACTACCAGTTCCGTGATTTTGTGCATGATTTTCATGAGGGACAGTGGATCGACTGGGCAGAAATGCGCAAGTTGATTGTAGAAATTAAAGAAAGGAGAAGATAGGTGCCGAGACCGTACCAGCCAACGCCGCAGCAGCAACAGCCACAACAACCCCAACCCCAGCAGTAGCAGCAACCTGCACAAGAACTTAGGATTCATTAGAATCTGATGCCGAACCACCCGCCCACTCTGCAACCTCAATCGCCAGCACCGGCTCAAGTAAACATTGTCCACCGCCCAACCCCCAACGCTGGGTGGTCCTATGATGATGAGACTCCTGCTCACCTTTTGGCCCTCCACCATACCTACAACCCCCCATCGTTTGGCCTACCATTGTCACCTCCACTACACCAGCCATTCCTTCCAGACCCCTCATTGTACTTGTCGCATCGCCTACCGCTTCACCAATCCTTGAAGTCCCGCGATCAATGACACCCAAGAGGGGGGTGAATTGGGTGATTTTAATTTTTTTTAACAAAAACCTTACTAGATTTAAGGTTTATGTGAAAACAATATGGATCTAGTGCAGAACAAAATAGATCTATTAAAATCAACCACTGCAATAACCCTTGGTACTAGGTGACCTCCAAGAGTCCTCTTCGCAACGAGACAAATCCCAACCTATTCGGCCACCTGACTGAGCATGGTCCCCACGAACGTCAGCACGCGCCGTCCGCCCAGCACCGAATAGCAACGCTTCGGCACTGTCAGGGCTATCCAAAATGCTGCCTGTCAACCCGAGCTCTATATTCCTGGGTCCCACGTGTTACCTGTAACCTCCCTACGTAGAGTGGGTATAATTTTTGTGCTGTAATTGATAATTATTTATACCAAGAATATGGGTCTTGGCTGGGATCATCTTCCCCCCGCCCAGAGTGTGGAGGTATCGCCTCTATCTCCCTCGACATTTGCTTACTCCGTATGTGTGTATTTGCCACTGCTAGTGAGTGATAGGATCTAGCTCGTTCCAATTTCATCACCGCTGCGAGTGAGTGAGTGAGACCCATCCCGTGACCCGATCCGGGCACGAAGGAGTGTTGACCACTCTAACTCATTGTCGATTTCTCAACCGCACAGATCCACACGCTTCTCTTGCTAGGGACGAGTCCCGAGCTTGCCTAGAGTCTCAGGTTCGCTTCCAAATTGGTGTTGAGTCTCGCATCCTATCCCGCATCAAATTGGTATCAGAGCCAAGTTTGAGTCTAGGATAGTCACCAAAACATGGTCTAAGTCTATCCAAGGTGTGCACCTCAATCCTTTATCTGGTATACGAAAAGGCACTATCGGAATGATAGGTTACACCTATTTGGAAGGTAGCCTCCTTGCGTGAGATGGGTTTTCAGATCGATATCTCTGCCAGGTACTGTATATTGGTTTCAGTCTAGGTCCTCCATTTCATAATGGTTAGAGCATTCCAACCTCTATCTTTGCATGCCCACTTGTCTACCAGTCTACATTCAACTTCATCACATGTCCAGCATGTAGCGTTCTCACAGTTTCCAATGGACTCCAAATAGCCCAGGCAATATCACTGGTTGCATAACACCCATGGGCTTGGCAACCATTCCCTCTACTTCTGTAGGCCCGAAGCCTCAGACTTTTATGGCTCCAATGTCCCGAGCGACTACCTACATTAGAAAGCAACCATGCACAAATATTTCGAGTGTTACTCTATGTCCGGAGCCATGGAGGTCAATTTTTCCATAGAGAGGCTTTTCCACAAAGCTATCGAGAAATGGGAAAATATTGAATGCATGAAGGACATTAGGAGACAAAGACCCATTGAGTCATGGTGCCAAATGAAGGGCGAGCTTAGAAGGGCCTTCCTATCCCACCCAATCACCTACAACCAAGTGGGTCATAGTCGGAGGCAAAGAGCCACGAATGTGGATGAGTCTCAACCCAAGACTAGGCCGCTTGAATATGAGTAAATTCACCATGAAGCCCCCACCCTAAGTCCCACCCTTGCCAAACTCTTGCAAATCTTTTCGGATGGCACTGTTCCACCGCGCCGTTTTAACCGAAGGCCCATCCCGTCATAATTCCGATGCTCTGTTTCGCATAAGAGAACATTCAATGCTTGAAGCCGTGCCTCCATCTCAACTCAACAGCGCGATGGTTGTAGCGGCGAAGGAAAATAGAGCAATGGCGAATGTCCTGTCCTCGGACGAACAGCAGGGTACGGTACCAACCCTCGGATGACAGCAACATGCCAAGCTTGCTCGTTTGGCAGATGAAGTAAATGGCGGGGTTTTCTTCCGTTCAAGCAAAGAGGAGGGTAGCCCACTATATAATATCTGCATGTTAGACAGAGCGAGCACCTCCCCCTGGCTGGCTTTTCCCCCGACCGGCCATTGAAAGGAGAAGCAGAAGAGAAGAAGAAAAAGAGAGAAGAAGCCCTGTCCTCACGCCGGCAAGGTGAAGAAGAAGAAGATAGTGGGTGTGAGAGAAGAGTGGTGAGTCTGGGGCAAGAGCCTGTGCTCTCTCCCCCTCCCCCATCGATTTTTTTCTTCTTTCCCCTCCAATGTACTTCCCCCTTTGCAATGGGTCTTTTTCCCTTGGTCAAGAGATGAATCCCCTCTATTTTAAAATCTTCCCCATTTATGTGGATGAATAAAAAGAAACGACATTTTTGCAAGCTTTGCATTCTCTGTTCTAATCCCGGCTTCCCTCCCTTATTCTCCGATCATCCGGGAACCTTAAGACTTGCCCCTCCGTGGCATGACCCTCAAAGTGATCCACCAATGGATGAACATTCATGCCTCTTCGGTAGCAAACATTCGTCTCACTTCGAAGATTCATCACCCGTGAGCCATGGTCGCTCTTGTAGGCTAGCTCTCGGGCGCTCCACACTCACACATGGGTTCGAACCGCCATGAGGCCACTTTGATTGTTAAGGGTCACCCCTGAGCAATCCGTTTAGTGGCCTTCTATTCTCTCTAACAAGCCCCAGTCCGGGGGAGATGCTGTCCGATTTTTGCCAGGGTCAAGAACACATAAGAACAAGTTGGATTGATGAAGAACAAACGAACAAAGACAGCCTCTGTGAATAAACCAACTGAATAAAACACTCAAGTGCCCATGCTGATTCATCTTAATAAACGTCTAAAACTCTTAAAGCTTCCTTAACGGCTTGATTCATCAACTGAACGAACAAACCAATCACAAAACCTGCCTGCGGGTGAACCAAAAAGAAAAGACAGTCAGAGCAATAAACTCTCGAGAGAGGTTAATACGGTGCGGTCACTGTTCTACCATGCCATTTTAACCCCCCCATCCTCAATACCCATTTCCTTCTCCTTTGAACCCTTCCCGGCGTGCCCATGGGCGCGCCATTTTAACCTCCCTTTCAAATCCCCCCCCCTTCCTCTTTGAATGCAGTGGAAATGGCGGTGTGTCAAGCCGCTTGACGTAAGACACAGCTACACCGGGGCCGCTGGCAACGCCTTCCATCGGGCCAGTGCCGTACAGGAGCCATTCGCGGTTGACCCGCAAGGCGTTGGCGATCCGATCAACGGTCGTCGCGCGGATCGTATCGGCCCGCGTGGTCCCGGCCAGGATGAACCCCAGCCCTCCCTTGCTTATATCGGCCTCCCGCGCCAGCTCGGCGGGCTTGATGCCCCGCAGCTTCATGGCCCGCTCGATTCGCGCATTCAAGGTCGTCATGGCGGCGGACGATACGGAATCGTCAGGGCAGGGGGCTGGCCCAACCGTAGTACAGACCGCTTGCGCTGCCCGCAAAACGGGTATAGACTTCTGTACTAATGGAACTGACAAAGCAATCATTGAAGCGCGCCCTCGGCGTCGAAACCGATGCCGAGCTGGCCCGTTTCTTCGGGTGCCGACGATCTGCGGTGCACCAGTGGCCCGCAGACAAGCCGATCCCAAAGGGTCGCCAGTGGGAAGTGCAGGTACGGCGTCCCGACCTGTTTAAGCAGGTGCTTCGCAGCGAGTAAGGGCATTGGGCGGCGCTCGAAAGGGTGCCGCATTTTTTTGCCAGAAGTGCGACGTGGACAAAAGTGGACGGACGGGGACGAATGTATGAAACCGCTTATTCCGCAGCGTATTGAAGCCATCGCCACCGCGCGCATGGCCGACGAGCGCACCTTGCGTCTGTGCTTCACCGAGCAGGACGCGATCCTGGCTTCGATCCAGCTTTCCGGCCTGACGTACCGCGAGATTGCGGCACGGATGGGCGTGTCGAAGTCGCTGGTCAACGCCTACGCCAAGGGCGAACGCGAACTGACAGACCGCCGCACCACCGCGTTCTGCAACGCCACGGGGACGCTGCTGATCCGCCAGTACCGCGAACTCCAGCGGGCGCTCCGCATCGCGCAGGGCAGGGCACGGGAAGCCGACCGCATCGCCGCCATCGCCAGCTATTCGCAGGTGGCGGCATGAAGCGAATAATCACCATCAAGGACCTCCTGCGCCTGACCTTCAGCGTAACGGAGCTTCCCGACAAGGGCTGGCAGGGCTACGGCGCTCCAGGCCACCCCTATTCGCGCTGCAACGCAATCGCCGACCAACTGCGCCGCGCCGCCGTCCTCTCCGACGCAGCAGGCCATGCCTTGCGCGAAGTCGCCTATCTGCGATGGCTGTCCGAGCACCCCGAGATTCCCGATGAAGTTTCTCTCGCGCTGCAAGGCGCATTCCTGCAACACCGCTAAGGAGGTTCACCGTGGCGAGGAAATTCAGCTACCCCGAAATTGCCGACCTGTTGCCCGACGAGTGCTGCACCGTCATCGCGCCGATAGGCGAAGTCCGCCGGAAGGTTGTCGCATACGCAAAGCGAAACAAGAAGTGTTTTGAGGTTATTCGGGACACGCAAACCGAGGTTCTCGTCACCCGCCTGCCCGATCCCGAGCCGGTGACGGGCTAACCCATGCACAACCCCCACTCACGCCGCCTGTACGCCCTCCTAAGCGGCAGGCGCGCAGTCGCCCACGCCAAGCGTCCCCTAAGTCAAGTCGAGGTCATGCGAAGGCCCTGTCGATGTTGTGCGACAGGGCGGGCGATTGAGTGGGTGCGGGCGAATTGGGTAGTGGCTGGGATTGACAAGGGCGAATAGGGGCAGGCAATGCACTACTACAAGCGCCATCTAGGGGACTACGCCCGCAAAGCTGGGCACCTATCGATGCTGGAACACGGCGCTTACAACCTGATCCTGGACGCCTACTACGACCGCGAGCAGGCGCCTACCCGCGCCGAGGCGATCCGCTATGCCCGTGCCCGCACCGCCGATGAGATAGCCGCCGTGGACACGGTACTGGCCGAGTTCTTTGACGAGGCTGATGGGCGCTATCTGCAAGCCCGTGTGGAGCGGGAGTTCGTGGAAGCCGCCGAGCAGGCCGAGAAGAACCGGAAGAACGGCAAGGCAGGCGGACGGCCACGCAAAGCGGGTCGTAACCCAGTGGGAACCCAAACAAAACCCACTGGGTTTCCAAATGAAACCCAAACAAAAGGCAATCCATTAATCCACCAATCCATTAATCCAGAAGAAGCAAAAGCCCTTGTGCAGGCTGCGCCCGCACAGTCGCCCTTCCTGCGGTTTTGGGATGCCTACCCGAACAAGAAGGGCAAGCAGGAGGCCGAAAAGACCTGGGACAAGCGAAAGCTGGATTCCCGTTGCGATGACCTGATCGCCCACGTTCGCCTGATGGCCGAGACCGATTCCGACTGGCTGCGCGGTTACGCCCCGATGGGATCGACGTACCTCAATCAAGCCCGCTGGGAGGACGTGCCGAAGCGCCCGCCCGCGATGGCTTCCCCTGCGCCGCAAAGCAAAACCCTTTCCGCAATCCAGAAACTTGAGGGCATGAAACATGGACTGGCTGACCCGCGAATTGATGACCGGCTTCCAAAAACTCCTTTGCTTGGGTTTGGACCGGACCCCGGCCTCGGATCTGATTGAGGGCACGGTGATGGCGTGGTGCGAGGCGATCACGTCTGGCCGCCACTGGGATCAGGACCGTGACACCCCGCGCATCCGCGAGGCGTTCGTGACGCTGGCCCGCACCCGGCGTCAGTGGCCCGCACCCGCCGATTTTCTGGAGGCCGTGCCGCGCATTCGCGTTGAGTTGAAGGCGCTCCCGAGGGCGGCGTCGGACCCGGCCCGTATGGCTGCTGCAATCGCCGAGGCTAAGCGGGCGCTGCGGTCATGAGCGCCGCACTGGCCGCCCTTCTGGCGAACCCCGCAATCCTGAACCTCCCGCGCTGGCGCGTCATCGCCGACATACGCGAGCGGTTCGGTTGCAGCGATTGGGCCGCACGGACGGCCTATGCCGCAGCGCGTGTCGAAGGCCACCAACGTCATCGGCGCAGCACGGTCCCGCACGTTCGGATGGCTGCGTGAAGTGGAAGCGCCCCGAACCACTCCGCCCCTACCAAATCAGCGAGGACGGCAAGTGGATGGTGAACAAGGCGCTAGTGCGCGGAGAGGCGGTTTACACACTGATCCGCCTCGGGGTGAAGCGGGGCGAGACGTGGGAAGGGTCGGAGATTGTGCGGGTTGGGACGAAGGAGGAATGCGAGAGCCATGAATTACTACAACGAGATTGATGGTCACGCGGCGCAATGGCTCCGCAACCTGATAGCCGAAGGCGTGATTGCCGATGGAGACGTGGATGAGCGAAGCATCGAGGATGTGCGGCCCGCAGACCTGGCCGGGTACACCCAATGTCATTTCTTTGCCGGCATCGGCGGATGGGCCTACGCCCTTGACCTTGCCGGATGGCCGCGTGACCGACCCGTGTGGACTGGCTCTTGCCCTTGCCAGCCTTTCAGCGCGGCAGGTGCGGGAGATGGGTTTGAGGACGAGCGGCATCTCTGGCCGTCCTGGTTCCACCTCGTCCGCGAGTGCCGCCCTGCAAAGGTCTTTGGCGAGCAGGTTGCAAGCAGCCTTGCCCTCGGATGGCTCGACCTTGTATCGGCTGACCTGGAGGGAGCGGGCTACGCCATCGGGGCATCGGATTTGTGCGCTGCGGGCATCGGCGCTCCCCACGTCCGCCAGCGGCTGTTCTGGATGGCCGACGCCGACGACTCGGGATCACAAGGATACGGGCAACCTGGACGGCAGCATGGTGCGCCGCGACGGGAAGCTGCGGCACGACACGCTGCCGCGTGCGGCCTGGCTGAGTGGATCACCGACCGACAGGGGAAACATTTAAATCGTGCAAGATATGCAACTACAAGGTATGGTTCATAATATAATCAATATCACGAATATGAAGTCAATACTAGGAATACGCCTTATTTACCTAGGTTTATCATATAATTAATAAGGCCAATCTGTAATCTATTTAGAGTTAACAGGAAGCAGATTACAGGAAGCGGTTAGCGGTCAGGGAAGGACCGCATGAGGAGGTCTAGCGGTCTATTGTAGGGCCGCTAAGCAGCTTTGGCGGTCTGACGGAGACCGTTTGGCTCCTGTAATAGACAGAAATAGGATCGGCATGCAAGGCCTATTCTAAAGAAATATATGCATTGGAAACATGCTAGAAAGGAATATAAATTATGCTGGAAAGGAAATAACGTCATGAAGATGCATGGATTGCATAAATTAGGTTAAGATTGTTATCTTTTGTAATTAAGGTTAGGGACAATGCATGCTGCATAACCTAAGTGCGCGGTGATAACAAATCATCAAATACAACATGTACAATACATGAAATCTCATGAGACAAGAGGACGGTTACTCCTAACTCATTATTCTAGCCATCCATGAGATAACCTACCTCTGGAAGTACTTCTATGAATTGAATTTCTGACTGGAAGAAGACCCTAGTTTCTGCACGTCCTATGTCAAACCAGCAACTTCCAGTCCCTCTATCTCCTGACTAACTTTACCTAAGACCACGAGATTTGGAGGATAAGAAGAGGATACTAAGGTGAACAATTAACTCTAAAGAACTAACTTCCAATTACCTCATTTAGGGCTTCTAAGTTGCTAATTAATCTGGGCCAATCGCATAGGTTCTAGGGTTACTTGTGCTAAACCAGCGTCTTTGCAAGCTTCTATCTTCCTAGTGGCTTGATCTCCTAGAACAAAATGTCAAGTGAAGTTAAATCGTACTATTATGAACAAAATACTCTAAGGAACATACCTCTAATTCGACCTCTTTACCTTAGTTCCACGTGAGTCAAATGTAAGGATCGCGCAGGTTAAACTTGGGTCTATTTATAGGGTTAGCAAGGATTTTAGGTATTTGAACGATCTTAGCATCCTATTTAAGTCACCAATCAATCCGAATGTATTCTAGAGCCTTCTAACTAGTGGATAGCATCGATCCTACATGATTTGGATGCCAAAGATCCAAGCTTTTCACGTTTCTCTGCAGTTCACAATCGGACTCTGGTAAGCGGTCTACTTTGGACCGTTTTCTAGGGCCATGCGGTCGCCCGATAGACCATTTTTGTCCTTGAGTGCAGAATTTGAATTTATTTCAAACACTTCTATTTATTTATCCCTTTATTTATCTAATAAGGAATAATTATCCCCTTAATTCTGTAAATACCATAATTTAAGCTTCTAGAATATGGGCCAATTCTTGTGGGCTTGGTTCTAAGTCAAATACATAAACTTAACTAAACCTGATTATCAAGGCCGTATAAGAGCACAATCAATTTTTCATGCAAAAAGAAAAAAAGAAAAAAACATCAAACGCGACAAACAAAAAGAATCTGTATGTTTCGAACAGAAAAGACACCATAATTACTCACAACACGATGTTACAGGTCAACAAGGGGTCACTTGCCACCATCTTCATCCTCATCCTCATAGTCATCACAATCGTCAAACTCATCATCGTCGTCGTCGTCATCATCTTCATCATACTGTAACAAGCTGAGCCCTCTGGACTGCTGCCTTTTTAAACCTTCTTGGATGCGATCCCTAATGGCGGTTCCCTGGCAAATGTTCAGTAGACCATAAACACAAATTCGGGAACCCAGCAGGCAAGGAGCTGACAGAATTGATGGCTTCCCAGTTGTAACTCACCATTATATGGCAATGTTCCTCAAACTTTTCAAGAAAACCAACAACCCATCGATCAGCATTCTCCACCCATGTATCATGCATTACACCTGCCGTTTTAGCTACAGTAGACAACTGCCAGAATGATGTAATCAATTAAAAACATGATCGTCAAGCCCATAAATCTAAAACAACAGACCATTAAATTTTAATGTAAGAAACATGTCACTAGAGATTCAAATTAAATGTTTAACCAGCATGGAACAAGGGATTCAGCAATTAGCATCTTGCAGCAAACAAAAAAAGGAGAGAGATGCTTTAAAAGAGGACTTCATAAGAAACCACCCAACAAACTTTGGTTCACTACTTTATAATCCTGTGTATTCACTTATGGAAGAAATAACAGTAAGGGAGAAAAGGGAAAGAAATGTGGCAAAGATGAAATAATGCTTCATCATCTTTTGAGAAAAAAGAAAAAAGGATACAGTGAATATGCCACTAAAAGAAATATTTACAGCCATAGCATTTTAGAACAAGAATAAGAAACAAAATGTATACAATGTGCCAAGGTCGATCAAAATAAATCATCCTGTAGATTAACCCTATATATTTCCCTTGACCTTGTTCAGAAATTGTATAGAAAATCAGCTTGTTAAAGAAAAGTCCGGCATTGTACAACCGTATAGCTTCATCAAAATCTTATCATAATAAGCACAACATTATGCAGTACAACAGCACACATCTAACCCTCAGCCCATGTGACCTGTAGGGAGGACTACTCTATTTTCTCTTCACCACGCAGCAACAAAATTGGCTGGCAACACTAGATCTGATCTGTCCATGTCCTGTAGAAATGAATCGCTGGCATAAGTGCTGACTAGTCTACACAAACCTGAAAAGGCGGGCTATCATGATGTTCAACTGTTCAACCTGTAATCTCATCCAATTTCAGGTCGAGCATCACCGCCGCGGCGTGCGGGTGCATCCCCTCGCCTCCCCGTTCGCCCGATACTCTTGTAGTTGTGTTGTAGTGTTTAGGTTGACCAAAAGGGGTCTATATATAGGCCTTAGGAGGCCTCCCCACGTTCATACATTCATAGCCTCCTTAAACACCTTTATGTATTTTTTTAATGTTACGTGTGCCACGTTTCCATTTATTGGAAATCTTAACGTTGCAACGTTACATTGCAACGTTCACTTCGTGTGAATGTTACAATGGTAACGTTGATAAAGTTTTCATATCATCACATTTATCAATTTCCCATATGATTTAAAAATTTTAAAAATTACTAAATCAAAAAAGAAGAAGATAAGTAAACGAATAAAAAGACTACTGAGTCCTTTATACTATGTAATGGATGAAAATACGATGAAAGTATCTTTTGGTTTGAATTTTCACTTAGTGATATTTGAGAATATCTGTAGAAACGCTTGGTGGACTATGCCTTGAACCAAGTCCCATGGTTCAGACTTTCTCAAATTCACATATGGTATAGCCAGATAGAGATTCTAGGCGGGTTGCGCTATTAATAGCCTTGCGCAGGTATCTCATGTGTGTTTTAGAAAATAGCTCACATTTTCATAGTCGCGGCCTCACGACTCCACACATGTTGGTGAATCTTACAAAGGATGGAAGCAAGGTAACAATCCAGCCACTTGGGTATCAGATTCATTAAGAGTATAGCACTCACCCATATATCTCTTACTTTTAAATGAGCACTAGCACCATAGGGATGGAAACATAATCCATTAGTGCTCTCCCAAGTTATCTATCAAGCTTGTTTCTACCCATTGAACCTCCGTGAGATTAGGTTGCTACCATACGTGGTAACTCCTTTCTCTTATAGACTCAATCCCATCCCCCTCGACGCCTCTATGTTGTACCAAGATAATTCAATATTAAGAAATAAGGGTTTGAAAATTTTTCCAAACACCTTTAAGGCGTGGGCAACCCAGCCCCTCTTATGGCTCACTAGGCCCAACCAAGGGCCCTAACCAACTAGCCGTGACTCACGGTGCCGCTAGCAATTGATTGGGATTAGTCCCGATCACTCAATTTGTGGGTTTTCCCACATTCTACGCGGCCACCCAGGCCAACCCGGGGGCGCCCCGACCATAGGCCACGACACGTGGTGTTGAGTCCCGGAAAGTGACAAACAAGAGGCTTCTTGACCTTCACTGATCCATAGATTTCAGAAAATGCTGACATTACTTAGCTAGAAGATGGGGAGCCCTCAAGACAAAGTAACTCTCATTCGCAGAACAATCAGTAATATAGTCCAGAAGCATAATAACACTTCAACTATCCATAGCTCAAAGTATATCCTGAGATATTCAGTACTGCTCCCCCTCAAACTGTGCCGAGATCTTTACCAACCATCACTTGATTTTCTTATTGTACACATACATGAATGCAAACACCGTGATCATTACAACTCCCATGGGCACTAGTACTTTCGGGTGCTCCTCCCAGGACCAGATCGGGCCCTATATGCACAGGCATTGATCATGTATTTTCGACATCCACTATAGTTATAGCCAATATAGAGTTCCAAAGGAGTAAGCTTGTAGGAACTTTAAGGTAGATCATAAAGAATAGAATTTCAAGGATTGATCATAATGTGTAAGGATGCACGAATTTTCTCCTATTTTCATTTTTTTTTGAAATCTGTCTCTTTTCTTTTTAACCCTCTCCTTTTTTCATTTGAGTAAATACCCATTCTCTTTCCCTTCTTTTATCTGTTTGGCCCACTTCCTTGTTTGGCCTAGTTGGCATTAGGCCCATTTTTTTTCTTCTTTTTTTTGATTGCCAACAAGGGGTGAGTCTCATCTCGTTGGCTTAATAGGTGTCCCGCAGATCCCCACAACACTGAATAACAATAACAACAACTAAAAATAGTAATGACAGTGTGTCAAAATGGGTGGAAAGTAAAGTACACAGTCGCCCAAGCCTCACATAGGCAACATGGCACCTCAAGTGCCAGGGGAAAGTTACGACCCCAAGTAAACCTGCAGTTCTATGCTCATACATATCGGAGGAAACTCTCCCATATACAACCAATGCTAGGAACCATGTCCTCGCTGTCAAAAATAATCACTCCCTCAACTGTCGAGAGAACTATCGCTCGAGTGATGGGATAAATCCCACCCGCTAGAAGCATGGCCAGATGCATCCATTGACGTCTTACACCGTGTCATCTATCTCACGCACAGACGTCCTCAAGCGCGTGGTAGTGAGACACACACACACACCACAATACCTAGACTAGCTGGGGTCCATGTTCGTTAGCATAGTGTCCGAACCCCCAACCAAGTGTGCGCACACTAGATAAAGTCCTCGATGCCTAGGTCCTATGATCGATTTTTCCCTAGCCCAAACTCAACCTGACCCAGAGTGGACAAAGTCTTCGATGCCTACTCCGAGGATGTGGACAAAGTCCTCAACACCCACGTACATAGGGGCCCACGACAACCGATTCGAAACCATCTCAAGGAAAAGTACGACACCCTAGACAAAGTCCTCGATGTCTATAGGTCTCATGGGAAAATCCCTCACCCTAGACAAAGTCCTCGACGTCTAGAGGATACCACTAGGGATGTGTCTCTCAATGTGAAAACACAGTCAAAATAGAAATCACTAACTCACACACACACATGGATCATATGGGAATAGACTCATGCGAAACACAAAATCGCGCGGGAAGTATCCTTCACGGAATACCAAGCCACACAGCAACCACCCTCCACAAAGCAAGAGACCATGTAGGAACAACCCTCCGTGAAAACATATGATCATATAGAAATGACCCTCCACGAAACACTAGGTCATGGTCAAATTTAGAAGACTATCAATATCTGGAGTCACTGCTATGGTAATGTGGAGTCGATGTTGTGGAGTTCTACAACAGCAGTGAAGTATATCAAACAGGGGAGAATAATGGCTTTTCAGTGTTGACAAAAGTTGAACAGTCATGGATTCTAGAAGAAGAAGATTTTTGATGAAAGGGAGTCAACCCCAAAAGTATTTGGAGCCGACTCAGCATCTTTCGCTAAGGTGAAGTCACCCGACAGAAGAGGCAGGCAATAACGGTGACAAATACATTAAGGGTGAAAAATAAGTGATACGGGGGACAAATGGATAGTTAAGGGTGAAAAATAGATCACCCGGCAGATGAAGTGACAAATGAGACTTAGCTACGTCGATGCAGCACTCCTTGTGCGTCGACGCAGTTGGGATGGATGAAGAATAGTTCACCCAGTAGATGAGTGGGCAATGAGATACGTGGACGCAGCACACTTTGTGCGTCTACGCAGTCGAGCTACCAAGCCAGTCAAGCTGAAGAAGGAAGCATCACTGGTGACAAATGGTTCAATATGGGTGACAAATTAAAGTTAAGGCTGACAAGTAGGTTTGCATGGGTGAAAGATAGCTTGCAAAGGTGAGTTCAGCAAATTTCACATCGTTCCGTTGATGCAACGTTCTAGTGCACTGAGACAGTCGTGCAGAATCAAGGTCTAGTGTTTTCAAAGGCAATGACTCAGTGGCTTAGTGGTGACAAAAGAGTCGTAAGGGTGAAAAATAAGTCATTAGTGGTGACAAATAGCTGATAAAGCTAACAAATGAGCAGTAGCACTGAAAGCCTTGAGATGCGAAGAAGGAGAGTTGATGCTGCAGCTTTTGGAGTCGATGCCAAATACATTGAAACAACATAGAAGAATAGCAGAACAAAGGGTGACAAGTGTTGATGAATAAGGGTGAAAAATAAGTGGCAGTGTTGAAAACGTAAAAATCCATGAATGCTGAAGCTTGACGTTGACGTAGCACTCTAACAGCGTTGACACAACCAAGGGCCGGCTGCAAGCAAACCTACAAGGGTAACAAATGAGTAGACAAGGGTGACAATTAGGTTTCTAAGGTTGCGTTTGGTATCAGGATAAATTTCGAGGAGAATAGGTATAGGTCATTCTGGGTTAATTTATTCTTATTCTTATTCTCGTGTATGTTTGGTATGCGATGGGATAAGTACGAGAATATTCTTATTCTTCGTTTGGTAAAAATTGAGGATACAAATGAGAATAGATGCTAAAAAATTACTATATTATCCTTCTTATACTAGGTTAAGGTGCATAATGGTATTCTTTGTTTGGATGGGATTAAAAGACTTAAAATATTTTTTAGTTAAAAGACTTATTTAATTAGACTTTACAATCATCGTTATGACTAATAAAGATCTTAAAATGCACAGAAATTACAAAATTAGGAAAAGAGGCAGCAGTCCTACATCGGTGCCCATGGCATGGCAGATGAAAACTTTTGAGTGTCCAAGAAAGAATTGGAGAGAACTAATGATTTAACACGTCTAGGACGATGTTGTGCAAAAAGTTGTGCTAAGAAGCCTCCAAGGGAAGCGCCATAGAGATGTACCTGCAAACGAGTCACATGATGCTTATTGATCTTTAAGAAGACAAAAGATAAAGTTATCTTAGGAAAAAAATACAAAACAACCATTGAATTTCTTGAAAGGTATGAAATAAAAACACAAAAAGTGAAACAAGTAACAGCAGTTGTTCCTCCTAAAGGGTGAGCTGCTATTTAAGGAATATAGCAGTATATGCAACCATTTTGGGCCAAGGTTATGCTACAATTGATAATCAAAATGATAAATTGTCTTAATGACATGGTAAGCATGAGCATTCATAAACAAGGTTTTAAAAACAGGATGGATCAGAAGAAAATCAGCTGATTCTGGTCAAAGTCCAGCCAACATATCTGACCTCAGATTCTCCATTCCTTGTTTCCTGGCTCCACATCCAGCAGTGATCTAGTTAATGCAGCCACCACACCCTAACTTGGTAGGCCATATCCATGTAATGAATAGATATTTGGTATCCATTTAACCATCAGATTCAGGAAGGTGTACCAGGGCGAGGCTTCACTGGCCAATCCCCAGCTCAGCCTGCTTCTTCAAGAGTAGACCAGGTCCCAACTCCGGAAAATGATGGGTCAAGCTTTGTGGCCAGTCAATGGAAGCCAAAGCCTGAGAAAAACAGAGCCAAGCCCAATCTCCGTCTGCTCCTTCAAGAGTACGCTCAGTTCAACCCAGGACCAAGATAGAGCTAATGACTTCAGCCCATGGTTGTGAAGGCGGGTGGGGCGCCTAGGCGACAAGGCGCCAGACCACCTTGTTCCAAGTAGAAAAGGTGACCAAGGTGAACACCTAGGTGGACCAGGCGGTGCACACTTAGTCGATTTGGGATGGCGACCACACAAATGTAGATCCGACCCAGATCCAGGCGAATCGGATCCTCTATTGAAACCCCCAATCCCGATCCCCATTCCCCCCAATTCTGGCCGTTCCTAGGGTTTGTGCAGTACGGCCGGTACTCCACCACGCAGCCACTGTGCTCCACTGTGGGGCTGCCGTCCTCCACCGCCAGTGCCGCCATCCTCCACCGCCGGAGCCGTTGTCTTCCACCGCAGGTGCATAAAGACCATGATGATGCTATTCAAGAAGTACCATTAGGTTTCAAGATTTAGCCATTGACGATATGATATCTAAGAAAATTCGTAAGTGTTAAATTTGTATGACGTACTAACTAGTCACTTCTAAACTTAAAATTATCGATGTGTGGACATTTGCTAGTATTTATCTCAACTATAAAATTTCAATTACAAAACTCTCTAATATATAATGAGAACTTCCAACTCTCCATAATTACATGGATACTCTCATTATAAAATAACTCTCAAAACTAAACTTAAAAATATGAGGATTACTAAGACATTTTGGTGCACGCCAACACTATTACCCATTCCCGCTAGGTAGCTTCGAGAGAACAATAAAAACATCAACTAACAATGCATGAGTAAAGAGTCCAGTAGAAATTACATCTCAACATAAGTAAATTAAAATAATTAATATCTTTTAACATTCTAGTTGAGACAAGAGAGAGATGACGTAAGATCAAGTGCAAGGAGCAATCGAGAGAACAAGTAGAGTTTTAAGGAAATTAACATGAACAGTAATTGCAAAGAACTAGCATGAAAGGATTCTAGAGATTATCAATATGGGTTCAAAAGATAGCTCCCACTACGTAACACTTTGCTCATTTCGGACTCAAGAGGTGACTCCCGTAGTATAGCATTTTGTCTCGTATGACACAAGAACAATAATAAGAGAAATACAAGTCTTAAGTGAAAATCATGTATGAATGAATATAACTTTTAGATTAGTCATGTCACATAAATTCCAAATATTATCCTTTCAGGTTAAGTATATCATGAACAAGTCAATCATGTGATCAAGTCAATCAAGTAGCATATATCAAGTATCAAGCACGTGTATATTGTCTAGATCAATATAGCACGTATGTAGTGGTGCAATACCACACCAGGTCATTTAACTCCGGTGAATATAAGTACTTTCGGACGTTCCTCTCAGAACCAAATTAAACCTCATTAATACTAGACATTGAGTGTCAAGTGGATCGAAGTCCCAAGTAAATACTTGGCAATCACATCGGAGGTTGAGTCCTCGACCGTTCATCTGCCAAGGTAAGGTAGATGTGTCGCTCCCAATAGGCCTTATAAGAAGGACGAAGGGACCTCCAGAAACACCCCTCGTGCTTTCCTTATCTGACACCGATGCTCGTATTTCCCTACTGCTTGGCCTCTTCACTTGGTGAGGCTTCTCACATTCCTCTCTTCCTCCCCTCAAACTAATGGCACCACGGAGAAAGTTTATCTTGGCTGGCTCCGAGTCCTCTGGTGAGGGAGAGAGTAAGCGTGGTGGCGCCTAGAGCACAACACGCACAATCATCACAAACAACTCAGCATCTGCCATCTAGACATTTCCTAACACAGCTAGCTAATAACAGAAAATATGGTGGGGAAAGTTCAAATACCTCGAACCCAGAGCACGGACTCTCTCTCTTGATCTGTCAATCCTCCTACAACACTGCAGGCTCTGATCCACAACACATCGGGAATAACAATACCAGCCGTGAATTCTCATGCACATGGCCCTGCTGGCACTCATCCAGCCATTATAATGCCAACACAAACGCTACGGAGGTCAGCCGCCCGGCTTGCCTTTGGCGTGCGAGTGCTGGCCGCACTTCGTTGCATTCATAGGTCCCGTCCGTGTCAGCCCCGTTCCGCATCATATTAGTTTGTTCATTCTTCTTCCCCCTCCCTCTTTTTATGTATATAGTCCTGGTGAAATTTCGGCAGCATCTCCCCTGTACCCAGATGCGGGAGGGGTAGAGTGGATACACGTCCACAAGGAGTGACATGACCCAAACAAAAGATGCCCACTGGAGTGGCAACACCTTGGTAGAAACCTCGCGAAGCACGGTGCTGAGTATATGTGTTCACGGTTAAATATAGGACTGAGAAATAACCCCACCGGGTCAGTGAAGAGGAGGGCAGACTATCGGATGAGAAGACAGGAGGGGAGTGCCACTAGAGGAGGGCACCACCGGATCAAAGGGTGGATGGCGCCACCAGATGGGAAGACGGGGTGCCACTGGATGGGGGTGCCACCCGATCGGAGGGCGGATGGCACCACCAGATCAAAGGGAAAAAAGGTGCCATCGGATCGAGGGACAGCAAGGTGCCACTGGATCGAAGGAGAAGGTGAGCTCCACCAGATTGAGGGCGCCACCGGATCAAGGGGTGGAAAGGAAAGGTCCCACCAGATCAGAGGAGGAGGCTGGTGCCACCGGATGAGGGGAGTGGTGCCACCGGGTCGAAAGGTTAAGGTAGGCAAACCACCTAACCAACAAAGAGGGTGACTAAAACACCAAGACGGATCCGCCAGGGCCGCCGGGCCGAGAAAGGACGACGATGCCACCAGGTCGAACGGAGAAGGTGGGTATGCCACTGGATCAGAGGGGGATTAGACTCCAATGGATGGACGATACCCAGAAGGCCATCGGGTCGATTGGGTATTGATGCCACCGATTCAGGGTATGGGAAGGGCGACTAGGCCATCATACTAGGAGATGACGGTGGCACCGGATCGAGCGAGTGACCGTGTCACCAGACCAAGGAGATGGGGGAGGGTGACGAAGGCACCACCGAGCCACCATGACGAGGGTGTCACTGGATCACACCCCATAGAGGGTCACCAGATCAGCTCGTGCCGAGGCTATTGAACCGGGGCACAAGCAAATGGGGTTCCCAGACAAAGCCATAAATGGTGTAAGCTGGCAGGGAACAAGGTAGGAGGAGCGCCACCGGGTGGGGTGGTGGCGAGGTTGAGGATTGCACCAGCTGGGCGACTGTAGAGGGCCATCGGATCCTCTGTTCAAAGGGGGACAAACCCACCGGATGTGGATTGAAAACCCCCTCCACACCAGGTTTAAGAGCCCTCATGGTGGCAACCGGGGAAAGAAGCACTAGAGTCTAACAAGACTAACAGAAAGGGGTGAAGAAGATAGCAGAAAGGGGGAAAGACAACCTCTCCAGGATTAAAGATGATGGTATGCAAAGAAGAATAAAGACTAAGAGAAAAGGAACATAAAAACACTAAAGAAACTGGCTACTCCCTGGACCAGATGACTCAAGGATGTAGACACAAGCTCTCCCTAGTTGGAATTCGCTCCAGAATGCATCAGCACTTCATTGCAAGCTCCAGAAAGCTGCTCCTCAATCCATGAAGTCCAGGGCTCTATTTATAGACCCCCATAACCCTAGGTCGAGTTGGAGGGATAAGAGCACGAAAATAGAGCTAAGTCTTGATAAATCTCGAGGATAATATTCCCAAGAGTCTATAGAAACAAATAGAAGCTTCTGAGGATCAATACTCAGAGAGAAATAACTAAACTAAGGACTCTAGTTCGCCCACGGATGGAGAGAGGAAGTGTAGGTAGAGCAGGACTCTCTGTCTGCCCTAATGGTCTTGCGATAGACTGCAATGCTTGAAAAATGGTCAGAGGATAGACCGCAAGGCCCAGTCATCCACAAAGATATAAGACCGAAGAAACCTAACGAGACTCTCCGCCTTCCTAGCGGTTGAGCAAAAGACTGCCATGGCCCATTAATGGTCGCGTGATAGACCACTAGGCTATCAGACGTGGCAAAAGAGATAAAGGCCAAGTAAATCTCTGATTGAAACTACAAAATAATCCTCATTAGCCCTTATCTGGGCCCAATAAGATACAATGTCGAGAAAAAGAGGAGCTAGGCCCAATAAGATACAATTTCATCCCGAACGAGAAAACTACGAACACGATAGAAAATCCCATTCCACGCGTCGTTCGCATCCATGTGAAGGGAAAAACAAGGGGAAACCTGTGACGACCCGGATCCTGGATACCGGATATACCCGATAGGACTACCGAGTAGACCCAATACCACTTGGAACCCGTGAAGCCTCCCAGAGCTGTAAAGCTCCAAAGGGAAAAAGGATTGTCGTGTAGTACATTGAAGCCCCAGATATAACAGTAAGTAATTAAATTTCATTAGATCAGTTTGCTAAAGTAGTAGAAATAAAATTACTTTTTAATTAATAATTTAAATATTTAACAATTATACCAGAGTCCAGTCCAAAGGAAAGACGAGTACGATCGACAGAAAAGAAAGATGTACCCTGAGGACGGGGGAAACCTGACGCAGGTACCAATGGCAGCTACGGACACGTCACACCAGGAACCGTGGAAGCAAAACGATGCCACCCACCTGAAAAGCACGGGTGAGCCTCGTGTCACTAGTTCAGTAGGGGTCACGTGGATCCCCACTGAAAAATAACATAGTAACACGCTAAAACAGTAGGTAGCAAAGTAGGAAACTACACTACAAAGTTGTAAAAGAAAACTGGAAGCAGAAGGAGTAGAACAGCTAAAAGAAAAGGGAAAAGCCATACCGGGCAAAACACAGCTTCCTAAGCTACTCCAAACACAACAGAAAGGCCAACCCTGAACTCGGAAGGTCAGGAGTCACCGATCTATCAACAAGCGCGAGGCCTAAGACAAAGGCCTACGAGACCAGACAATAAGCCTAGAAGAAGTCCTAGACAGACAGGACAACAGCTCGCATGACTGGATCGCCGTGCACGCTCCCCTAAACACAACCACATACACGACTAGAGCGTCGTGCACGCCACAACAAGCTAGTCTTGGTCAAAGCCAGACACAGTCCAACTCAGCAGGGGAAGCTGATGTTAGACAGAACCAAGAACAGGCTAACTCGGAAGGGGACACAGACTCCGAGAAACACGAGAGTCACACGTCACGTGACGAAAGCACCTCCTCACTAGAACAACAGCCAGCTCCATCCACTGACGTCTTATATTGCACCTCAAGTACCTCTCTACGGATGCCCGGAACGACGGAGATCGAGGTATGCTCTGAACCAGAACAGGAACTACAGTAACGAGTGACTAGTCAGGGTCACGCCCGTAGGTGCAAGTCTTAACGCCCTTGACCACGTGTGCACACACTGGCTCATTGCCTAGAGCCAGGCCTCTAGCTAGTATTCCCCTCCATAGGACGCTACAGTTGGACCAGGGCCTACGGAACTAGCTTAAAAATTATATCTCGAGAACTGCCACACCACCACTCCCAAGTTGGCCAACATGCCGAAATGTATCGTCAGGTTATGACTAGTGGAGGCTCACTAGACACAGACTCCAAAACACGAGTGCTAGAGTGCAGACTGGCAAGAAAGCACTGTCGTACGTACTACAAAGCATAAAGGCAGTACATCGACTGCTGACATACTCAGGACAAGGCGACTAGACCTGAAACTACAATGACCCCTGAGTCTCACGACTCGAAGTGAAGATCGTCGCATAAAGCAGAACGAGCCGCCAATCGATCTAATCCTAAGCAAGAGGAAACGACACAACCATAGGAAATGACTCACGGAGACTTGAGGTAACACCAAGAACCCTCAGCACACCTAGACACATAAACTGAGGTAAGACAATACCTCCAGGCATCCAGAACCACTGTCTCGGGCTAGACAAAATTGTTGAGACATGCATAAGGTCATATGTTAACCATTGGGTCACACTGGGTTGACCAGAACCCAACAATAACACACAGACACGACACTATACACAAGCACTCCTGGCCATCTCAATATGGTCATAGCCCTCATAGGATGCCAACAGACATCCACAGGTCACGGGCAAACCACAAGGTCAAGCCAAGACAAGAAAAAATTGAAACGATAGGAAAATGACACTCTGGGCATAAGTGATCCATCGCTCGGCCGCTAGGCAGACCAAGCAGTCAAGGAAGAGCCACTAAGCACGAAGAGACAAGGACACTAGCAGTCCTAGATTGGGTCATTAGGGAACTGTAGCGATCAAGGAGTAGGCCGCACTTAGTCAACCCTGAACCGACCTATCTAGTCAGACCACCCGACAGACTCACGGACACTAGCAGTCCAAGCCAGAACCACTAGAGACACCACCCTAAACAACCTAAACGTCTGATGCTAGTCAAACAAGACATACACACGGATCGATGGACATGGGACAAGCCATCACAGCCAACAAACGCAACAATGGACACAACTCACAGAGCGGTCATGAAGGGGCCGCTCAGGGAACTAGACGGTCCACAAGAGGCCACCCAAGGAGACAGAACGGTCCATTCTAGGCCGTTCACTCCAACTGACCAACTACAGCAACCGGTCAAACGGTAGTCAGAACGGTCAGAGAAGGACTGCTCATGAAGTGGCACGGTTAGAGGGAAATCGCTCCACGAACTGCCAGAAAACTATTGACCCAAGGTCAACCATGGTAAGCGGTCAAGCCCTGGCCACTCAACATAATGGGAAAACAGTGCGGCTAAGAACCAGCCACTCAAGTGGACTGGACGACTCACACCTAGCCGTGCCATCCACTAGGCAGTCTGTCGCGCGACCGCACAGACGCCCAACTGACCTACATTGAACTGTCACACATTGGACCGCTCAATCACCTAAACGGCTTCTGTAATGACCCCGGGATCGCGGTGTCGGTGCCCGCCCTCGCGGCGAACCCCGCAGCCGTGCGCCAGCGCGTCATCCGCTACGTCGTGGCGTCGGAGTTCGGGGTGTCGCTCAGCTGGGCGCACACCGTCGAGGTGGCGCGCCTCGTGACCGACTGGCACGGCCAGGGCCCCATCGACCTGCCGGGCCTCACGGCACGCCGTGAGGCGCGGCTGCTGGTGTTCTCGGCCGATGGGGCACCGGCGGCACGCAAGTAGGGTTGACCCATGGAGCCGGCCGACAACGAATGGATACATATTTAAATATACGTAAGCCATATATATATATGTGTGTCACATATGTCTATTCATATATATATATATACATAAATGAATGAAATCACCCCATCGGCTTGACAGAAGTGTCAATCGGCACGGTTGCTGTAGCAGCCCATGTATTGGCGGCTAAACAAATAGCAGGCTGGGTTTTGCATCTCGGCGGCTAGAAAAAAGAAGACATCGACGCGCTAGGGATATCGGCATGCTTGGAATTGACACGAAGGCAAATCGGCGCCCTGCGATCGAGCGGTCGGCACCCCCTTGAATCGGCACGGAGCAGTTTTGGGCGCCGAAATAGGGAGGCCCCGAAGGCTTGATTTATGATTTCTTCAGATAAGACTTTAAGACTTTACCTAGGGATTTCAGGAAGAACAGAACAGGGCCCTAGCTAGTCTCGGGCAAATTACTCCAGAGGATAATAAACTTCACTCAAGATGATCCTTGGGAGCGGATTGATCACTGGAGCATACCGACTACCATTTTTACTATATTCCTCATCCTTCAGTTCATGAATGAGAGTCCACGAGATAAACTGTCTCGGGGCCTCATTATGAGCATGAGGTCTAGAAAACCACGGGAAAAGGTAGGAATTAACACATAGAATCATTACACACTCATAGTTTGGAACCGTAAGAAAGAAGGGGAGATTAATTCTCAGAATTCATTTCATCGTATCAAATACAGGTACATATTCATAGCATAAGCTAACGGACTTCAGAACTCTGCAGGATTGCATCACTACTTGACATCAGAGAAGGAAACATACACGAGATACATTGATCGAGATTCAGAAGGGGGACAGAGAGGGGGTGGTGTAGCCTCGAAGGGGCATTCGACCCGCGAACCCCCACCTTGAACAGGACGGCAGGGATGACCACTCCGTAGCTGCTGGCTCTGTAGACTCTCTCCAGAAGACCCTCCCTTCTTCTCAGACTGTGGTCTCTGGCTAATCTCTCTTCTTTTCCTTCTCTCTCGTCTATTCTTCCTCTTGCCTTCTTTTTCTTTCTGGCTCCCCTTCTTGTTCTACCGCTCCTCTTCTTCGAGATGAAGATATATATATAGAGGGTGTAGCCATGTTTCCATCGGCGCGTAACCCCGAAACTCCAATGGGAATCGGTGCGCCCTTTTGTCTTCGACTATGGGCCTCGGCGGCCTTTTGGTTTGATCACCCATCGGCAGCGAAGATGGCCCTCGGCGGCTAGCTAAATGGGTTCTCGGTAGCCCTCTTTCCTTCATGGGTGATGGACCTCGGCGGCCATCATATTCCCTCTTTTGCGTTAAACCATTTCATGTATTGCGGCCCATTCTATATCATTTTTCTTCTCTCCTTCTTTATTCATAAAATATAGTCGAAATAAGATATTTTAATAGAAATCCCGTGGACCAAGTCGCTCCAGGGGCCGGCCAGGTGTCGATTGTTGCCCCGCAGGCCGAGGTTGCATTTGCCCCGGGGAGGCTGCAATACCCAGTCCCGGTCGGCGTCCCTATGGTGCGTTCATCGGCGGCATCTGCAGTGAGTGGAGGGCCTAGCCCTCAGAGGGGTTCCCCTGAGGGAATCACTAGTGCAGCCCGTGAAGAATCTGCCATGGCTGGTGGTAGCCACACCCCCTTG